>SJYA01002726.1:1951289-2154922 GCA_006410615.1 Neotragus moschatus | reverse complement strand
TTATAGTTTCCTTTGTTGTGCAGAAGCTTTTAATTTTAATTAGGTCCCATTTGTTTATTTTTGCTTTTATTTCCAGTATTCTGGGAGGTGGATCATAGAGGATCCTGCTGTGATTTATGTCAGAGAGTGTTTTGCCTATGTTCTTCTCCTCTAGGAGTTTTATAGTTTCTGGTCTTACATTTAGATCTTTAACCCATTTTGAGTTTATTTTTGTATATGGTGTTAGAAAGTGATCTAGTTTCATTCTTTTATAAGTGGTTGACCAGTTTTCCCAGCACCACTTGTTAAAGAGATTGTCTTTTCTCCATTGTATATTCTTGCCTCCTTTGTCAAAGATAAGGTATCCATAGGTGTGTGGATTTATCTCTGGGCTTTCTATTTTGTTCCATTGATCTGTATTTCTGTCTTTGTGCCAGTACCATACTGTCTTGATGATTGTGGCTTTGTAGTAGAGCCTGAAGTTAATCAGGTTGATTCCTCCAGTTCCATTCTTCTTTCTCAAGATGGCTTTGGCTAGTCGAGGTTTTTTGTATTTCCATACAAATTGTGAAATTGTTTGTTCTAGCTCTGTGAAAAATACCACTGGTAGCTTGATAGGGATTGCATCAAATCTGTAGATTGCTTTGGTTAGTATACTCATTTTGACTATATTGATTCTTCTGATCCATGAACATGGTATATTTCTCCATCTATTAGTGTCCTCTTTGATTTCTTTCATCAGTGTTTTATAGTTTTCTGTGTATAGGTCTTTAGTTTCTTTAGGTAGATATATTCCTAATTATTTTATTCTTTTCGTTGCAATGGTGAACAGAATTGTATCCTTAATTTTTCTACTTTCTCATTATTAGTGTATAGGAATGCAAGGGATTTCTGTGTGTTGACTTTATGTCCTGCAAATTTACTATATTCATTGATTAGCTCTAGTAATTTTCTGATGGAGTCTTCAGGGTTTTCTATGTAGAGGATCGTGTCATCTGCAAAATTTATGTTTGTGTTTCCATATATTTAATATGACATTGTTATAATAGTACGTGTTATATACTATCTTATACATGTTACTATAGCAGAGGATGAGATGGCTGGATGGCATCACTGACTTGATGGATGTGAGTCTGAGTGAACTGAGGGAGTTGGTGCTAGACAGGGAGGCCTGGTGTGCTGCGATTCATGGGGTTGCAAAGAGTCAGACACAACTGAGTGACTGAACTGAACTGAACTGATATGTGTTTGTATATGTGTAAAACAACAAAACTATAGAATTTTTATTTTAATCCCAGGGCATTTTAAAAATCATTCATGTATTCTATAAACAATTTTTAGCATTTATTTTGTGCTCTGCAGTACCCTCGGCACTGAGGATACAATTGTAAACAAAGTGAACACAAATCCTCCATTCAACATTTACAGTCTACTTGGAATAGTAATTCTCAGGGTGATGAGTATAAGCTTACAACAGAGGAACTTGGCTTAGTCTAGGGGTGAGTGTCATCAAGAAAGCCTTCAGATTTATTTCTTTTATAGTTTTCCTTGGAAATCAAAATATATTTTATAATATTCTCTAATGAATTGCCCCATAAAGTAGTTTCCATAATTACTTTATTTTCCCTAAAATAAGGGAAAGTAATTTTTTTCTCATAAAACTTAATTTTTATATATTTATATACTTTTTTTTCTACATTGTTTACTATACAGCTATTATTGAGCTGTTGAGTCGGAAGCAGTATCATATCTAAGGTTAAGCATGGCCTAGAAGTACATATTCCATTGGGAAATAACGGGAGAGATGCAGCCAATGATTTGCATTTCCAAACTTCTGGTACTGGCCCGTGCACACACACACACACACACACACACACACACACACACAGAGAGACATACACACATGCGCATGCAGAGCTGTAAAAGGAATAGTGAGGGTTTTTTCCCTTGATAAAGAAGAAAAACAAAGAGAAAATGTGAGACAAATTTATTAAAGTTTATTTAAACTTTTGAAATATTAAGATCTAAGTTAGATAAAAAACTAAAATTTTAAATGAAAGCATCTTTTAATAAAATACAGGTCCTTCAAAAATAAGGTAACCTTTTAGTTTAAAACTACTCTAATAAAAGAGTTATTAAGCATTACTTTGTGCCTAAAATATGGTTCCTTATATTTCTTTGAATCAGTCATAAACAGATAAATTGAGTCATAATTATCTTAAATGAGTTATTTCATTTGTATGGCAAGCCAGATGATGAGTTGAGAATGAAATATAATAATTGATAAATCTTCAACTGTTTTCTGAACACCAGTTCACATACATTTCCTTTTATGTACACATAAATTATATCCTCTTTTAAAAAAATTGGAATAATAGTTTATTTTTCTTTTGCAATACTTTCTTTACTGTTTCCTGTGTTTATTATTCCATACAAGCTTAATTTTGCTTTAAATAGCTGTATTATTTTATAATTATTATAAATGTTTACTATAAACAGTTGAATCAATACAAATAGTCAAAAAAACAATACAAATAGTCATATCCCTTGCCTATGAGAACATAATTATTACTATTTTATAGCATATTCTTCTGAACCTCTCTCTGTACACTTATAGATTTGTAGAGATAGGTAAACAGTCTTCTATAAATGGCATCATATTATACATTACTCTTTAGTCTGCCATCATACTTTTAAATATTTCATGTGGATAAACCAATTCATATATAAAAGATTTTAATTGTTTCTCATGCCTTGCTATTTTTCCCAATATCTCCTTTATCATTTAGTTTTCCATAAATAATTTACATTTAAATATTTGATCCATATAAAAACTATTCTGGGAAAGGATATAGGGATCCAGGTCTATTCTTTTTCCAAAGATACTAGCTTGTCCAAGTCCATTGAGTGAATAATCATTTCTCCCCAATTGTTTCGGAATACCATCTTTGTTTTTCCATTATCTTATTTGATGAGGTTTCTACACAAAGCTTCTGTTGTTCTGTTTAATCCTGTGCCAGTACATTGGTTTTAATTACTCTGGCTTTATGATACATTTTAATATCTGAAAGCATATTTTCTTGCTCTGTACTCTTGTTAGAAATTTTCCTTTATTATTCTTCCAGATACACTTTGGAAAAATTCTGATAACTTATAAAATAGTATTGGCTCTTATTTTGGTCATATTAAATTATGTATGGATTTTGGGGGAATTGACAGTTTCATGTTATTGCATTCTTACAGCAAGGATAGTGTTGATTCTTCATTTATCACGTTTTCACATTTCACTCTTCAGTAGTGTTACATGATATTCCCTAAATAATATCTTCCTACTTGTCTTCAAATTTATTCCTAGGTATTTCAAGATTTTTATTGTTAAAATCAGTTGGAACTTTACTTTTTATTTTTTTAATTTCTGTTCCTTTAGAAAAGGTATTGATTTTTATTGGTGTATCTAAGGATCTTTTATTGTTTCAAAACAACTTTTCATTGAAGTACAGTTGATTTACAATGTTATGTTAAAGTGTACAGCAAAGTGATTCAGTTAGATACATATATGTGGCACTGCTACTGCTGCTGCTAAGTCGCTTCAGTCGTGTCCAACTCTGCGCGACCCCACAGACAGCAGCCCACCAGGCTGCCCCATCCCTGGGATTCTCCAGGCAAGAACACTGGAGTGGGTTGCCATTTCCTTCTCCAATGCATGAAAGTGAAAAGTGAAAGTGAAGTCACTCAGTCATGTGTGACTCGCAGCAACCCCATGGACTGCAGCCCACCAGGCTCCTCTGTCCATGGGATTTTCCAGGCAAGAGTACTGGAGTGGAGTGCCATTGCCTTCTCTGATATGTGGCACTAGTAGCAAAGAATCTGCCTGCCAAGCTGGAGACACAGCAGACATAGGTTCGATTCCAATTGAGAAGATTCCCTGGAGTAGGAAATGGCATCCCACTCCAGTGTTCTTGCCTGGAGAATTCCATGGGCAGAGGAGCCTGGCAGGCTACAGTCCATCGGGTTGTAAAGAGTCTGACACGACTGAGCAGCTAAGCACACGTGTATATATACATATATATTCTTTTTCAGATTTGTTTACATTATACATTATACAAGTTATTGAATACAGTTCCCTGTTCCATATAGTAGGTCCTTGTTGTTTCTTTGTTTTATATATAATAATGTGTATCTGTTAATCCCAAACTCCTAATTTATCCCTCCTCCTCCTTTTCCCCTTTGAAGATCATAAGGGGGGTTTTAAGTCTGTCAGTTTATTTCTGTTTTGTAAATATCATGTGTATCACTTTTTAGATTCCACATATAAGTGGTATTATATGNTAAAGTCATCCACTCTTTCTACTGTTTCCCCATCTATTTCCCATGAAGTGATGGGACTGGATGCCATGATCTTCGTTTTCTGAATGTTGAGCTTTAAGTCAACTTTTTCACTCTCCTCCTTCACTTTCATCAAGAGGCTTTTTAGTTCCTCTTCACTTTCTGCCATAAATGGAAGTGAAAGATGCAAGGTCATGCAGAATCAGCCCAAACACTCCAGCAGTTTTGCCCTTATTGAAACCAGGATTTTTTCTGCATACTTTTCCCATAAACAATGTTGTGTACATTATCTTCTGGCCTTGGAGGTCTGTGAACATTTTGTGGCCCTCTTTTGATAAAGGCTGCTCAACCAGAAAACTTATTTTCCCTTGAAATGTTTTTTCTCTTTATATTTCTATTCTATGTCAGCCTCAGAAAGTATCAAACAGAGTTACATTCTCATGGAGCAAAGGTGCAATGAATTACAACAAAGAAAGAACCAATTAGCTCAAAGTTCTGATGTGGTTAAATTCAAGGCTACTATTTGTTTTTCTTACATTCCAACTATGTTAACTAATGCACTCCCAGGCATACAATGGATAAGGGATATGGGAACTTGGCAGCAAGCATTGGCTCAACAGTGAAATCCTATGCCCGCACTACTATAATAGTTTTTAACTCTTTGAAAGGCTCTCTGTTTTTAGGCATCCCATGCCTCTCACTGTTGGGAGGCTGTGAATAATCATATGCATAGCTGCAAGAGTCTGGATAAACCTGTCAGGCAAGCTAGAAACCCATCGAGGGATTTGAATTGAAACACTCCTATCATGTCCAGGAGACTTATTAACTAAAGCCTTAAGTTAACTTTTTCCAGAAAAAGGTGGTTGGGGATAGCCCCCTGTTAATGTCAGAAGAGTTGGTGAAAGACATATAATAGTAAGACAGACAGATTCTGGTTTTGGGGTAGATGCTCTAGCAGGTCCAGGGGTCTCTTGAGTCCTGACGCCTTGCTTCATGGGTGGGATGGCCCAGGGAGTCCCTCAAGTCCTGAAGCCTTGCTTATCAGGCCTCCTTCGCATGACCTTGTCGTGGGTGGGATCTCCCGTGCTGGCTCATGGCAAATTTACAAGTAATCTTTTTAAATGAAATGAAAATGAAGTCGCTCAGTCATGTCCGACTCTTTGCAACTCCATGGACTGGGGCCCATCAGGTTCTTCTGTCCATGGGCTTCTCCAGGCAAGAATGCTGGAGTGGATTGCCATTTCCTTCTCCAGAGGATCTTTCCGAACCAGGGATCGAACCCGGGTCTCCCTCATTGCAGGCGGATGCTTTACTGCCTGAGCCACCAGGGAAGCCCTAATCTTTTAGGATGCCCATTATTCATGCCATGCCAGCAACCTGAAGAACAGACGAAGCATTTCAGATGAATGACTTGGGAATGAAACCCCAAAGTATAAAAATTCATATTTTCTGACTTGCTATGTGTCCTGCATTTGCTTCTTTCTCTTTTTTCACCCTGATTATCCACTTGCTCTTTTTGTTAGATGAGCTGGCTTACTCAAAGTGTTTGATTTTAAAGCTTGGAGCAATTTAAGGTTTCCAAAGCATTCTTAGATCCATTGCTGGACCATAATATATCATGTAGGTAATGAAGGATTGCTTAGAGAGTGCAATTTACCCAAAGGAAATAGTTTTTAACAACAGGTAATAAAAGGACTTTTCATGGTCAAAGATTTATGGATTCTTTCCAGGGAACACAGCAAGTTGGAATCTATTTTAAACTGAGAAATAAGAGTTTCCCAAAGAGTTTAATTTTATGTGATGAGATTCAAACCCAACTTTTCAAATCAGTTTTATGACAGTTATATATGTCTGATTATGCTATTCATAGTTATAATTTAACTGTTTTCAGTCATAGGAACAGTTTCTACTACAGAGAGTACTTATTTAATTAAGTAGTTATCCAAATTTCAGGGTTCCCTGGTGGCTCAGACAGTAGAGAGTTTTCCTGCAATGCTGTGGGCCTGGGTTTGATCCCTGGGTCAGGAAGATCCCCTGGAGAAGGAAATGGCAACCCACTCCAGTATTCTTGCCTGGAAAATCCCATGGACAGAGGAGCCTGGCAGGCTACAGTCCATGTGGTCGCAAAGAGGCAGACACGACTGAGCAACTTTCACATACATTACAAATTTGAAATGAAATCTTCAACCTTAGATGAGAGAATGTTTAGGAAATTCTCATTGTAATTAAAAAAAAAAACCATTAAAAGACAAATGCATAAAGGAAACAACAGTGGAATCCCTTCATGTCATATTACTTCAGTCTCTTCTACTGTCTTTCAAAATTGCATTTGAAAAAAATCTTTGAATTAAGTTTCTTTCCAAGAATGTGTACGTTGTTTTCATAGTAATGATTGAGATGCATTTGTTCACTTGTACTTTCATTCCACAGATACTCNGCATAAAGGAAACAACAGTGGAATCCCTTCATGTCATATTACTTCAGTCTCTTCTACTGTCTTTCAAAATTGCATTTGAAAAAAATCTTTGAATTAAGTTTCTTTCCAAGAATGTGTAAGTTGTTTTCATAGTAATGATTGAGAAGCATTTGTTCACTTGTACTTTCATTCCACAGATACTCCTTGAGTGTCTACTGTGTCCCACATGCTATCCCTGGGGGTAGGGATACAAACACAAAGACCTCAGAGAACTGACGTTCTTGTAGGTGAGATAAATAATAATAAGTAATCATATGTATTTATAGCAATGCTGCTGCTGCTGCTGCTAAGTCGCTTTAGTCGTGTCTGACTGTTCGACCCCATGGACAGCAGCCCACCAGGCTCCCCTGTCCCTGGAATTCTCCAGGCAAGAACACTGGAATGGGTTGCCATTTCCTTCTCCAATGTATGAAAGTGAAAAGTGAAAGGGAAGTCGCTCAGTTGTGTCCAACTCTTAGCAACCCTATGGACTGCAGCCTACCAGGCTCCTCCATCCATAGGATTTTCCAGGCAAGAGTACTGGAGTAGGGTGCCATTGCCTTCTCCAATTTATAGCAATATATATATATAATTTCACGTAGTAATAAGCAAATTACACATACATATATGTATATACAGTATATATAACATATAATTTATAACCATATACAATATAAATATATTTATAATTTCTTAAAAGGTAGATGTTATATGTGTAGTAAAGTTAGTTTGTGAAAAGACCATGGGAAAAAAACTTTTTAAGCAAAGGGAGAAGCCACTAGAATGAAGGTTAGTTAACCCTATTCCAGAGTGATAGTCCTAGAACTAACGAGTGACAGAGCAGGTCACTGGGGTATCGCTGAACACTTAAAAGTAGAGAGAAAGAAAAACGAAGTTTGGAAAGAGTAAGATCTGCTTTGTGTGTGTCCATTATGTTGCAGGTATAATAATGGGCAATATACCTGTGTCAGTTTAGTTAATCTTCCCAACAAAACTCTGTAAAACAGTACAATCTCCATCTTAATGAAGGACAAACTAAAACCTGAGAGGCCAAGTGGCTTCCCCAAGGCCTACCAAGTAAGTAGTAAATAAATGTGAATTTGAGATTTAAATTCCCATTTGCTTCTGTGTTCACCACAGTGAGCACTGGAGGAAAGGAGGATCGTAGTTTAGGAATGAGGACCTTATTTTAAAGATAAATAGATGATTTAGCAGCCTACTAAAAATTCTTCTGTGGCTAATGCATAGATTAAACTCTCCCATATTGGTGGCATCACTTATCTCTTGCTGCCTAACAAACCTGGGCTGAAGCTTAGTGACTTAAAACAACAGCAATGTATTTTGCCTACTGTTCTCTGGGTCAACAGTTTGACTCAGCCGGGTGGCTGTTCTGCGGGTTGAGTCTCGATCAGGATATGTGGTCAGCAGCAGAGTGGCCCTGCTTCTGAGAACTGACTGGCTATTTGCTGGTCAGTGGGGCAATGGGGCTGTTGGGTCACTTGTATCTCCTCATCCTTTAGGCTAGCTTGGGTCTGTTTACATGTTATCTTGCCATTTCAAGAGAAGGAGGAAGCATCTTGACTCTAGACTCAGAACTGGCTTGTCATTTCTTCAGTCATATCTGTTGGCCAAAACAAGTCAGAACAGCTCAGGAGACTTCCCTGGTGGTCCAGTAGTTAAGATTTCATCTTCTAATGCAGGGGGTGTGGGTTTGATCCCTGGTTGCGGGGCTAAGATCTCACATGCCTGGTGGCCAAAATACCAAAAACATGAAACAGAAGGAATATTGTAACAAAATTCAATAAAGACTTTAAAAATGGTCCACATCAAAAAATTGTTTAAAAGATGCTTTCTCTTAAAAATTAATTAAAGAACAGCCCAAATTCAATGGAGAGGGAAAATAGCTGGCATATTTTGACGGGAGAAGCTGCAAAGTTACATCATCAAGAGAGCATTCAGACAGGTAGGTTTAAAGAATTGTGGCTACTTTGCAATCTACCACATTAAACAAAAATGTGAGTTAATCTCATTGAAGATTAATTCTCAATATTGTTTTTTAAAGTCCATATACATGTATGTATTTATATGAATGTATTCATATACATAGGTATGTAAGTTATGTTTCTGAATAATGTACTTTTTATTTCAAATGAGTAAGTATACTGAATTGAAATTATGTATCTTCTTTTGAAAGGGATAATGTCTGCATGTATTTTCTTTGGTCCCTTTTACGAATTTATGCCTGTCCCATGGTAGACTTTCAACAAATATTGGGTAAATAATCTTCTTCAGGCTTTATGTAAACTTTTTCTTCCTTTAGTCTCAGAAGGAAGCAATCATCTATTCTTATATCACTCAGGTTTGCCAGGGAGGGAGATGACAGGACTTTTCCCCTAGATAGCTGCTAGTTTACGCCTTCAGAGTCTATGTGAGCTGGAACATTTAGTTGTACCATGGGTGCTCATAGTGGAGAACAGTTAGTCTACTATTTAAGATGGCAGAATCAAGCCTCATTTCCCCAGCTGGCTTTTTTATAGGGAAAAAAAAAAAAACCACAAAAGACTTTTAAAACTTGCTTGTAATAGACTTTCAAACAAATAATAGAGTCAATACTTTCTCAAGGAGCTGAAAATTGGTTCTAATTCACTGGCCACTGATTTCATGATGATCATCTTTAATGTATCCCAAGGCCTTGGGATACAAAAAATAAAAATGAAACAAAAATATAACATTCCGTTCCTATCTCTGCCAGGTAAACAAGTGTGAAACATATTATAAGGTTGCCTTAAACCCATAAGATTTTAGTAGTCCATTATGGAAATTCTAATTGTTATGCCTTGACTGCTTTGCCTGGGATTTGAAAAGTAAGAGATGATCTAGTCCCTGAGCCTGACTCTTACTAAGGGTACACTTATCCCTCCTCCCACTCACTTCCAACCCCACCCCATCCTATACAGAAACAACAATAAAATAAGGATGTAAATGAGTCTACAAAAATACCTGCCTGTGTTTTCCTGGAGTTGGATCTGTGAATTCAAACCTCATTATATCACACCAATCAGCTATAGGAAGGAGACGACGTTAGCCAGGATAGCTATGCTATTATAGACCAACCCTAAAACCCTAAAACATACTTTAAAAGACAGTCGCGTCTCGTGGGTTTTTCGTTAGAATTTTGCTACCTGCAGCAAACATCATTATATTCAGAGAAGTAAGCAAATTAAATGACTGTAAATGAATGCATGTGAATATCATTTGGAATCCTGTGTCCATCTTTTTTTTCCTTGCCATGTTATTTCTAATACACATGCCCATGTTGATTAAGCATGTAAACTTTCCATCCAGAGCAAAAACAGTTTGTAACAACTCCAAGGAATTGTTAATTTGTTTGAGCCAAATATGGCTGCTTAAAACTATCTTTGTGTATTTTTTATTTTTAATATTTACCATTGTATGCTTGTCTAAGCCACTGCAATAATTCAAGTTTTAGATAACTGTCTGAGCAAATAGGGCTGCAACTGGAGAAGCCCTAGATGAGACAGATTTAAGTTTTATTAAAGAAGTTTCATTTGGATATATTTAGAATACTTTTTTTATTGAGGTATATTTGATTTATAATATTGTCAGTTTATGGGAGATTAATTCAGTTATACTTACACACATATACATACATTTTGTTGTTGTTGTTCAGTCATGTCTGATTCTTTGTNGATTTAAGTTTTATTAAAGAAGTTTCATTTGGATATATTTAGAATACTTTTTTTATTGAGGTATATTTGATTTATAATATTGTCAGTTTATGGGAGATTAATTCAGTTATACTTACACACATATACATACATTTTGTTGTTGTTGTTCAGTCATGTCTGATTCTTTGTAACCCCATGGACTGCAGCATGCCAGGCTTCCCTGTCCTTCACCATCTCCTGGAGTTTGCTCAAACTCATGTCCATCGAGTCAGTGATGCCATCCAACCATCTCATCCTCTGTCATCCTCTCTTCCTGCTTTCAATCTTTCCCAGCATCAAGGTCTTTTCCAATGAGTTGGCTCTTTGCATCAGGTGGCCAAAATATTAGAGCTTTAGCGTCAGCATCAGTCTTCCAATGAATATTCAAGGTTGATTTCCTTTAGGATTGACTGGTTTGATCTCCTTGCTGTCCAGGGGATTCTCAAGTCTTCTCCAGCACCATAGTTCAAAAGCATCAATTCTTTGGCACTCAGTCTTCTTTATGGCCCAACTCTCACATCCATACATGACTACTGAAAAAACCATAACCTTGACTATATGATTTTGTCAGCAAAGTAACGTCTCTGCTTTTTAATATGCTGTTTAGGTTTGTCATATCTTTTCTTCCAAGGAACAAGCATCTTTTAATTTCATGGCTGCAGTCACCATCTGCAGTGATTTTGGGGCCCAAGAAAATAAAGTCTCTCACTGTTTCCTTTATTTCCCCATCTGTTTGCCATGAAGTGATGGGACCAGATGCCATGATCTTAGTTTTTTGAATTTTGAGTTTAAACTGGCTTTTTCATTCCTCTTTGACCTTTATCAAGAGGCTCTTTAATTCCTCTTTGCTTTCTGCCATAAAGGTGGTATCATCTGCCTGTCTGAGGTTATTAATATTTCTCCCAGCAGTGTTGATTCCAGCTTGTGCTTCAACCAGCCTGGCATCTCGCATGATATACTCTGCAAATAGGTTAAATAAGCAGGGTGACAATATACAGCCTTGACATACTCCTTTCCCAATTTCAAACCAGTCTGTTGTTCTAGGTCCAGTTCTAACTGTTTAGCCAAGAGAAGAAAAGTCTTAAAATTTCAAGTATTTTAATATGTTTACAAGAAGGAGTTACATTCCAAAAACCCCAGCTGAGCAGTGAAAAAATAATAGATATTTTCCAACTGTAAGTGCACCCAGTGAAACCTCTTAGGCTATGGTTCCTATAAAAAGATGTGTGAAAAGTGATGATTCAGAAGATTTTAAAAACTTACTTCCCTTGGAGGAGGTTAAACTTAATGTCAAGTGTTGAGTGAGGTTTGACTGTCCCATATCTGGGACAGATATACATATGGGATGTATGTATGTCTCATAGTAAGCTCTCAACAAATGTTGAGTGAATATATATATATTTTTTCTTTTTCAAATTATTTTCTATTATATGTTCTTGCAAGATATTGTTATACGGTAGGTCTTTGTTGTTCCTCTATTTAATATAAAGCAGTGTATAGAGACAGATCTAAGTTTAATCAAGCATGTGAGAGCTATCTTTCAGCTGGTGACCTGATTGTACCGAGTGGGTGGCAATGTTTGAACACCCAGGGGCGGTGACAAAGAGAAGTCTTTTAGAAGGTTAAAGGAAGGCTAGTTAAATCCATTAACCCTACTCTTTTAAGCTACTAATTGCCAAGACTATGGGCCTTGTGTCATATGTCTTGTGACCTCAGCTTCCTCTGAATGGATGTTCATATTATAATAGCATGAATTCACCACAGAGGAAGAGATGGACAAAAGAGTAAAAGAAGAAAATGGGGTAACAGTGGTAAAAGCAACCAGAAGCCACAATATCAGTCATTTTCTAGTGTAAGCAGGAAGAGATTTGGTGGGAAAGAGCCATCAAGGAGGAAATATTGAATCTCTTCCACTCTTCCTCTCCCAGGTCCAAAGTCCTTATCTGATGAACTTGCATCAGGGCGACAGAGTCTTTGTTAGGAGCAGGGAAGGCCCCTAGTGTTTCATCTTTCACATTGGCAGTCTATAAGAAGGCCTCTGGAGTCCGTGGGTCCTGCACCCTCATTCTCTTTTTCTGAGTGGGGAGGGAAAAGGACATTTTGCCCTTTTCTTGGAAGTCATTTGATTTTGGACTAGGCAGAATAAAACCTAGGGCAGGGAAGGCAGTGCTCTCTGCTGCCAATTTGCCCAAGCCCAAAGGAGACAGGGAAGGAACAAGAAATTTGGGAGAGTGTCTTTATTCAGTAATAAAGTCAATGATTGCGGAGTTCTCTTTGTGCTGATTCCGCTCACAGAATGTGTTGAACTTGAATTAGACTTGTGGCAGCTTCAGAATTATCCTTTTCTTCCTTTGGTTGAGGGGGTGAAGGAAAAATATACAATCATATATATATATATATGTGATATACTACACTATACTATATACTATATATATATACTATATAACTATATATAGTATAGTATAGTATATAACTATAGTATATATAGTTATATAGTATATATATATAGTTTATATCCATACTGATTATAGAGCACCAAGCCAGACACCTTGATTATAATTATCATAACAAACCTATCAGAAAGGTATGAATAAGACCATTTCTCAGCTGAGAAAGCAGAAGTTAAGTAATTGGTCCAGTTGCCGTACACCTCATAAGTAAGTTGGGATTCAAATCCAATAAACTAGATGAATCTCAAAAACGTTGTGCAGAGGGCACAAAGCCAACTACAGAAGGGAACTTACTGTATAGATCCATTTGTATGAAATCCCAGAACACGAACACTGAGCTACAGTGATAGAAATCAGATGAGGGTTTGCCTGGGTAAGGGGTGGGAGTGCCCTGCTTCAAAGTGATGTTAGGTAATTTTCTAGGGATGGTGAAGAACCTCTATTTTTTCCTTCCATCCTCCCTTTTGAAGATGCTCTATTTCTTGACCATGGCCATAGTTAAACAATATGTTTGTCAAAACTTGTTGAACTAGGGACTTCTCTGGTGATCCAGTTGTTAAGGGAGTGTGGGTTTGATCCCTGGTATGGGAACTAAACATGACCAAAAAAAAAGTAATGAACCCTACTCAAAAAGGGTGTATTTTACTGTATGTAAATTCTAACCTAATAAAATTGACTTTTAAAAAAGGGAGGGGAGAATGACCCTATCAGTGTAGCACACTCTTTCCTCAAGGAGACACTGCCACAAAGAAAGAATTTAATGTGTCTACAGAAGGTGGCTCAGCTGGTAAGGAATGCTCCTGCAATGCGGGCGACCTGGGTTTGATGCCTGGGTTGGGAAGATCCCCTGGGAGAAGGGAAAGGCTACCCATTCTGGTATTCCGACCTAGAGAATTCCATGGGCTGAATAGTCCATGGGGTCGCAAAGACACAACTAAGAAACTTTCACTTTTCACAGAAGGGAGGATGGGAAAGAGAATGTAAGAGTATAATCACTGGCTCTTAAAGAAACAGCTGTTTATGTTTATTACTATAAATAGTATTTCTGCATTTTTCTAGTTAACAACTAGAGTGTTTCACTGTATTTAATGACACTTACCAAAAGTAGGTCTGAAGCATCCATTCTTTTACTTAATTATTTTTCTTCTTCAAGTTAAAATGAAACACATTTGGGGGAATTAAGATATTTAGACGATTGCTTTCATTTGTCCTTATATCTGTAGACATTGTTATGTAAAGATGAGGCATTGTTGACTAATGCCTACCTTGACCTCAATAGCAAATATGGGTTACAAAATTAATATTGGTTCCAATCAAAAGGATAGTATTAGTAGGCTTACCCTTGGCTCAGATATTCAGTCTTATAAACACATTTCACAAAACTAACAAGTTTGAATAAAATCTCATTCTTATTTGTTGGAAAATTAATTTTGGGTTTCCCTGGTGGTTCAGATCAGAAGAATCTGCCTGCAATTTGAGAGACCTGAGTTTAGTCCTTGGGTTGGAAAGATCCCCTGGAGAAGAAAATGGCAAACTACTCCAGTATTCTTGCCTGGAGAATTCCATGGACAGAGGAACCTGGCAGGCAGTCCATGGGGTCTCAAAGAGTTGGACATGACTCAGCAACTAGCACTTAATTTTTCAAAGAAATTAATTACCTTTCTCCTAAGAACTTAAGTTTAAAATATTAAAATGTAACTCAGTTTACCTAGGTGAAATAGAAAGGGAAAGATTAACCCAGATATAATTATAAACTATTTTGCTTGGGCAAGATATCTGAACAGGTATTTCATCAAAAATATGTTTAAATAGCTAATAGGAATATGAAAAACTACTTAGTATCATTAATTATTAAGGCAGTTCAAACTAAAACCACAATGTCATACCATGACATATTAGAACTATTATTAGAAAGCTAAAGTAAAAAATAATAAATAAATATAATGAGAAGAAGCTGACAATGCCAGGTGCTGGCAAGGTTGCTGAGCAACTGAACCTTTCATATCATGATGGTGGGATGTGGATGGTACAACTCCTCTGGAAAACAGTTTGGCAATCTCTTATAAAACTAAACATATGGCCCAGTAATAGCATTCCTGAGCATTTATCTCAAAGGAGCAAAAACTTATATTCACACAGGAAACTGTACATACATGTTCAAAACAGCATTAATCTTAATAACCTCAAGCCGTAAACAACTCAGATGCCCTTTAACAGGTAATGGCTAAACAAATTGTGGTTCATTCATATCAAGGACACTACTCAGCAATAGTATTGATACACACACTAACGTGGATGAATCTCCAAGGACTTATGCTAAGTGAAAAAGTCAATCCCCAAAGGTCATATACTGTGTGGTTCCATGTATTCAACTTTCTTGAAATGACAAAACTATAGACATGGAGAACAGATGAATGGCTGCTTCTTCTCTGGAGAATTCCGTGGACAGAGGACCCTGGCGGGCTGAAGTCCATGTGTTGTGAAGAGTTGGACACCACAGAGCGACTAATAACACTAGGGGCAGGGACATGGGAGGGTGTGGGAAGTGGACGTGACTAGCAAAGGGCAAGAGGAGGCATCCTTGTGGTGCTGGAAATGTTCTGGGCTCGACTGTATCAACGTCAGAATCTTGGTTGTGATGTTGTCCTATAGTTTTTGTAAGATGTTATCACTGAGGAATACTAAGTAAAGAGTATATTGTTTCTTACAGGTGCATGCAAATCTATCATTATTTCCAAGTAAAATTTTAGTTTTTGAAAAGTGCATTCAATCTTATACCTTCTTCAAAATCATTCATTAGCTTCCCATCACACTGAAAACCCCCAAATGCCTCAAAATTCCCCTCATATGATTTGTAGAATCTGGCAGCCCCTTCCAGTTCATTTCTTACCATTGTTCTTCTCGCTGACCTCATACCCCACACTTGATGCCCTTCCATTTCTCAAATACTCCATGACCCTTCCCACTTCAGGCCCTTTGCACTCCAGTTCTGGAACGCTCTTCTCTCAGATGTTAGTATGACTTCCTCCCTCCCTTAGTACAGTTGCTCATAAGTCATGTGCATAATCTCACTTGCTCACTTAATGCCATTTAGTCAAGTATCATCTCCTGCAAACGGACTTCTCTGACCACTCTGTCTAAAAGGACACATAACCCATTCCCATATCATCTCTATTCTCTGATGCTGCTTAATTTCCCTTTCCAGTATTTATTCTTACCTGATACTAAAGTGTCATTTTTTTTACTTTTTTTGGTGTAACATATGCATTACATAAACTTTACCATTACAATATTATTTTTACTTATTTACCACAATAAATAATAATTAAGTTCCATTAGAGTAGAGCCCACATCTTATCTACAGCCACACCACCCTGAACATGCCTGATCTCATCTGAGTTCAGAAGCTAAGTAAGGTCAGGCCTGGTTAGTACTTGGATGGGAGCCCACATCTTTTCTTCTTCTGGGAAGAGAGATGGAATCCCTTGGACCTAGAATAATTATTTGTTAAGTAGATAGTTATTAAATTAGTGACTGAGTGTACACAACCAAGTTGGGAAAGCATCCATATCTCTATGAGAGCATTTAAGGGTAAAGAGTAACCTCAAGGTTATTCTTCACACAAAGATGTTAAACTTCACGCAAAGTTACAATATATTGTTTAGTCCTGCTAGGCTGGTAATGGGTATTAATGCTATGAGGGTAAGGACTACATGATGAGTGAGAAGCAGAGATAAATAATAACCGAGAGAACTCCTGTTCTACAGAAGATATTGGCATATGATCTAAGAAAAAGTTTTTCAGTTGCAGTCATCTTTCTACTTACTTCTTTTCCTGTGTCCTCTTGAGGGACTCGCTACTATGGGCCTCTCTTTGTTAGAACACACCAAAGCTTGGGCCTTGCTAGGAAACAAGATCTTCTTCATGATTGCTGAAGTGTAATACCAGTGATGTCACGTTGAAGCAGTCTAATAATTGATCAGTTCAACGTGCTTCCATCTATGAGCACTCATGTCATTGATCAATTCCTTAATGGGCCATCATTGTGGAAAAATCATCTTCTGTATGCGGGTCCTGAGACTGCCTCGCCTTGAGGTTATTCAGACTCTTTGTTTTTCATTTTATATCTTCCTNGGACACCTACTGCCCTGAAGAGTTCATCTTTCAGTGTCCTATCTTTTTGCCTTTTCATACTGTTCATGGGGTTCTCAAGGCAAAAATACTGAAGTTTGCCATTCCCTTCTCCAATGGACCACATTTTGTCAGAACTCCCCACCATGACCCATCTGTCTTGGATGGCCCTATGTGGCATGGCTCATAGTTTCACTGAGTTAAACAAGGTCGTGGTCCATGCAATTAGATTGGTTAGTTTTCTGTGACTGTGGTTTTCAGTCTGTCTGCCCTCTGATGTAGAAGAATAATATGCTTATGGAAGCTTCCTGATGGGAGAGACTGGTTGAGGGGGAAACTGGGTCTTGTTCTAATGGGTGAGGCCATGCTCAGTAAATCTTTAATCCAGTTTTCTGTTGATGGGTGGAACTGTGTTCCCTCCTTGCTATCTACCTGGGGCCAATCTATGGTGGAGGTAATGTACATAATGGTGACCTCCTTCAAAAGATCCCATGCATGCACTGCTGCTCTCAGTGCCCCCAACCCTGCAGCAGGCCATCACCAACCCACGCCTCCACTGGAGACTCCTGGACACTCACAGGCAAGTCTAGGTCAATCTCTTTTAAGATGGAAGGATCTGGGACCTTGATGGAGTCCTGGAGCTTCCTTATCAGCACTGGGCTATCTATCCCTGATTTTTTCCTGTGTAAGGAGAGGATTTCCGAGACAACACTCCTAACAGATGAAATGAGAATCATTTTTTGAGAATTTACTACATGCGTATGCCAGATACTTGCTAAGAATTGTGTATGTATTATATTATTTAATCTTCATGGCAGCCCCATGAGGTATATTGATGCATTTTACCAAAAGTTTCTAAGGGGTATCAACAGCATTAAGGAAAAAAAATGCAAGCTTAATAATACCAGATAAATCTACTTGGGTAAATGTGAGTCTTATTTATTTTAACCTTGCTTAACTCATATGGTAGTCTCCTAATACCTGCTTTATTGTGATATTTTCCTATGTATATTATATTTGTGACATGTGATAATCAATTTCTATCTCACTGGGCTCAAACCAGGTGAAACTTCTCTTAAGTGAAACAGTTTTGACTCTCGTACTGTGGACATAGACTATGGAGAGTCTTTGGCTTGAGCAGAAATGGCCCCACTGTAGATACTGCCAGTATATAATATAAATTATCTATGCACATCCTGAAATTAATATTATATCCCAGTGGCACTGACATTTTATTAATTTTTTAATTGAAGTTGCCTACCTTAAAAGCCTGTCATGCTAAGTTGTGTTTCTTCCTTTCCTATTTAGAGAAAAGTGATTAGAAAACTAAGTGGAACAAATTGATCTGAACCTCAGAGATAAATGGAAAAATTAGCTTATAAAGAAATGGTTCACACTGTCTAGAATTTATTTTGTAGCTTGGATCTAGAGGTGGGAGGTTAGGAGCCTGGGAGACAAATTGAGATTCTAGTTTTAAATTAACTTTTGATATCAATCTGGAATTCTACTTAACCTCAAAATGACTGAAATTTCTTTGGCACTTGAGTATTCCACAAAATCATTATTTAACTCAGCTGTTGGTTCTAATGAATCCCACAACCTTGTCCCCTATATGGAGAGGAAGACACAAATTTAAAAATCGTATCTTATAAATCCACATGAAGTACACAGGTATGCACACAAGCAGGGTCAGATCATCAATTCAGTTCAGTTGCTCAGTTGTGTCCAACTCCTTGTGACCCCACGGACTGCAGCACACCAGGCTTCCCTGTCCACCACCAACTCCAGGAGCTTACTCAAACTCATGTCCATTGAGTTGGTGATGCCATCCAACATCTCATCCTCTGTCATCCCCTTCCCCCCTGCCTTCAATCTTTCCAAGCATCAGAGTCTTTTCAAATGAGTCAGTTCTTTGCATCAGGTGGCCAAAGTATTGGAGTTTCAGCTTCAGCATCATTCCTTCCAATAAAGACCTCAGGATATCTAGTTTAATATACCCTTTCATAAATGAAAACACTGTAACTGAGAAACAGGAATCATTCCTGCTAGTATCTAAACCAGAACTAGAATTAGAGGCTCCTAATTCTTAGTTTAAGGTTCTTTCTAGTCTTCCATGGCCTCCTGTGAAAGATTCCCCTAATAGTTTTTCACATTCTAAGTCCCAGTAGATGAGTGTATGTTTTTAGCTATAGGCTCAAACAACTGATGACCTCCAAATGTGTCCTTTGTTGTTGAAATCAAATCTCCATCCCCAGCATGGTGACATATGGTACCAATTCCCCTTGACAGAATTAGAGAAAATCCCACTCCTGAGACACAACACTGTGTTCTAAGAGCTTGCTCCCCAGATCACAGCACACTACACTTAGAGGCTGCTAGAACATGGGTGTTGGTAAAGTCTGCATGGGGAGGTAGGTTCAGCTCACATCTAGTCTGCTTCCTAATAAGCTCCCTCAGTCCCAAATTTGTGGCACAAGGAACAGTGATGGTAATAAATTCAGGTTCCTGGTCAGCTCTGCCCTCCCTGGAGGCAGGAAGACCTCTGTGTTAGGTGCACTGGCTCAGGAATCAGAATGTCTGGGTCACATGCCAGTTCAATTGATAACTGGTCCTTAAATTGATCTTGAACAAGTCACTTGTCTTTGCTATGCTTTGGTTTGCTCATTTACAAAATAGACCTAACAAAATTAACTCCACAGTGTTAAAAAGATCAAATGAATGAATTATGTAAGTGTGACCCCTGTTTGATCCTGCCCTAGAGGATGTCATGTTCCTAAGTAGTGGTCATATGGGCAAGACCAAGGTCAAGTCAACCAGAACCTCATCCTTCAGTTCTCATAAATATCAACTCTTCATATTTTTCCACTTAACCAATGCTTTTTCCATGTGATGATTTGGAGATTTCTGAAGAGTATTATCTCTTTTGGCCTTTGCCCTCTTCTGTTTTGAGAATTTGGAGAAGTGGTGACACGCAGCCATTTATACCATCTGCATGAATGCTCCTCATTAATGCACACAACCACTAATCATTTTATACCTCTCTCAGTATTCTCCAGACTGGTTTGTTTACTTGTTTATTTATTTTGAGGAGGATAATGGGGGAATTATAAAATCTTTTGAGACTCCGATGGCAGTTACTATCTTCTCCTCTCCCTGTCAGCTTTACTGTCACAGACATATCCAAACAACATACAATTTCAGAGGCCAGGACACCCCCTGGTACCTATTCATGACCCTTTGGGAAGGTCTGTGATAATGCCCCCTATTCTAAGCCTACATACAATCTTTAAAAATGTTCCCAAAGGATGGATTAAAAACATTTTCTAAAGCCTTGGCTCAGATATAATTTGAGGGAAAAAAATGCTAAACAACAGAAGTGATTTGTTCTCAGCATCTATGGAAAAGACACATTTCTATTCCACTGTCTTTCCCTTTTTGGCGATTTTGGATTTCCTGGGCTGTGCTGAATATGATAATATTCTAAGTTAGCCAAATAGCTCTTAAAGATCTGCCAAATTTCAAAGCAGAGTTATGTAATTATTCATTTCCAACATCAGAAAAGTTAAGGAGCCCATAAAAATATGCCTAAAAATCTGGAAATGTTATCAAAGACACATTATGTGTTTGTCACCTTAAAAATCTATATACTGTAGAAATGCAATTGTTTGTTTAAATTCGATGCCTGATGTGTAACTATGTGAAAGTAAGTTAAGAGGAAGCCTTATGCCTGCTTTGTGTGACAGCTGGGACATTTTAATTTTGTTGGTTACATGTACAACCTAGCCAACATCATGGTCAAAATCAGGTCTTGTCTCATTTCCATTACTGACTCAGTCCAGCTTCACCCTCAATGATTCACAGTGACTTCCGGCTGCCATATCTACACAATCAACATGGAATGACATCCTACAAACTCATGCTTACACTTTGGCCACCATACATTTTTCAGGAGGACTTCTGAGCAGAGGAGAGCTCGACTCTTGTTTCTGTTTCAGCAAGTCACAACCAAGTGTTTCCTCTACCAAGTGATTGAATCACTTATCTCTCAGGCCCTTTTCAGTGCTCCTCCTTCTCTTCCTCCTGATTGATCGACAGTGGGCTGCTGCTGACTGACTGACTGCTATTTCCTTTCCTGAAGATAATAATAATAATAATTACCAAAAGCTTGACACTGACTCATGCCAGGCACTATTCTTAATGCTTAAAAGTTTAACTCTTACAACAGCCTTATATTTTAGGTACTCTTATCATCCCCCATTGAAAGATGAATATGCTATATAGCAGAAAAGTTAAATAACTTGGTCAAGGTCACAGTTAACAAATGGGAACATGAACCAGCATGCCTGATGCCCTTGTGCACGTGTGTGCTTAGTCACTCAGTCATGTCTGACTCTTTGCAACTCCATGGACTGTAGCCTGCCAGGTTCCCCTGTACATCGGGATTCTCCAGGCAAGAATACTGGAGTGGGTTGCCTTGTCCTCCTCCAGAGGATCTTCCCAACACAGGGATCATACTCAGGTCTCCCACATTGCAGGCAGACTCTTTACCATTTGAGCCACCAGGGAAGCCCCTGAATACTGGAGTGGGTAGCCTTTTCTTCTCCAGGGGACCTTCTCAACCCAGGAATTGAACCAGGGTCTCATGCATTGCAAGGAGATTCTTTACTGTCTGAGCCACCAGGGAAGCCCCTGAATCCTGGAGTGGGTAGCCTATCTCTTCTCCAGGGGACCTTGTCAACCCAAGAATTGAGCCAGAGTCTTCTGCATTGCAGGCAGACTCTACTAGGGAAGCCCATGTGATGACCTTACTGTTGGAGTAAAGCAATAGAGTGGTTCTAGTTCTAGTTAGACTTTCTAGAGTAACTTGGTTATTTCCCAGCATATTTTCCTGGACTTTTGACATTTAACCAAAATTTGCATACTTTGGTACTGCACCCCTAAAACAGTTGACGTAATTTATTCTCTTCTCAAGCACATTCACTTTTCATGAACCTCTTCACCTTCCTTCATGTCAGCACTTTGACTGTGAACATGAGATCACTAACTGGATACAGTTTCACAATAAAATGTGATTTACCCTGAAGAGTTTTGTTTGTAGTCTCTGTGGCTCAAATTTAATTGAGGTTTCACTTTTCATCTGCTATTATGTGTGCTGATCTCCAAAATCTTTGTAAGTTTATTTCCATAAGAAATAGGCCGCTGCTACTGCTTCGTAGTTCAGTCGTGTCCAACTCTCTGCGGCCCAATGGACTGTAGCCCACCAGGCTCCTCTGTTCATGGAATTTTCCAGACAAGAATACTAGAGCAGGTTGCCGTTTCCTACCCCAGAGGATCTTTCCAACCCAGGGACTGAACCTGCATCCAACTTGTGTCTCCTTCATTGGCATATGGATTCTTTACCACTAATGCTGCCTGGAAAGTGGGCTTCTTAGTGAAATACAACTATTTTCAGAAATACTGAGAACATACTATTTTCACCAGGAGAAAGGCTGAGAAATTAAGTGAAATTATAATGCATTAAAGCGTGGCATGATACAAATAAAAGGCTGTGGAAATAATGTTTATGTTAACTAGGAATTGTTTACATACTCACCAGTGGATCATTGCTCATCTTTTCAGCTTGGTATATGATTAGGTGCCATAATACCAGAACTTCACGGTGAAGATACTCTTAATATGTGTTGCTACAGAGCATTCAGATGAGGCTGCAAATTAAAATGAAACGTATTAAAAGGACAATGTGCCATTGTCTCCAGGATAATGGGACAGAGTGAAAACAGCATTTGGATGAGGAGTCAGGAGTCCTGTGCTCTCTAAGTTGTACCTTTAATTTGCCAAGTTACTTCTTGAGTCTCAGTTTCCTCACCTGTCGAACGGGATATTGGAATGGATGGTTCTCAAAGGTCATGTCCATCTCCAATACTCCATGGTCTTGAGACTGAAAATGTGTAAGAAATGAAACTCTGGGAAACATGATTCTGTTGTATATCATTCTTTTTTCTTCTTGTAGAACGTCTGTTTTATCCTTTCTTATTAGTTGATGTATACTCTGAGAATATACAACTCCCTTAGTTTCTGGTAAAGCCCTATTGTTCTCTTATCCCTCACTGGACACATTTATATGATAGTAAAAGAAGAAAATATATCTATAATGATTGTTTCATGTTGGACTCCACTCCCATTCAGTTATTCAGTTCTAAACTTTTTTATTCTAAATAATATCACTAAGAATTTTTCAAGAATGTATAATATGTTAGTGTGTATGTGATAAGTTGCTTCAGTCATGTCTGACTCTGTGACTTTATGGACTGAACTCTATGGACTGCCAGGCTTTTCTATTCATGGGGTTCTCCAGGCAGGAATACTGAAGTGGGTTGCCACACCTTCCCCCGTGTCTCCTGCATTGGCAGGCAGGTTCTTTAACACTACCACCACCTGGGAAGACCCATTATGTGTTAGTACTTAATTTTAGTAAACATATTAGGTTCTTGGAATTGGGTTATTTGAGGTGAGGAGAAGTTTGGAGTCAGCAAGATTACTATATATTATAATAGAAAACTTTTAAGAGTATTTTCTTGAATAAACAAGCCTAGGCAGCTTATTAAAAAGCAGAGACATTACTCTGCCAACAAAGGTCCATATAGTCAAAGGTATGGTTTTTCCAGTGGTCATGTGTGGATGTGAGAGTTGAACCATAAAGAGGGCTGAACGCCAAAGAATTGATGCTTTTGAACTGTGGCATTGGAGAAGACACTTGAGGGTCCCTTGGACAGCAAGGAGATCAATTCAGTACATCCTAAAGAAAATCAACCGTGAATATTCATTGGAAGGCCTGGTGATGAAATTGAAGCTCTGGTCACCTTATGCAAAGGGCCAACTCATTGAAAAAGACTCATACTGGGAAAGATTGAGAGCAAGAAGAGAAGGGGATGACAGAGGATGAGATGGTTGGATGTCATCACTGGCTCAATGGACATGAGTTTGAGCAAGCTCCAGGAGTTGGTGAAGTACAGGGAAGCCTGGTGTGCTGCAGTCCATGGGGTCGCAACTGAGCCACTAAACAACAAAGTGCTTTACACTGAGAAAACTATTTAGTGAATAGATTGGACTTGATAGAAACTACAATCCCCTTAAAACATGTTCTGAGCCTTTCCCTGTCCTGTGGAATATTTTGTATGGAATTATTTATGGAATATTACATAAATTCTCCCATTAGTGTTAGACATTAGAGTAGTATCACTTTCAGGTATTGGAAAGTCCAACCTGATCTTGAACAAAACGTTCATCCAGGTTAGAGTTTCTCCCTCCATCAAGCCTCGTCCAGTTTGGAAGTTGGTACCAGGGAAGTGTATTTGATTCCTTTCTTCTCAACAAACTGGTTATGTGTGTATTATCTCCCACTAATACATATGTATTAATCCCCGAAAGTAGTTCTATTTTCATTTTATATAGATTAAAACTCAAAAAAAATGTACATTTCAGAGGAATAGGCCCAGGGATGTCTTATTTTAAAGCATATTTTTTTCACTGTCCTATGTTGCCTCTTGAAATTTCAGTTACATACATGGTTGGAGTGTGTGGTGGGAAGAGGTGTTTGGATTGAAATTTGAATCTCCTATTTCCAAACCAAGATGATCAATGAGTTTTAATTATGTTCAAATACTTATTGTTTATTTGTTTTGGTGATATCCAAGGCATGCTACAAGCTGATCATGTCTATAACTCAGAGGCATTCACAGTTAATGCAGCAAGTGGTCATAACTCCTACCATAAAACCTAGATACTCTCTCCAGCACTGGCAAATACACATAATAATTGATTATATACATAATAAATATATAATCAAAGAAATATATACTGTATATAGAGATCATTTTCTAGACACAAATGACATAGATCAATACAGGCAAATTAGTACAGGCAAATTGCAGAATAGGCAATAAATTAGTAATTTTGAGAAGATGCAGAGTGTTGGTATTTTTCCAGAATAAAGTCTCACTTGTAATAAATATTTGAAAGAATCTAGACAAAGAATTTTGAAACAGTATCTTAGGGTCAGAATTGAGTTTATTCCATGGATGTGATGTATTATCAGAGGGAACAATGATTCTGTGTGAATCACTTCTGTGAATATTAAGTTTTAGACCTCAGGACATCATTTTTCTCATTCTCCAGGAAGCAACTTTAGAACTTGGTCTCTTGCTTTGTCTCTTTAAAATATATATTAATGTGTTTTTCAGTAAATATGGTGAGTCCTGGGTTTGTGATTGTTCTATAGGGAATCTATCTGCTGGTTCTTTTTCTTGTACAGGAGAAAGCAGTGGGAAATGGTGCCTAATGCCAAGAAATCATGTTTTCTCCTCAATCTATGTGAAAAGTATATGGATGGCAGTTAAAAAGATCTACCAGACTATAAATGGAGGTGGTACAGGAGCTTGTATGGTCAATGTAATGCAATATTTAATACTAGAATTCAGTGTCCCATAGTGCGAAGTTCAACACACATGTTATGATGCTTTACACTGAATAATGTCTTGTATTTTAAATGCATAGAAATCTTTTCTATAGGTTACAAAGTGTTAGAAAATATGAAAGTATGTTAAAAACCTAAGACACCAAAAGAGGTAAAGATATGAAGTATTGGTTTGACCCAAAATTCATTCTGGTTTTCCGTAAGATGTTAAAGTTGCTATGACTTTTTTTGTTTGTCTTTGGAAACTTGAACTCTCTTTAAAGTTAGAGTAAGTACTGAGATGAAATATCTGAATAAAAATATAAACCTTTACCAACCTGAAGTCTAACTCTCTTGGATCACATGGTAAACAACCAAGGCGCTGGGACTTTCTGAACTTCCCTTTATTTTGCAAGGGCTCAGAAGATTTCTCTGAGTGCATTCCTCGGGTCTAATGGTGAATCTAACACCTTTGGGATGACATTGAGGTTTTCAAGTTGAGTTCCCAGCCCTCAGGCCTCCCAGGTGGCTTAGTGGTAAAGAATCCACCTGCCGAACAGGAGATGTGGGCTCGATCCCTGGGTTAGGAAGATACACTAGAGAAGGAAACAGCAGCCTACTCCAGTGTCCTTGCTTGGTAAATCCCATGGACAGAGGAGCCTGATGGGCTACAGTCCATGGACTCACAAAGAGTCAGACTCAACTTAGTGACCAAACAACAACAACAACAACAACCCCAGACTCTAACAACCATTTCTTGTGCGTGTCTGTCATTTGGAGTAGCTTTCTCATGTTCACCCCAGCCAAGGCTTCCTTCAACCCAAAGCCATCTTAAACTCAGTATGTTTTTTCTATGGACTTCTCCATGAAAATGACTTTGTGTATATCTTATACCCCATTCTCAAAGAGTCTAGCTAGACTAGTATAACTAAACATATCCCATTCATTTAGGCTCTTTGAGACTAAAGTTCAGATGACATTAAATATCTCTTAAAAAGAGAAACATTTTTTTCCTCAAAATCTAACTTTCTTCAACTTTGTCAATACCACCTTGGCTATACCCTTACTTAACTACCAACTCTGTAATCACAATTTTCATTAAACACTTTTAAGCTTCTTTTTGTCAGATACATTTTAAGCTTTCCATATCCTGCAATTTAAGTTTTCTGTTTCTTTCTCCCATCTGCTGTTTAAATTTTCTTTTCTGCAGAAAGCCTTGCAAGTGCTGCGTTTCCACACATGGCAGGCATTCAAGCTCAGCAAATAGGAGTCACAGTTACCCTGAAATGGAAAGGAAATGTGCTTTCCAGCACCCATCAGCATCTTCCCCCAGAGGCCATTTGTCTTATCTGCCTCTTTTTTCTCAGACTTTAAGCAAATGGCTACCAAAAGAAAATAGCAAAACCCAAATCAGTAGCACTTACCACCAGTGTTACACAGATCACTGGATTTGCTCACGTAAAGTTTAGGATTCCTGTTAAAAAAATTCCTCATGGTGATCTGAGATGAAAGTAAGGAAAGACAGTCATCCTTATTCAGCCTTCTAGTTTCCTACTTTGATGGCTCCTCTGCTGGGATTCACTTTCTCCTCCAGGTGGTTTTTCTTGAACTAGATTTCTTTTCATTCAGCTGAAACATTGCTCTTTTGCCAGTTCCCATTTGCCCCAAGGGATTGGCCCTATATGCACACCTTTTCCTGGCATAGCTTGGCTCTAAGCTCTGCCAGGCACCTTGGTCCCATCAGCCACTTGCCTTTGGGGTCATTTCAAAGAATGCCCTGTGTTCCCCAAGCCCTAGGAGACCCAGGTTGCTCTTCCTTAGGTGTTTTCTGAAGCCTCTCTCATTCCAGCTATGTCAGGGACCAAGGAAATGCCATAGCGCTCTGACAACCTTCTCTTTGACGTCTAAAGAATCCCATATTCTCTCTCAGCCCTTGCTTATATAGACTGTTGGGGAGGATAGACTAATCTTGGCAGCCCCTTTTTAAGTCCTGCATTGACTGATTATTTTCCTCAGCTTTGGGCCCTCAGTTGAAATTCCAGAATGGGAAGTTTTTCCCTATATATTCTGCTTTGGGTTTTGGTGGCCTCCCTAGTGGCCAGATGATAAAGAATTTGCCTGCAATGCAGGAGACCTGGGTTCAATCCCTGGGTTGGGAAGATCCCCTGGAGAAGAAAATGGCAACCCATTCCAGTATTCTTGCCTGGAGAAGTCCATGGACAGAGGAGCCTGGAGGGCTGTAGTCCATGGGGTTGCAAAGAGTTGGACATGACTGTGAGATTAACACAACACTGGTTTGTTTTGTTTTTCTTTGCCATACAACTTTTAAAAAACTATCCACTTAATATTATCAATGATTTTTATGGCTCTTTGTTTTTATATTTCCTTAGAGTGACTTTTCCCATTCTGTATTAGTGTTACTGAATCAGGTCCGGCAGCTTTCCATTTAAAAATCAATATTCAAGAGAGGTAATATTGGTAGATGGACGTGAGTCTGATTGAACTCCGGGAGTTGGTGATGGACAGGGAGGCCTGGCGTGCTGCGATTCATGGGGTAGCAAAGAGTCGGACACGACTGAGCGACTGAATTGGACTGAACTGAATGTTGGTAGAAAAGAAAGTCACATTTAATCAAAATGTTGGCCATCTGAGGAGATGGTAGACGCAGTGTCCTCCAAAAACCACCTCCAAAAGTTTGCCAATAAAGTTTTTAAAAGGAAAAAGGAAAGCAATCTCAGTTAATCATTGAGATGGAGGTTGGGGAAGAGTCATCTCCAGCCCGTGGTGTGTGGGCTTGTGTGCAGGCTTGTTGACTTCTTGTGATTTTTCTTTAGATGCATTTTTCTTGTTCACACTGTTTTGTTTGAAAGATTACTGAAGGGGAAGCGAGGAAAGACAGCTGGTCATCTGTTAATCACATATTCATTTTTACTTATTTGATTTATGGGATAAACCAACACATTGTGCAGATCTTATGTGATCAAAAGATTTAAAAAGTGTGCTGGGACAGATATGAGTAGAGCGTTGGGTGCTCGGTTTTAGGTTAGCGACAAGACAAAAGGGGCCTCCTTCAGGGAGCTTCTTCCTGCCAAAAGCTGCTTACAAATCCCTTCTTGTCTGGATATCATTCCATTTTGATGGAAGTTCATCTTCTGTAACTTTTTTTTGCTGACACATTCTTCGAGTGGAAGATGTCAACATGGATCTGTAACCATCTCTTTGTTGATGGTTATGATTGTCTATTTACGTATACAGGCAGAGTAAGCTACAATTATTTTGATGTCCACAAAGATATTGCCTATTATAAGCAGTAGTGTTAATCCCCTTCTCTTAAGGCCAGTTCTTGGAGTCTTGTTAGCCATAGATTCAGACTGCTCAAGATGAAGCAGTTCATGTCATGGCTGCAGTCTGGTCGTTACGCAGATAGTCTTTTCCACTGGTGGCAGGTATGGTATCAGTAAAATCACTCAGAATGTGCATCAGACACTAAGTTTATGACTCTGTTGTCCTAATCATTAACTGCTTGCTTCAGCTCTTTTGTGACTCAGGAAGGCCTGGGAGACTTTAGCTTTTCTATAAGCAAGAGGCAGAAGACGTGGAAGGGCTTTTGTACTGGGTGAGGAGGAGGTGCAGGGTTTTGCTCGGTTGCAGTAGTTTACTCGGAGTGCCATAACAGATGTCCACAAACTGAGTGGCTTGAACAGCAGAAATGTACTGTCTTACAGTTCTGGAGCCCAGAAGTCCGAAATCCAGGCGTCAGCAGGGTTGTGCCCTCTCTGGAGGTGCTGGGGAAGAATCTCTTCCATGCCTCTCTCCTAGCTTCTGGGGGTTCATTGGATTATGGCAGCACACCTCCGGTCTTCACATGGCATTCTCCCTGTGCCTTCTATTTCCAAAATTCCCTTGTAAGGATACCAGTCATACTGGATTAGGGGCCAATCCTACTCTAGTATGACCTCATCCTAGCTTAATTGATTATATGTGTGAAGACTTTATTTCCAAATAAGGTCACATTGTGAGGTACTGGGGGTTAGAACTTCAGCATATGAATTCGAAGGGGGGTGGTAATTCTACCCATAATATGCTCTAATATTTATTAAAGCTATTCTAACTTTCCTGTAGAGCTTTCAGATGGCCAGCAAACCAGACTGATAGTTTTGTTTGTCTGTTGTTTGTTTTGTTTTTGTTTTCCCCATCTGTGGTCTACCTTGAATTTATTTTGGTATAAAGAGTAAGATAGGGGTAAAGATATGCCTTGGTATTTTACTGAAGAGTTAGTGAAAATTAAAGTGTTTTTATCCATTATATTATCCTCTTCATGACCTGGCAAAGTGTTTGAATCATAACCAGATTCTCAATAAATGTCTTTTAAATTAAATCAAATCACCAACCAGAGAACTGAATTGTTAATTTCCTGACTAGATGATAGCATATCTAACTGTTTGATTTCAGATTGTGAAGAACTCCTAGAGAAATGACAAGGTCTGTAGACAAGGCTTATAGTGCTGATCCAAAGGGTATTGGGTTAAAGGAAGCACTAACATTTTCTACTAATTTAATGAAATAAACGGTGTTTCTGTGACATATCTTTTCAGTAGACTAGAGGACAGGGTGATGAGCTAGAATTGAAGACTGATCTATAAAACAGATGTCCTCTGCTTTTACTGGCTTACATGAAGGTGGCAGGTAGATGATTTGCGGTGTGTGTGTATGTGTGTGTGTATTCACTGTATGTATGTGGGGGCATGGGCAGTAAGGAAATAGGCTAAGAAGCAGCCATGTAAGCTCTTGAAAATACTTCTAAACAACATTTTAGAGTAATGATAAAAATGATCGTTAATCCATTCTAAATTTTAAAGCTTAGATAATCCTAATCAGTTCAATTGCTCAATCATGTCCTACTCTTTGCAACCCCGGGGACTGCAGCATGCCAGGCCTCCCTGTCCATCACCAACTCCCAGAGCTTACTCAAACCCATGTCCATCGAGTCAGTGATGCCATCCAACCATCTCGTCCTCTGTCGTCCTCTTCTCCACCTGCCCCCAATCCCTCCCAGCATCAGGGTCTTTTCCAGTGAGTCAGTTCTTCACATCAGGTGGCCAGAGTATTGGAGCTTCAGCTTCAGCATCAGTTCTTCCAATGAATATTCAGGACTGATTTCCTTTAGGAGGGACTGGTTGGATCTCCTTGCAGTTCAAGGGACTCTCAAGAGTCTTCTCCAACACCACAGTTCAAAAACATCAGTTCTTTGGTGCTCCTCTTTCTTTATAGTCCAACTCGCACATCCATACATGACTACTGGAAAAACCATAGCTTTTACTAGACAGACCTTTGTCAGCTAATCCTAATGTATGGTGCTCAATTCATAAATATTTTTCATATTATTAGACATGATAGTTATAAAATTATTGAAAACTAAGTTTTGATAGCTAGTAATTAAACTTACATGGGTCGTATTTGATATTTGATAACAGAAAGACATACTTGGAATGTTATACTGCAAATAGCTGAAATTCATACAGTGTAGTGTGTATTCATGTTCAAAGTGATTGTACATGTGTGCATGCTAAGTTGCCTCAGTTGTGTCCAGCTCTTTGCAACCCTATGGACTATAGCCCACCAGGCTCCTCTGTCCATGGGATTCTCCAGGCAGGAATACTGAGTAGGTTGCCATGCCCTCCTCCAGGGGATCTTCCCAACCTAGGAACCCACGTCTCTTAGGTCTCCTGCATTGGCAAGTGGTTTCTTTACCATTAGCGTCACCAGGGACAGTTACTAATTTGTAATTTGAAGAAGTATATGGAGTCAACCAGACTATTGATTAGCTTCTTTAAGTAAAGATGCTTCCTGGTATAAGGTGATAAGACTTTTAGGAAATGATTGAGGGGGGGGGAATTATTGTCAATAGATCATCTCTCAGTAAAACAATATTTTTTTGCTTGTTTGTATTTTAAGTCTTCCCTACATGTCTCAGAAAAGAACATTAATATATTAACTTTTCAAAAAAAAAAATACTTATTATATGACTAGCAAAAAAATTTCCCTAACTTTGCCTAAGAGATTTATTTTAAACTGAGTAAAAATCTAAATGCAGCAATTTTCTATTTTAACAGTAATGAAACTGAAGTCATTCCAATTCCAATAGGATCATGATTTTTCAAAAGAAGCTTAGAACAATATGAATAATGCTAAGCTCCTTTATTATGGACTTAAAGGGATTATTCTGTTAAAAACAAAAATATCTCCTTTTGCTATCTGTGCTAGATGTGGGTATAACATAGAAAAAAACCCCATATAACCAGAGAGAGGCTATTTTGTTTTCAAAGAAGACTTTTTTTGTCTGCTTAGGGAAAGTTATCATTTTATATTCTGACTAATATGTGCTTCCCGACCTGATGGACTCCATGGTGGTTATGTGTGGTGTCTGTCATACTCTTCCACCCCAGTTCGCAGTCATCCAAGCCAGAACAAGGAGACATGTTGGCTGCTGTGTGTAAGGAGGGATAGTGTGGGGTGAATGAAGGAGGAAACACAGTGTAGGGTAGGTAGTACAACCAAGGAAGGTACCCCNCTCCATGGTGGTTATGTGTGGTGTCTGTCATACTCTTCCACCCCAGTTCGCAGTCATCCAAGCCAGAACAAGGAGACATGTTGGCTGCTGTGTGTAAGGAGGGATAGTGTGGGGTGAATGAAGGAGGAAACACAGTGTAGGGTAGGTAGTACAACCAAGGAAGGTACCCCGCCAACAGTAGGGGTGCTGCGAGTGTGGTGGTGGGCTGTGGCTTGCATTCTGTATGGCTTTCATCTGTTCACTGGTTGCTGTGAGTCTCATCTCAACAGTTTGAAATAGACACTCCATGTAGCCCCCTTTATCCCTCAGATACTAGATGTCTCTTACTCTTAACAGGATCCCCCCGTGAAAGGAGAATCTTTGTCTTGATTGAGTACACAATACTTGGAGCATTGACAGCTCAGTATTTAGGGCAGACCTCTCTGTTACACGTTCAACCTGTGTTCTCATGTAGACCATGCTAGTTATCCTGTCAAGGCCTTTCACCTAATAGTGTTTCCACATGGACCAACACGTGCTGTTCCTGATAGTCTCATAGCCTTCTTTCCTTTGACCAAGGGCAGCTTTTCCAGTTAAAATTTTCACTATCTGTCTTCTTAAAAAGAATGCCTTCAGGGGTCTTTACTGTACTTGAAAGCTTTTAACTTCAAATTAAGCTCTGTCCTGCTGTTTCTTGGCTTAAAAACCAGAATGAGAACCAGCAAATCCAAATGTGCATTAGTCAGCAAACTCACACAGCCTTTTCTTTGCTCATTGAAATAGCAGAGGTAATGTTTTCTTTTGAGGCCATGGATAGCAAACACATCCTTTAGAAACGGAGAGTTTGATTTCCAGTAAGAAATGTGTGCTGAGCTCAGGCTTTTAGAGGTTGAGTTTGTCGGTATATTTGGTGCCATTTTTGCTTATTTTTTTGAAATTTAAAATTCCTTCATCTGAATACTTTAAATGCTTGATGGCCATAAACTTATATACTGACACAAACAGGGGAATTAACTTTCTTTAGAAGGCATAGGGAAATGTGGGACTAATTTATAGCAAATAAAAGAATAAAAAAGCAAAGGAGTTCTATAGTTTATGAATGAGGGGTTCAGAAATTGCCCATTTAGAGAAAATTAAGCACCTCAGAACAAACTAGCAATTTAGCTCCATGTTAAGTGGACCACTGAAACTTCCCTCGATGTCACAGAACCTAAAAAAAACCGGCAATTTTTCCATGTTGTCTAACCAAAGAGGAAAACTTATAATGCCCAGAAATCAGATCAGTAATGATTCAGAAAGAACACACTTTTTAAATGAAGCATTATTGAAGTGAATTGTGAAAAGAAATTGACCTGGATTCTTGTATATTGTACACCACTCCCCCCAACACGCACACACACAGTGCCAAGCAACTAATTAGGAAATAAAATCAGAATTATTCCCTGTATTAGTTTCCTATTGCTGCTCTAAGATTCCACAGTGTTATGCTTCTCCTTGCCGGGAGAGATGGTTTATCTAACTCGCTCGCCTCTCATTTCCTTGACCTCTGTATCGCCTTCACCTTTCATTCTAGGTCATTAGGTCATTTGACTACTCTTAGGATCCACATCCTGGGCATCTTTTTTGGATTCTTGAAGTCTGACCTTCCTCTCTGATTAAAACCACTTATTCATTCAGTTTTCTCACACAGGAGTTCCACTATATATATAATAAAGAAACTGGGGTTTTAGGATAATTTGTTAAACAGTAGAGAATACAGAGAAGTATAGGAAAGGAGACTTCTGGTTGAACAGAAAAGTTTGAACACAATTATTTCACTCTGCTCTCTAAATCCCCAATAAAATGACAGAGTTAAAGAGAGCAGGAGNAACTGAACTGAATTATTCCTAACCCCTTAATCACTAGAATTTTTATCTGAACGTGATATATGCAGGGGAAACTGAACCAATTTTTTGTATAATTGAACTGAAAAAAATGATGGTGCCCGGATCCTCCAAAGTTATTTATCTAGTCTATGTAAATTACATATTTAATTGTGTGAATGTGAAAGTCGCTCAGTTGTGTCTCACTCTGTGACCCCATGGACTACACTGTCCATGGAATTCTCCAGGCCAGAATACTGGAGTGGGTAGCCATTCCCTTCTCCAGGAGCTCTTCCCAACCCAGGGATCGAACCCAGGTCTCTCACATTTCAGAAAGATTCTTTACCAGCTGAGCCACCAGGGAAGCCCATGTAATTGTGTGGTGCTTTAGATGCTAGGTCATGTCCGACTCTTGCAAGCCCTTGGACTGTAGCCTGCCAGGTTTCTCTGTCCATAGGATTCTCCAGGGGGAACTGGACTGGGTTGCCATTTCTGTCTCCAGAGGATCTTCCCAGCCCAGGGACTGAACCTTGGTCTCCTGCATTGCAGGCAGATGTAATTGTGTACACAGTGTCAAAGACAAACATTCAAACAATGTAATAATCACCTACAGTTGCTCCTACCTGTCTTCCTTTCTAGATCCAATTAACAAGAATATCAACATTTATTCCTGTTATGACCTGGGATTTCCATCTTAATCTGTATCCGTCTTTCCTTTGTTCTGCATCTCTCTGATTCTTGTTCGGTTCTTCTCTCTTTCACACACACACACGTATGTAAGCATGCGCACAAATACAAGTTTAATTCTTAGGACCAGCTCTCTTATCATATATGGAGGAGAGGAAAGATTGTTATCAGTGCTTTTAATTTTGAAGTAAATTTATGCATAATGGGGTCAACTCTTGACCCATCCAGTTATCCAGTCCAGTGACTCCTAAAACAGTCAATTGTAGAAGAGTAGAAGGTTTAACTTATTTAGCACTATCTCCCCAACAACACTACTGATTTTAACGTATTCCCAATAACTCTAAAAATAGGGTTTAAAAAATTAGTTTTAAATATCCAAGTTATTTCAACCAAGGACCTACAGCTCTACAACTCCTTTCCTTTGCTAACAACTTCAACCACCCAACTTCCTGGTGAATAATAATGTCAGTATAGTCATCTTTGTTTTCTTGTGTAGTTTTATTGACAGCAGGATCATTCTGTCAGCCTTCATGAGTTGAAGTCCCTCTAGAAATGATTGCAGTTTTTTATCCACCCACTGGATACCAGAATAACCTGCTGTCTTTGCAAAATGTGTAGTCACTCCTCAAATCATATCTTATGCCAAGTTTTCAGAGAGAGGGAACCATGCCAGAATTCATTTTAAAATCAAGTTCTGTTTTCTATTTCTAGTGCTGGTGCATGGTAGACAGCTGGAGGGTAGTTTCATTTAAGTTGGTTTCTTCCTTGACACTCTTTCTTTTCAGGTATGAATTAGCTGCTGCTGCTAAGTCGCTTCAGTCATGTCCAACTCTGTGCGACCCCATAGACGGCAGCCACCAGGCTTCCCCATCCCTGGGATTCTCCAGGCAAGAACACTGGAGTGGGTTGCCATTTCCTTCTCCAATGCATGAAAGTGAAAAGTGAAAGTGAAGTTACTCAGTCATGTCCGACTCTTCGCGACCCCATGGACTGCAGCCCACGTTCCTCCGTCCATGGGATTTTCCAGGCAAGGGTAGTGGAGTGAAGAACCATGCTAAAATGAACTTAACTAATCCTATACTAAAATAACACCAATAGTAATTGCAAATAAATACAACTCAGTAAACATTTCAGTAATAATATGCTTGGGGCAGTGGTTAACATTTTTTCCTGCCTTTCAGTTCAGTTTAGTTCAGTTCAGTCACTTAGTCGTGACCGACTCTTTGCGACCCCATGAATCGCAGCATGCCAGGCCTCCCTGTCCATCACCAACTCCCAGAGTTCACTCAGACTCACGCCCATCGAGTCAGTGATGCCATCCAGCCATCTCATCCTCTGTCGTCCCCTTCTCCTCCTGCCCCCAATCCCTCCCAGCATCAAAGTCTTTTCCAATGAGTCAACTCTTCACATGAGGTGGCCAGAGCACTGGAGTTTCAGCTTTAGCATCATTCCTTCCAAAGAAATCCCAGGGCCGATCTCCTTCAGAATGGACTGGTTGGATCTCCTTGCAGTCCAAGGGACTCTCAAGAGTCTTCTCCAACACCACAGTTTAAATGCATCAATTCTTCGGCACTCAGCCTTCTTCACAGTCCAACTCTCACATCCATACATGACTACTGGAAAAACCATAGCCTTGACTAGACGGTAGGAAATATTAATTGTATGAATGTTAGGAAGCTCTACCTAATAAATTGTAGTTTATATAAATGTTTCATAAATTGAGATATGGAGCAAAAAATAAGAAATCCCAATCTAGCTAGAGACAATAAGGTACATATTACATTTAGTATAATGAGCCTAATCCAAATATTATTGTAACTGATTCTTCATATAAGATAAATTCTAAATATACTTAAGAAAGAATATTGGCTGGGCATTTAGATATACTGGTATCCTTTCTAATCATTACTGTATTGTTTTGCATTCTTCAGTTTATGAAGTCTTAGGCTTTTACTATTGAAAATATTTCTGATCTAAGTCCCTGAGTAGAATTGCTAAGGTTCTGTTTGGATGATAATCTGTGTTTATTTCACCTTTCCTCACTGATTAACCATCTTTGACACTTTGATTGAATACAATATTCCCAACACATCAACTGATTTAATTAATTCTCACAAATGTTTTGTAAAGGCCAGAATGCTTGTTTCTATCGAAATGCCTCAAGTCCTTTTTCTTGGTGCCAAGAGCTATAGATTTTTTAATAACCTGTTTGCTATCTGGAAGAAACTAGAATTTCTAGCCGTGACTTGCCGAGCATTCTCATAGTTTCTGCAGGGTTCTTATAAGAAAGGAAGCTCATAAAAAATGTTATCAATTTTGTTGACTTTTCCTCATTTACTTTTCCTTCTTTTTAACATGAGATGCCCCTCATAGCTCTGAGGGGCTTCCCTGGTAGCTCAGATGATAAAGAATCTGCCTACAATGCAGGAGACCTGGGCTTGATTCCTAGGTTGGGAAGATCCCCTGCAGAAGAAAGTGGCAACCCACTCCAGCATTCTTGCCTGGAGAATCCCATAGACAGAGGAGCCTGGCAGACTACAGCCCATGGGGTCTTAAGGAGTGGACACGACTCAGCAACTAACACACACACATCAACTAACACACACACTTCTGAGACTGGCTGGCTGAAGGGTTTTTATCCAACTGCATATTCTTTATGGCAGTCATGTGTACCATGAAACAACACTGTTTCTACTGCTTTTCTCTTTAAGACACATGGAAGGGTTTCCAAGACCCAGAATAAGTCAAGAACAACTTTAAATTGCAGGCTTCAGTATCTGGCAATGTGTTTACCTCTGTCCGGTCTATAGGAATGGTCTTATTTGATTGTATTCAGAATGTACTCTATTCCATTTTTAAAGGCAGCCTTTTATGCCACTAAATTACAAAGCCCTTAACTAACGTATTGTTCTTTGGATGTTTTATTGATATCTCTGTGGTCTTTGATTCTGTACATATGAATTTGTTATAGCTTAAGCTCTCTAAACAAAATGTGCATCTTTGGATATTAAGGACGATAATACTATTCAGAAGATCAGTAGAAATGATCTCTTGATCGATCCAATAATGATTTCAGTGAAGTCAAACATGAATTTGATTTGGCTTTACCTCCTTTGTAATTTTTACATTAATAATTTGTTAGTACGCCTTGTGGAGTTGGATATATACCCTCTACAATAGGGAATAGAGACAGCTGACATTTGGTGACCTTTTTCGGTGTGCCAGGGCGTTCTGCTAAGTACTCTATGTAGTTTATTCTCATTTAATCCCCACAGAAGCTCTATGACATTGATGCTATTTTTATTCTCATTTATTTACAAATGAGAAAACAGAAGCCCAGAATAATTGAAGTAATGTATCCAAGGTTAACATGGCTACTATGCGATTAGAATGGAATTCAAGTTTAGCGGGTCTCACTCCAAAATATGAATCCCCAGCCATTATTATATACTACCTCTCCTATGAAGATATTATTTTCTTAACACAGATTTGCTGTGAACAACTTACCCTGCTCTCTAGTGCCAATATAACGTTTCATAACAGATATCTAAAACTAAACGTAATTTTGGCAGTCAGTTCCTGCAATTTAACCAGCTTTGGGTTGAGATCCAGTAGCAATTTAAATCTTTCAATTATATAGATATCTATTTTATAATCCGTTAATTTAAAGAGCACTCCATGAAGTAGTGCTGCTCAAGATATTTTTAGAAAAGTTTTGTTAAAGGAAAAAAAAATGGCCCAAGTGAATTTCTGGTTATGTGTTATCTGTTCTACAATTTGTATTGTGTAAGCAGTTAAAATCAATATAGCCATGAAACCTCATGATGAAGAAAAGGCTTTGATCACCCATTTATCTGTGTGATGCAAAAGTATTTCTTAAGAAAAATCATATTCTTCCCTTGGCATACCCTAAGTGGGATAGAAATGGCCTCTGTTAAAAGTGTTACTCTTAGCGGCCTCTTCAGCTTCAGGACGCATTTCTTCTATTTCTTTAACATGACTATTAAAGTATATTGCTTAGTGTTTAAGTGATATTGTAGACTAGCTGCACTCCAGATTCTTATCTAATTCTCTGTCACTCAGTATAAATCTAAAGCTCAGTTGTATAGGGCAACATTTAGGGAAGACATTGTAAAGATTATATAGTCTACCTGTTCCTCTATAATGCTTTGCAATCTATTCCTTGAGTTATACATACTAGCAAAAAAGGATGTTTGTGCATTCATCCAAACTGCCTCTTCCTCTTTGAATGACTTTCCTAAATTTACAAATTTTTCAAGAAGAGGAAGAAAGATTACTCGGAAGTAACAGAGAAAACACTATAGCTCTATGTGTGACCCACTCCTCTGCATGAAAATATATACTTCTAGTTAAGTAATTCTATACTCATTTGGGTTGGCCTGAACATTTTTTTTTTAAGAATTATTTCTTAAGGACTGAAACAATAGCAACTGAATACATTCCTGTTTCAGTTCTCTGTTGTATGTGTGTGTTAGTTGCTTAGTTGTGTCCATTCTTTGTATCTCACCAAGCTCCTCTGTCCATGGGATTCTCCGGGTAACAATAGTGGAGTGGATTGCTATTACCTTCTCCAAGGGATCTTCCCAACCCAGGGATTGAACCTGGGTCTCCCACATTCGCAGGCAGATTCTTTACTGTCTGAGCCACCAGAGAAGCCCTCAGTTCTCTGTTACTATGTAGCAAAGAAGACTAAAACTAAAAAATATCTTATTGTTTCTCATGATTTCATGGGTCAGACATCCAGGCAGTACACAAGATGGTTGGCTCGTTTCTCCACATGATGTCTGCCGAACTGGACTGTCCAAAATGACTTCTGTGCTCACATCCCTGACTCCTCAACTAAGTGGGTAAGGACTCCTGGGGTTGGCAGGAGTGACTCCCCTGGGGCCCTAGTTTGGAGATGCAGTTTTCTCTGCTGGCTAGTTCCTTAGGTTTTCTCCATGAAGGCTTTGGGTCTTTTCTTCTCTTTGAGTTCTTTCCACATGGTCTCTCTGACAGGGCAGCCCTTCATCGTACATGGCAGCTTAGGGCTACCCAACGCATCAAAGTTGAAGCCACTAGATCTGCTTACTGCTTAGGCTCAGAAATGGCACAAGGCTATCTTGCTACATTTCTCATTAAAGCAAGTCATAGGACCAGGCATGTGTAACGGACTATAGAGAAAGGCGTGAATACCAATGTTACTGATAAGGCTTTCCAGGTGGCACTAGTGGTAAAGAACCCGCCTGCCAATGCAGGAAACATAAGATCCCTGGGTTGGAAAGATCCCTGGAGGAGGTCATGGCAACCCACCCCAGTATTCTTGCCTGGAGAATCCCATGGACAGAGGAACCTGTCAGGTTGTAGTCCATATGGTTTCAAAGAGTTGGCCATGACTGAGGCGAGTTAACACGCACACACATGATATGGTGACTGACTGCTACAATTCCTAGGTTATAAAACAGTGATGGGAGGGGGTGGATAAGATTTGCAGGAACTAATAAACTCAGTTACATTTAAGAATTGTAGCAACTGATCATGAGATAAGAGGCCATTATTAAAGATAATTTGCAGAAGTAGATATCCATGTGAAACAAGTTGCTCTTAACCCATTTTTGTATCTAGTTTATTAATAACAGATCTATATTTAATTCATGAATAAATTCTGATGGTTCATATAGTTTTCACTAAAAAAACTTAACCTGATAATCTTTTGAAAGCTGCCTGGATATTCTCTTGGAACATCCATAAGTTAGTTGTTTTTGTTGCCATTCATTTGCCCAGTCATGTCTGACTCTTTGCAGCTCCATGGATTGCAGCACGGCAGCCCTCTCTGTCTCTCACAATCTCCCAAAGTTTGCCCAAGTTCATATCCACTGCATCAGTGATGCCATCCAGCCATCTCATCCTCTGACACCCTCTTCTCCTCCTGCCCTCAGTCTTTCCCAGCATTAGGGACTTTTCCAATGAGTCAGCCTATTCACATCAGATGACCAAAATACTGGAGTTTCAGCTCCAGCATCAGTCCTTCCAAAGAGTATTCAGGGTTGATTTCCCTTAAGATAGACTGGTTTGATCTCTTTGCTGTCCAAGGGACTCTCAGGAGTCTTCTCCAGCACCATAGTTCGAAGGCATCAATTCTTTGACGCTCCATCTTCTTTACGGTCTAGCTTTCACAACTGTCCATGACCACGGGGAAAATTATAGCCTTGACTATAACCGACCCTTGTCAGCAGAGTAATGTCTCTGCTTTCCAGCATACTGTTTACGTTTGTCATAGATTTCCTGCCAAGAACCAAACGTCTGCGTGCTTAACTTGTATAGTAAGTTTTGTTGAATGTCATTTTGTGTGAGATTTTAAAACCAGAGTCTCTGATTATAAGTCATGTTATCTTGTAGGATTAAGATAGAGACTGAGAACCACTCTGGCAGATAATAAAGTTTACTATTAGTTTTCTTATTTTAAAGAATATTAGAGAAAAGAGAGAACTCATAGTGTATGAAGTAGTTATGAACCTAATGAAAAACTTGTCATGGCATCAAGGAAGTATGAGCTTGGAAAAATCCAATAAAGACAATGAAACCAGAGGAATCATTAGAGGTAATGTATTTTTACATGTAATTCTCACTTTTGAATATTAGTTGTCTGGCGTAATTTACTTCATACAAGTGGCCACAATTCTTTGACAGCCATAGAGGTCCACTTACTTTGTCATTTCTAGGGACACTTTGGAAGAAAGTGTGAGTCTACTCAGCAAGCAAAAGTAAACCTACACAACTCACTTTATGATGAAAGTGAAAAAGTGAAATTGTTAGTTGCTCAGTCATGTCCAACTCTTTGCGACCACATGGACTGTAGCCTGCCAGGCTCCTCTATCCATGGAATTCTCCAGGCAAGAATACTGCAGTGAGTAGCCATTGCCTTCTCCAAGGGATCTTCCCAAACCCAGGGATCAAATCTGGATCTCCTGCATTGCAAGCAGAGTATCATCTGAGCCACCAGGGAAGCCCACTTTGTTGATAAAGAAGCAAGGTGGTGAATTCCCTGTTGCTGGGATTGTAAGGATGGACAGTGTCAGAGACTTATCAAGAAACAGCATTCACATTGAACTTTGGAGCATGGACAAAATTCTAGAGGAATGCTGTTATTGATTGCAAAGTCACATCCAGGATGTTTCAGCTCTCAACCTACTAAACTATTTTGTTCTTTCTCCTCCATGTTCCATAAAGACCCCATGTATTTTCAGGAATAGGAAAAACATTAAAAAGTTATGGTCTCAGGCATCTGCATTTGCCTCCTGCACTGTGTTGATCCCCATTAGTGGAGTTAAGGGAGTCATGATGGAAGGCTAGCATGGAGTGATTGATCCAGCACTTAGGAAATCAGCTGTGTCCCAGGCAGGAAAATACCTCAGATGTCTAAAGCATATCTGTGATGCTTGCCCATTCTATTTTTTAAGAGATTATCAAATTTTAATATTTTATAAGTTATCTTGAGATACAGATCTACTAATTCTTGACCTTGTACAATCAACTGATTTCTCCCATACAAATGGTATATATGTTGACAATCTGTTATGTACTAAACACTGGATTTTTAGATTTGAAAAACCCAGTCCTTACTCTGGGCACCTCATAAGCATGAGACGAAGTGAAGTCTTTTCATAAATGGCATGTATATGTCTGCTCCATGAGTCAAATTATAGTGTATTTTGCTGAGTAGATTTAGTATATTTTTGATTCATAAATCTTTTAATACATGGCTATTCTTTAGTATTATATATATATATCATATATATGTACATATATTTTACAATACAATTTAAAAATTATGAAAATAGAACCAGAGCTGAAGGAGCAAAAATGAATTTCTGTTTTCTAATATTATGTTTATATTTGTTTTGATTCTTTTCCTAAACTATCTTTATACAAGAATTACAGGTCATCAGACTTGTACTAATCCCCTTTATAATGTCTGTGGAAAGAAATAAAGTGGGTAACACTTGGATATTACAGCCTGAATGGACAGAGAAGCAGAAATATAACAATCTGTAGTGAGACACCTCTTGTGGTTCCTGGACTGATCTGTCTGTGTGATGAAGCAGCCCCTGTATAAAATATTCATATATTCCTTACTTAAGCTTTCTTGTGAAGGATTCTGATTTATGTGGAAGGAATGAAGGAGAGAGGAGAAAGAAAGAAGATGGAAGGGGTGGTTAAGAAACAGATTACATAGGTTCTTATTGATCATCTAAAGAGTTTAGATTGTATTTCAAGTTAACGGGAAGGCAGTGAAGGGCTTTACATTTTAGAAGATTGTCTGCTGTGGGTGAATGTTTAAATGTGATAGGTTCTGCTGTTTTTTTAATAAATGGACTAAGGTTTCTTCCTCCAAACAGAGAAGAGTTTTAACATCAGAGAGTATTAGGGGCACATACATGGGGCATCTGCTTGGTGAGTATTGGTAAAGCACAGGAAATAAAAGCCAAGGGAAAAAAATGAAGAAGAAAGAAAGAGATGTTTGTCTGTGTTTCCTGTCTCCAGAAGCTCAGTATTAATGTAGATGTCAGACGGAAACTAGCCAAAATACTTTCATAGTCTTTCAAGACACTGATTAAAAGGTCTAGCTGAAAAGGGAAAATATGGATAATTACCACACATAATGGACTGAGAAGCTTTGACTGGCATTCTGGAGGAGCTGTCTTGGTACAAAATGTCTTTTCAGGGAACGGAAAGCTTCTAATGTGCAGGGATTATGACTTATGCTTCATTCACTGTGCATTGTGCCTGAAACACAGACACTCAGCAAACTAATCATGTTTGATCTCAAAATGTGTATGCTGCTGCTAAGTCACTTTAGTCGTGTCCAACTCTGTACGACCCCATAGACAACAGCCCACCAGGCTCCCCCATCCCTGGGATTCTCCAGGCAAGAACACTGAAGTGGGTTGCCATTTCCTTCTCCAATGCATGAAAGTGAAAAGTGAAAGTGAAGTCGCTCAGTCATGTCCGACCCTCAGCGACCCCATGGACTGCAGCCTTCTAGGCTCCTCCGTCCATGGGATTTTCCAGGCAAGAGTACTGGAGTGGGGTGCCATTGCCTTCTCCCAAAATGTGTATATATATGTATATGTATATTATATATATTCCATAATATAGTTTTAGACTATAGTTTATCTGTTTTCTTTTCACCTATCATGTCACTGAAAAAGTACATCAGATGAATTCCATTTATACCATGATTTGATTAGTGTGTGAAATTGGTCTTCTTGTTCTTTAATCATAAATGAATCATTCTACCCTTCTTTTCACAAAATGTGATTGTGTTCTGAAGATTGATGGATCCAGGCACATTTCAGACTGGGGGAATCACAGTCTAGACTTCAGCTAAAGCAATAAAGTGATGCTTTTTCTTCAGTGTCAGAACACTCAAGGACGAGTAGACCTGCTACACGATTATCATTTGTTTAGACTCATGTATTATAGCTGCCATGAAAATAGTTCCCAGTTGTTGGATGCTTTGAAACTAAAGTGTGTATAGTACAGAAAGAAGTGAGAGAGTCATATTGTGTATGTAATTTAGATATAGCCCCAATACATTTGCCTTTTTATTGCAGTGTTTATAAACTCAAAGTTTAGTGAGCAGAATATTCAATGTGTGTTTAAATATTTTAGATAATACATTTGTCACAAAAAATGAATTATGTACCATTTACCAGAAATACAAATATGTATTTGCTCATAAGAAAATAATATGCAAGGATAAAGACTAGTCTGAGCTCATCCTTGGAAATGAATAGCACACACATTCCATCCCCTCTCCTCTTGCTCCTCTTTCTTCTCCTTCCATCTGTCTTCCTCCTTTCTTCTTTCTCTTTTTCTTTCTAAAGTAAAGATTGTAAAAGATAAAATACCCTTTGTAGAAAAATTTAAAATACAGAGGAATAAACAGAAAATAGCTGCTAACTTACACATTTTTAATTAATCTTTTTTGATATCTAGACCTATATGTCTTATTAAACAAAACTAAAATTCTACTATAGAATTTTGTAACATGCTAAGAATAGATTTGACTTTGACCTGGATATAAGTATGGTTAGAACCAGAACTTTTTGACAGAAAAATCCAGGACAGCTCTGTGTTGGGTTAGGTAATACTCAGCATATATGGTAATTAAAGGTGACTTCCATGAGGAGGAAAACTGCAAAGAACTTTTAATAAAAGAAGAAAGGGATAATTCATAAATTGCATGTGCCAGCCAAATCTGAATTATCGTGGTGAAAAACATCAAATTTCGTTTTTCTAATCCTACTTCTGAGGGCAAAAGAAGGTTTTATTTGGAATGATTGTGTCTTAGTATCCTGTTGAAGCAGTTTTTTCCAGACATTAAGCCAGGATTTGAACAAATTTCTTTATTTCTTTCAAGCTACTAGATTAATCTTAAAGTGGGGTCCACAGAGCGTCTGCATCAGAATTTCCTGGGGCGTCACTCATGGTACAGATGTCCACACACACACCTGTCCTCCCGAATCGATCTTTAGTGATAGGGCCCAGGAATTGCTACTTCGACAAGTTTTGTCATATACCAAAGTCTGAGAATCACGGTACCGAAATTCATAAAACTCTTTAAAAAAAAACCAGTGTCCTAAGCAGCTTTTTAGGGGCCCTACATTTCATTCTCCTATGAAACGAAAGTGTGTAAAGCGGAAGTCGATCAGTTGTGTCCAACTCTTTGCAACTCCATGAACTAAACAGTCCATGGAATTTTCCAGGCCAGAACACTGGAGTGGGTAGCCTTTCCTTTATGCAGGAGAACTTCTCAACCCAGGGATCGAACCCAGGTCTCCTGTGTTGCAGGCAGATTCTTTACCAGCTGGGCCACAAGTGAAGAAATAAGCTCCTTTAAAAGGGTTTATCCTTAGGAGTCTTTAGGATTGAGAGACCTTAAAAAGTGTGTGTTCAGTAATTCAATCATATTCCTATACAAATGAGGAAACTAAAAGATGAAGTCACCTTCCTGAAGTCTCAGCGCTGATTTGTGGGAGAGCCGAGCCTGTTACCCAGAAAGAACCTCTGACTCCAGCTCTGAAGCTCTTTCTTTATGCAGACTGGAGTGTACGTTACTGTAGCTGCTGGGCCACTATTTCCTCATGGTAAATGCCATTTTAATCCTTGCTTATTTCCTTTTCTAATGACAAATCCTGAAACCCAATTTCTTTATAAAGACACATTTTGGTGTTTAAAGAGAAGCATGCCTGGCTTTAATGTAATTATGAAAACTGCAGAGCCATGAAATCCCCTTTGTTAACTGCATACAGCATGTCATCTGTGGTCCATAATTCTTAAGTTTGCCTGCTGGTGTACTCAGATAAGAGGAAGCAGAGAGACTCTAAATTAAAGAATTCTGATAAAATAAACTGTACAGATATCTCTATTTCCAGAACAGGAAAAAATGTTCCTTGTTTAGTGAGGTGAAAAGTAATCTAAATAGCTGAAAATAAGCTCAAGCACAGAATTCTTGAAAGCACTGAGAACCTTATAAGATACACAAAAACAACGCTATGTAGATACTGTATGGTATCACTTATATATGGAGTCTAAAAAAGCCAAATTCATGGAAACAGGGAATTAAGTGGTAGCTACCAGGGACTGGGAGTTGGGCAAATTTGAGAGATCTTGTCTAAGGGTGTAAACTGGCAGCTGGTGGATACATAGGTCCCGGAAATCTAAGTCACCGTATCATGATGCTAGACAACAGTATTTGTGGTAAACATTAAACTTGCCAAGAGACTAGATGAAAAACGAAAAGCTAAAAACAAAAGTGCCACCCAAATGGTCTGTGCTGAATGTTTCTGGTACTGAAATTCTCTTCCATTTCAGAACTGCAGACACGGGGAAGTGTGACTTTTATTTTGTCAGAATTATTTTGGTTGCCAGCTCTTCAGAAGTCAAAAGGGGAGCTAGCTATTTGTCTTTTCATTGCTATGCCTTCAGTCCCTCTCCAGCTGGAGATTTAGCTCCAGTTGGGATTAGGGGAGGTGGTCCCCTTGCTCAACACGGGGACAACTGATTTGTTGGACAGTGTTGTGCTCACCGTTAATCAACACCCTAAGAAACCTGCCTTACCAAATCAGAGAGGGTTTCAAGCAAGTAGCTAACTGTATGCACTTCCCTTTGCTTCAGTTCATGGATGGTAGGTTCAAAGAGAGAGAGTTCTGTTATATTCAGAACCAAGTTCATTAAAGCAAATGAGAACATAATTCATTGTTTCTGACCATCACTATAATCCTTTGCTTTTCCCCTCAGCCTTCAATAATGATTTTCTAAATGTCTGGTTATTTATGACATCATAGTATATGTTAAATATTTCTTAAGGAAATCTCTGCTTTTAAAGTACTTTATAATTGTACATCGCATAGAGTATTTTTAAGTTCTCATTTTGTAAGTAAGCAAAGCACCTTGGCCTTTAGGAATAAAATAGCTTTCAGCAGATAGAGATAAGGGGCTAGTATTCCTCCGTGATTCAGTGGTAAAGAATCAGCCTGTCAGTACAGGAGATGCAGGTTCCATCCCAGGTTTGGGAAGACGCCGTGGAGAAGGAAGTGACAACTCACTCCATTATCCTTGCCTGGAAAATCCCATGGACAGAGGAACCTGATGGGCTACAGTCCATGGGGTTGCAAACGAGTCGGACACAACTTAGCGACTAAACAACAACAAAAAGATACTGATAAGTAATTGGTTCAAATGTGAACTAGTCTTCTGTCTAATGGTCAGAAGTCTTGCAATATCACTGTTAGAGGGAATTACTGGTAATCTACAAGGAATTTGCTTTCTTTTATAAATTCCTAAAGTTTTTGATGATGTGCTTGATCTTGTGGCATTCGGATATTTTATTTATTAGGAAAGGAGGCAAGAGGCACTCAAATTCAAAACCAAGATAAAACCAATGTGTGTTTCGATGAATATTATATAGTTAAAGAGAAACCTTCTTTTGGAGGGAGTATAAGTCTCCTGGAACTGGATTTCTGGCGTAGAACTACAGGATGACACCCAAGCTTGCTCTTAAAAAGACTCTGAATAAAATGACTTGTTCTTATGCATTTCTGTCGCCCTCTCTCCACTTGCTCAGATTCCCTCTATCTGTCCTCTGTCTCTTCCTCTCTGAAAACAGGCCCTCTGGTTCCTAACCTAATTTAACCTGTTTCTGGAAGTGGAGCAAATTAAATTTTACATGTGAATGTGCTTATGCCTGAAGTATCCATCTTCGTATGATTGGGAGATTAGGGCTGCATTTGATTTTATGTTGACCAGCCCAACTCCTCTTATTTTCATGTTGCCCAGTGGCTTTGTAGTTCACTTAATCATTGGAGAGACTGGATATTACATTGTTGGTGCCTCCAATGTAAAATTGTCATTTTAGAACTCATGATGTTTCTATGATGATTTAGGGGATAGTTGAGGCCATCATTTCTGCTTTACTGTATTTGCCTATACTGATTCTTGAAATTTTAGCTTCAAAGTCACAATAAATCTGATTTCTCTTCAAAAAATAAAAATACATGTGAAAGTAATCTAGTGCCAGTAGCCACTGAGTGATCTAGTAATAAGTATAAAGGAAATACCAAACCTGGAAACTCTTTTTTTTGGCCTAAGGAGTAGCTTATTATGGCCACATTGTATGGTAAACTTTACTCTCTCACTAATTAAGAGGAGAAATCAGTCAGTTTCAGCTACAATTTGTGCGACAATGATCTTGGAAAGAGAGAGTTTGGATACCTTCCAGATAAACATAGTTTTCACCTTTAGGATTCTTTTACCATCCTAAATTTATATCTTTATTTACAGATAAAATGATCTATCTTCCATACTGAGTCACTGAAATTTGTATGATAGGAAAAGCAGAAAATCAGTAAACAAAAAGATTTATTAGGTGAAAAAATAGATTTGTAATATAATGAGGACATAACTATTTATTGGGTTTTAGAACTTCTCTGCTAAGGAGTTTCCACCTATGGCTAAAATAAGATACGTCCAAAATCTGAGCCCCCTGTCTTTCCACAGGTGTTTAGTAACATCTTTACTTATTTGTCGCTATCAAAATCATGAACCTTCCAATACCCAGCTTCCACAGCTTGGACACCATCTGTCATTCTCCTCTTAGAATCTCGTTCTGTAGTCTAACGCCTTATAGAGTGCATGACTCTCCTCTAGAGCACCCTTAACTTTGCTCACCCAGCCCATGCTGCAACATGTCCCGTGATAAAATGCTTCCCAGTTCATGAGGCAACCCCTTTCTTTGTTAGTAAGTTTCTTTATTTTGACCAAAATCTGTACATCTCCAATCATTTGGAACATTGAGGCAAAGAGTATTCATATTTTTTCAAAAACCAGCTTGGATAAAGGTCCAAGCAGCATTTCAGTCATTATTTGTTTGCTTTTCTTTCTATGGCAGTTTCCAATTTTTATTGGCTTGTCTCTATCTGCTTTTAAAATTGCCTTGGACAGTTTATATTGAAGTAGGTATTTCGACAGAAAGAAATTTTAAAGCTCAGAAATTTTTGCCTGTTCACCTCAAACAAATTGGAAGACTATAGCAGTTATTTATTTCGTTTCCACTTGAGAAAAAAAAAAGATCATGTTTTAGCAAAGAATGACAATGTGTTAGACATTTTTACTTCTTGGTAACTCACCACTTTATTTAAATAAGGATTAACAGTGGTTTGTAGTCAGATCTTTGAAAAACACTGACATCCAAAATTAGATCTATCATACCAATAATCACATATATATAATATTTTATACATACAGTATATGGCATGTACATTATTTATATATTCTACAATGACTTAAAAAACTGAAACTGTAAGCATGTAACATATTGATATTTAAAACATTTCACATAAGAAAGAAAAATTTTTCAATGAAAGAGTATTTGGAAGTTACAATAACTACCATGTATTGTTTACTTCCTAGTCTGATCTCCTATGCAACCAAATTGCCTGAGTTAGCTCATTTAATCTTTATAACAGACTTGAGAGGTAATCTGTCATGATCCCATTTTACAGTTGAGGAAACTGACAAGAGATGAGCTGATTTTTCTAAAGTCACACAGCGAGTATGTGATGGAGCCACAATATGAGCCCCGGTCACCTAACCCCAGAGTCACAGGATTCAGTATTAGTCAAACTACCAGCATCAGAATGACGAAGGGTGCCTTGGGAGTAGTGCCCCTGCCCAGACTCCACCATCAAATTGACCAAAGGAGAACTGGAGTGTGGCACTGTGTTAAATGACCAAATGCCAGTTTTTAAATAAACAGGCCAATGAGAAGGAATAGGTCTTCTACAACTTCCCTGAAGGTGAGAGGTAATTCTCCATCATATCTGTCCCTCAAGCCAACACTCAGCATCAGAATTTATTGCTGTCAGTTCCGAAAGGGGAGATACTCAGCCCCGTGTGGTCAAGTTCCTTAGCAGTAGCTTAGAGTTGTCTCTGGGTACTAAGAATCATTCGTTTGTCTTTTTATGAAGGATGATGGACCTGTGCAAATTCAGCCTTACACCCTTGCCCATCCGCCTACCTCTCATCTTTGTGAAATAACGCGCCAGGTTGAGCATGTAATCGGGCAGAATGAAGACACACAGAGATCAGACTTTGACCTTATTAGCACAGCATGATCCTCAGGCCTGGCATCCTCCAGTTGGGTGGTACCCAGCTGGAGAAGTTTCTGTCTTTCCTGTAGGAGAAGGATCAGTGGATGCCAGGGCATCTGCTCTCTGCCTCTGCTATCAAGTTATTCAAGCAGTAGAGTCAGTTGACATGGTAAGAAAAATATATTTGTCAGGCACACAAGTCATAAAAGAACTTTTTGCATCAAAAGTAGAAATTTGAATTATAGTTGGAATACGAATGCTCTTTCAGGCTTCTCATGCCAGCAGCCATGTTGTTAGTAAAATTTAAATCTGGGGAAAATGCTGTTATGAGCTGCCAGATTGTTTGGCAAATGATTTAGGTCTATTTGATCTATTTGTAACACAGTGATTTTGGTAACTTTTTTTTAAGAAAAAACTAAATGTTGCTTTATGCATGGGTTTTATTTCTTGTCAGTAATGATTTTCTTCATCCTAGCTTATTTTGCTTCTTAAATGTAAAGTGCTAACGTTTGAGTGTTTTCTGTGCTATGCAGTATAAATCTGCCTATCTGTGTCCTCATTCATACAGTTCAGTACAGGTCATATTTTATTTGCTCTGAAAATAATGTGGTTGATTTATTTGTACAGACCTAGAAATGTGCTTTTTCTGACTTAGTAGAAGATTTCACCCCTAAATAGCACTCAGGTTGAGTAAACTCTATAGATCTTATTCTAGGTTTAGATTGTATCATGTTTTAATACAAATTTGGCCTCTCTTTTAGATTTTTCTTTTAGCTCTGTGGTCAGGTTTTATCCCTTTCAAAAGCAGCATCCTTAGTAACAGTGTTACTAAGTGTAACAGTGTAACTGTTACTTACAGTGTTGGAGTGCCCCCTGAGCGCTCTCCTCTCCTGACTGGCCCATCTAACTCCCCAATGGACACTGTACAACTCACAGCCCTGCCTTTATAAGACAGGATGTCTGCCCTTCCAGCTTCCCCAATCCCTGGAGTCAGTGTCCAGGCCCCATTTCCCACCCCACCTCCCAATAAGTCCAGTTCTGTCTTGAATGAAGAGTTATAAAAGAAGAACCACTTCCCATGCTCTATCACAAAGACTTTTAAACACTCAGTTCGTAGGAAGTGACACATCAGACTCCTGAGGCTCAATAAAGCTCCTTCAGTTGCTCCCCATGGGCACATCTCTCTTTAACCCTGTAATCGTCTTTGTAGCCAGCCTGTGACCTCTGCCTCCGATTTTATTTCCTACAATTATGAAGCCAAGCCCCAGACTCCGCTGTACATGGGTGTCTGTTCAGAACTGAACAGAAAGGAGAAAATTAGCAATGAAGCTACTCTTTGATGGTTTCATCATAACCAAAGATGTAGGCAAAAAGCCAGGGTTTGTCATCTGCTTAGCTATGTGACCTGCAAGGCTTATTTGCAGTTACCATTCATCTTAGGAGACCCTTATAAAATCTGATGGCTTTATGCCTTATAAAATTTGATACTGTATAATCTCATACAGAAAGGTGAGGTCACAAGCCACACATGAAAATGCCAATGAGCTTAATATTTTCTACTGACTTAACAACTGGTAAAATAATACTCAACCACTCAAGATTGCCTTGATGTTTAGATGTTTCATTTGGATATAATATCATTTCATTATATATTTTAAATTATTTAAGATGAAGGTTATATATAAAGAAAAAATATATTAGACCCACTTCAGAAGGAGAAATACTTGCTATTATTGATAGTAGAACTGCTTCTGGTCAAGTCAAGAAGCCTTTGCAAAGTATGCGTCTCCCTGGCCTTCCAGTGCACCTTCCAGAGCCAGACAGTCACTTTATCCTCTGGTTGCCCAGGCCTGTTGCACAGCCAGGTGCCTGCTGTGAGCTTTCTCTCTCTGGACTCAGAGCACATTGTAAGATGCTCCAGAAACTCCCATTTCTCGAGCATCTGGTTTCTGCATTTTCATTTCCCCGTGTCTCCTATGTATTTTTTGAGACTTATTTGTTGGACGTCGTACTTATCGTTCAATGAGTCTCATCAACTACAGTGAGTAGTAGTTTGAAATGTGGGAGTCATTCTTCTAACCTTGAACCACCATGGTTATTCATTAGACCTTTTGTCTCAAAACAGGTCAAAACAATCTTAAGAAGTAAGACTATGCAGAAGATCTTAAAGAGATCAGTAAGCATAATCAAGTAATTGTCATGATAATTTAATTGTATATTTCACCTTTGAATTCCATTCCTTTTTTATGTAAAGACGTGTAGAAAGAGAAAATGAGGGTATGTACATTCTGAGTGATTGTGAAGAACAACTACCTTTATTTTCTCTCTGCTCTGGGAGATGGGAGAAATAAGGAACAATGTTCAACTGAGAAATCCAGTTGCATTTAAACAAACACTTTCTAATGGAATTTAACATGCTTCAACTCTTTACTATCTTTAACAGGTTCAATAATAATGATGTTACCTATAGCATCATACAGCTTACAGAGAATGTTTGTCATTTGCAGCTTGCAACTCAAGTCAATATTAGTAACTGATTTCATTTTGGAAATCAGGAAGCTGATTCTCAGAGAGATTAGGTGATATTTCTTTTCTTTTTTTAAAAAAAAAAAAACTTTTTATTTTGTATTGGAATATACTCGATTAACAGCACTGTGACAGTTTTAGGTGAACAGCAAAGGAACTCAGCCATACATGTACAAGTGTCCATTTGCCCCCAAACTCCCCTCCCATCCAGGCTGTCATATAACACTGAGCAGAGTTCCATGTGCTGTAGCAGATCCTTGTTGGTTATCCATTTTAAATATAGCAGTATATACAAACTCCCTAACCCTTTCCTCCATCCTTCCCTATCNAGCAAAGGAACTCAGCCATACATGTACAAGTGTCCATTTGCCCCCAAACTCCCCTCCCATCCAGGCTGTCATATAACACTGAGCAGAGTTCCGTGTGCTGTAGCAGATCCTTGTTGGTTATCCATTTTAAATATAGCAGTATATACAAACTCCCTAACCCTTTCCTCCATCCTTCCCTATCTCAGCAATTTATGGCAACTCTAAGTTCATTCTCTGAGTCTGTTTCTATTTTGTGAGAGAATTCATTTGTATCATTTCCTTTTAGATTCCACATATAAGGGATGTTTTACAGTATATCCCCTTCTCTGTCTGACTTACTTTACTCAGTATGATATTCTCTAGAGACATCCATGATTAAATGATATTTCTCAAGTCTCTCAGCAGGTGAGTCTCAGAGCCAGGGTAGGAACCCAGTTGTTCTAACACCGAGACCTTATTCTTTCCTCTACATATTGCTGCTTCTTGNACATCATCAACTATAACACATGCGCTGCTCTCGTGAGGATGCAGGTGTGGATAATGGGAGAGCAGGCTGTGCAGTTGTGGGGCATATGGGAAATCTCTGTGCTTTTTGTTCAGTTTTGCTCTGACTCTAAATCTATTCTGAAAAATACATAGTCTATTTTAAAACCTCAACATTTTTGATCCTAGTTTAAAATCCTCTTGTCATAACTAATTTAACACTCATATTCTTCCCTCAAATCTAGCTATATTCCCAGAGATTGATAGTGTAATAGGAAGAGGGATTTGAGTCACCCTTTCACCTCTTCTGTTCTTCCTTTTTTCCTAGCTCTGACTCTTGAGGGAGCAGCGAAGGGCTGGGAAATGTTAGGCAGATAACTCTGCCGGAACTAGTTGGGATACAGTTCCTCTCTTGGGACTTTCCTGGTGGCTCAGATGGTAAAGCGTCTGTCTACAATGCGGGAGAGCTGGGTTCAGNACCCTTTCACCTCTTCTGTTCTTCCTTTTTTCCTAGCTCTGACTCTTGAGGGAGCAGCGAAGGGCTGGGAAATGTTAGGCAGATAACTCTGCCGGAACTAGTTGGGATACAGTTCCTCTCTTGGGACTTTCCTGGTGGCTCAGATGGTAAAGCGTCTGTCTACAATGCGGGAGAGCTGGGTTCAGTCCCTGGGTCAGGAAGATTCCCTGGAGGAGGAAATGGCAACCCACTCCAGTACTCTTGCCTAGAAAATCCCATGGACAGAGGAGCCTGTACCAAGTCGCAAAGAGTCGGACACGACTGAGCGACTTCACTTTCTTTCTCGGCTCCTCCAGCTAAGCGCATGTAACTTGCGTGTGGCACGTACCTGGATGCTGGCTCCCTCATGTGGGAGGTTCAGGGAGCCTTGCAGGGCTCTCCCACTGCGCAGCCCCATGGCAAGAAAGGTTGGTTCAGGTTCTTTCCCTTTTAACATTCATTCAGCCCCTCCTGCCTCTGGTAGTAATCCTCCGGCGCCTCATCCCGGAGACAGCCTTCTCGGAGGTGGGTTCATGGCAAGATGTCTCAAGAGCAGCTGCCTGCTCTGGTGCGTACTGATCCATGGGGAACTCTCGTAACCTAGCCTCGCTAACCTGCGGGAAGTCAGGCTTCTCTACCGGCCCCCTCCACCACCCTGCCTCTCTCTTCCCCTCTCAGATACCTAAGGTCAGCAGTTCCATGGTCTGAGCAGACATCCATCCATCCATCCAACTGGCGCATTGTGTGGGTGAAACCTCCCTCCCTTTGTAAGGAATACGGTTGGAGGCTTTTTTAAAAAATTTAATTAATTTTAGTTTGTTAATTTATTTTTTAATTGGGGGAAAATGGCCTTACAATGTTGTGTTAGTTTCTGCCTTACAACTCAAATCAGTCATATATATATATATATACACACATATATGTATGTTTATACACACACACGCACACACACCTTTACTTCCCAATTTTAGGCCAACACNTTTTAGTTTGTTAATTTATTTTTTAATTGGGGGAAAATGGCCTTACAATGTTGTGTTAGTTTCTGCCTTACAACTCAAATCAGTCATATATATATATATATACACACATATATGTATGTTTATACACACACACGCACACACACCTTTACTTCCCAATTTTAGGCCAACACTAAGAATCCTACTCAAAAGCCTATTATCCTTTAAAACATAGACCACTTGATCTGATGGGAAGCATTTGAATTGCATTCTGTGAAGAAAAACAATCACTAATTTTGATGAAGAGCTCTGAGCTGCCTGCATTTAAATGTTTATGCCCTAGGTTTTGACAAAGTTGAACATAATCAAAATCCTACTGGGAAGAAGACTGTCAGAAAGATTAATTACAAAGAAAGCAAAAATGGCGCCTTTCTCTGCCTTTGTGTTACTCATCCTTAGATAACAAGCTCTTAAAATGAATGAAGATGTCTTCACATGGTTTTGATTATAAATTTTATAAAGGTCTTGAAAAGAGTTCATCTGAGCATTGAAATGGCATTTTCTGAAAAGTATCTCCAACTTTGCATGAGCAGAAACACACAATTGGTAGATGTGTTTTGGTCTCACTGACAATAGAGTCTAAGGCCCCCTATAAAAGAGCTATATACAACTGTTCCTCTCTTCCAGAAAAGATGGATTGCCATGGCAACACTGCCAAGAAATAATAGGTCAAGTTTTATCCTTGTGCCTCAGGCTTGTTTTATTAGGTTTTACTTGGAAGTGGATGCCATTGTAAAATGAAGGATTGGGTGTTTCAAAGTTAAACATCATGCCATGAAAATCTGATCGATAAAATTGGCTGGTGTGAAGAGGATGGATAAAGGACAATAGGTAGGAAGAACCTCTAAATTGATGAAAGAATTATTTAGAGGCTAGCTTATTAGAACCCTCTTCTAAAATGTGGGCTTGATTTACAGATGCTTGTATAACTAAGTGTGTGAAAATGAATTCATAGTGACTGTTTGTAAAAGATCAGTAGGGAAAAATGGTTTGTAAATTTCATCTTTATGGAAGATTACCTGCGGTAAGGAAAAAAGTTCTTATTCCAAAAATAAACATGCAGCCAGAGAGCATAAAATATTTAAGCTCTCTGTTTTGCTTACTATTTTCATCAGAGTGTGTTCCGTGTTGCTTTATGCCTGCCTATTTATGGAAATGAAAAAAATAAATACAACTGGGAGGGAAGTAATAGCACATAAAAGAAATATATGATAATCAACATTTTGTTGTTTCTGTTGTTTTGGAAGGCAGTGTCTCAGTATATGTTATGACTTTAGGTTTTTCTGTAACACCACTTCAATCATGTGGGGATAAAATTCCAGCATGAAGCAGTATATAATATGTATCATTTCAAGGAATGGTGCTCTGTCCTTCTAATAACAATATATGTATGTATTCTTATATAGTAAGATCTACTTTTTTAAATCAATAAGACATATCAACTCAGCTCTTTTGAATAGAATTAATTTTCATAAGTGGAATATAGTTATGCATTTTGGCATAACTATAGTCTTCATGAGACTATTTTAGGGTTCTCCAATAGACCACTGTTAACCTTCTGTATTTTCTCTCCTGTAAAGTAGTAAAGGGGTATGTGAATAGCTGTGAAATTTATATTGCTTTTGCCCTGATCATGCAGATTGCAAACTGGGGTCAGTGACTGCATTAGTTTCCTAGGGCTGCCATAATGAAGTACCACAAACTGGGTGGCTGAAAACAACAGGAATTTATTGCCTCACAGTTCTGGAGGCTAGAAGTCCTAAATTAAGGTGTCACAAGGCTATGCTCTCTCTCAGGCTCCAGAGGAAAATTCATTTCATGCCTCTCTCCTAGCTTCTAGTGCTTCCCAGCAATCTTTGATATTTCTTGGTTTGTTGTTACATCACCCCAGTCTCTGCTACTGGCTTCCAATGGCCTTCTGTGTCTCTGTTTTCTTTTTACCAGTCACAGGATTAGAATCCACCATAATCCACTATGAACTCATTGTAACTAGATTACATCTGCCAAGACCCTACTTCTAAATAAGATCCCATTCGCAGGTTCTAGGGGGTAGGAATTCACATATCTTCTGGGAGGAACACAATACAACCCACAACTGTGACTCTGAATTGGAGATGGTCTCAATTACAATTTTAAATTGCTATGCTGTCTGGTACTTTAGAAATGATATATATTCTAATATTTTATAGACATGTAAGGAATAGGATATCCTGATTAATGAAGTGCTTTTAAAGTGTAGAATTGTTCAATATATAGAAATATGTCTAGAATAGATAAATTTAATAAATATTATCATAGTTTGTAACTGGTAATAGGTATTCACTTATTGTTTATTGAATAAATCAATCATCATTAATATTAAATTATATTGAGAATAATTTAATCTTCCTTTGATAATTCAAAATGATTCATGCAGGTAAAAAGGTAGCAAGGTCCAAGTTAAAGGATCACTACTTGCTTGAATGCTAAATGACTGAATTCTTATTCTGTTTCACATATTTGTATCTATTTGGAAGTTCACTAGATAAAATGTGTTTTAAGTCTTATGTTTCAATGTTCTCATCCTACTGTACATTGCTATTGATTTTCTCTTTGGATTATTACATATTATTTCCTTTGGTTAACACCAGTGTGTTCTGATTTGATTTCTCCACCTATAAAATGACCTACTTTATTATGTATCAGGATTATCTGTCCTTCAATCCATTTTTCTTTGTCTAGACACTCAATAAAATGTATTTTGACGGTAGTGATAGTCTTTGAGTTATGTTTCTTTACTAATGGTTACTTCCATTTTCTATTTAATTCAATACAGAGAGAAATAACCACCAAAACAAGAAAGCGAATTATAATATAACCCAGATCTTACAAATGAAAGCTATTTCCTCAGTCTAAAACTGCACATTATCTCTGTGTGACTTCAAAAGTGATTGAGAATACATTACGTACAGTTAAAAAAATAAAATGTTTCACCAGAGAAAGAAAACATAAGGCAAAAACAGACAAAAATGCCAAAATTCAAAACTGAAGCATGTTCCTAGCTACTACTGATCAAACTGCTAATGTTTTCCATTTTAGAGCTCTTTTCTTGACAGGTATTCAAGTATTTGCTAATTAAACTTGTCATTAAAGCCAACAATTCCTAAGAGCATGATTGAGAAATCAAAATATTTAAGCCAGCTAAAATGATTTTATTTTTTCTTAAAAGAGAAAAATGAAAGCTAACTCTCTTAGAAGAAAGTTTTGATTTTTCAATCATATTTTTATCCCTCATTTTTTTGTGCAAAAGATTTCCCATTGTGATTTTTCAATCACCAGAAGCCTACAGTTGTAGAAAACCAGCAGGTGCCTCCAGTTATTAGAATCAACTGGGAAGAGGAACAAGGCAAAACCAGGGTTTAGAGCCATTTTCCTGAGCAGGTTGAGAAGAAGTACCATTTTAGTTCCCTTTCAAGATTCTCACATTTAATTACATTAGTGGCACTTGACATTATAAATGTTATTTTCTTTCCAGTATAACCTTCTATCATTATTAGTAAATGTCAGATGTAATGAAGTGGGTTTTTTCCTGACTCCTTTTTCTTCCTAATATAAGTGGGAGAGAAAGTGCTAATGAGTTTGGAATCCTAAAATTGTTTTCAATGCTCAAAACCAATGCAGAGCCAATTTAGTGTCTGTTTATTAGCTTAGTTTTAATCTTTATTTTCTTTGCATCTGGAAAGGAAATTTCCTCTTTTTGTCTTTCTTACTACATGTCCTTTTCTTGGTGCAATTTCTTATTCTCCTCGAGAGCTTTTAGGTGACAAATACCTCAAATTAGATTGTGTTTCTGGGTTCAAGTCAGAATCCTGTGGAAGATCCTGTCCCTTGCTGTGACTTACCTGCTATCTGAAAGCTCCTGTTTTGTTTTTTTTTTTTCTTGAAAGCTGTTTTTGTCTCCCTCTATTTTTAAATTTTGATACATAATGGCTGTCTGACCCTGTGGTTTCCTGTAACATCTCAATCATAATATAACACAACCTTGATTTCTGCTCCCTTGAAGATGAAATACACGCAAAAGTGGGAAGTTGATGTGTTCTATAACACTAGACCTAGTTTCTTTACTGTCAAAATAAAATTAACATCTTATGAAAAGGGAAGCCATCACTGAAGGAGGTCAAGAAGAAAGAGATAATGTCATAGTTTTTCAAAACAACATTATTCAGTGCCTATGTGGAAGACATGCTTGACAGGAAGGGTCTGGGTCACCTTTTAGCAGTGGCTCAGGCATATTGACTGTTTTCTCCTATGAGAAATTAGGGGAAAGCTGTCTATTGTCTAGAAAAAGCAGCAGAAAGGGGTCCCCAACCGATAAGAAGGCTACTCAGTCATTTTACCAAGAGATAACGAAAGCTATTTAAAGTTACTTCACAGTAGGGAAAAAAAAAAGAAGTAATTTTATAGATAATGTATTCTGAAAAATTATGAACCCAAGATGAAAGTACCCAAGCTTTAAAATAGGATGTAAGGTGTTATGTCTCCCAGAGCGCTAAAATATATTATACAATCTCTGATTATACTTTGCTTTTTTTTTTTTTAACGCTTCAGTAGTTTTTATTTTTTAGTTTGTTTTGCTTTACAATACTGTATTCATTTTGCCATACATTGACATGAATCAGCCACAAGTGTATACTTTGCTTTTTAAACACCATTTCATTTCATTCTCTAACTTTCTTCTTTATTTAACAACTGGAAATACTGTTAATGGAATTAGAGCCAATGAACATCCAAGAATATCCAAATAAGCTCAAGACTGGATACTTTCTGATAAATTTGTGTATTTGTCCCAATTACATGCAATTTTTGATATCCAGTTCGGTTCAGTTCAGTCGCTCAGTCGTGTCCAACTCTTTGCGACCCCATGAATCGCAGCACGCCAGGCCTCCCTGTCCATCACCAACTCCCGGAGTTCACTCAGACTCATGTCCATTGAGTCAGTGATGTCATCCAGCCATCTCACCCTCGGTCGTCCCCTTCTCCTCCTGCCCCCAATCCCTCCCAGCATCAGAGTCTTTTCCAATGAGTCAACTCTTCGCATGAGGTGGCCAAAGTACTGGAGTTTCAGCTTTAGCATCGTTCCTTCCAAAGAAATCCCAGGGCTGATCTCCTTCAGAATGGACTGGTTGGATCTCCTTGCAAGGTTATCACTAACATCTACACATTCATATTTATAAAATGCTAAGCAAAGTACAGAAAAATAATCAAATATTATCTGAGTCACATCATTTCAATTTTATTTTTAAGAGTTGTTTTCTATATTCAAGCATTGATCAGATTTTCATGTGGTGAAATCTAGACGTTCTGTTTTCTGCCAATTAGTGGTATGTTCTGAAAGACCTTCCTTGCTTGTTTAGCTTCATTTTTGCTATTTTGAGTACCGTAATCTTTTTTATCTTACCTTTGGAAACTTATTTCAATAACATTACCTAATAAATATCTCTAATCAGGCCAGTCTTATCCCTGCTCCACAAATCAAGTATAATTGTTTCTGACTTCATGCACAATCATACCCTTTGCTAATTTTCAAGCTTTATTTCACACCCCCACATTCTCCTGAAATCATTTCCTGATTTCCTTAACCTCTTTAGTCACCTTTCTCTGAATTTTCAGGGGCTAAGTAGAATAAATCACACAAATTAGGAGAAAATTGTGAGCAGTCTTGAATTTCCGGCTGTTAGTTTGAGGTGTCCTGTATGCATCTGAGTGGCAGGGGGCTATGGGCAAGGAACAGTATGTGCAATGAGAATCTGTTTGAGACTCAGGAGATGTACATTTCATTCTGATGTGACAGGAACCTCTTCTTGTATCATCTAACACATTAGCTTTCTCTTCAGGGCTTGGAACTGGGATTCATTTTGTTTACAAAGGAGGCATCTCTGAGAGAAGGGAGGAAAGAGGACCCAGACTGAAGTGAGAAAGAAGGTAACATTTCTGTCCAAAATGCTAAGCACCAAGAATACTAGGATGGAGAAATCAGAGCCCAGTCTCCTGGGAAAGTGGTGAAGAGGGAAACCAAGGACCTCTGGGTTTTAAGTAATGCCCCAAATCCTAAGCTGACAAAGGGCAAGACAGTTGAATAATAATTTCTTCAGCTACGCTGTGCAGTGTCCATGACATATACAAGTCATTTCAGGGATGCCTCTAATTCTCAGTTTTCCCTGCTGCGTGTGGCTCTTTTGCAGGTTCTGAACACCTGCATTTGTAAGCTGCCATGTGGTATCCTGTGTTAGATTTAACCTTCCCAAACTTCAGGATTAACAGCCAGTTCCTGCTGTTTATTGGCCACTTTTGTGTGTCAGGCTCTATGACGCACTTCCAATACATTATATCATGTCACCCTAACAAGCATGCTAGACTTTAGGGGGTTCAAGTTAATAGAGGTTCAGTGGTTTGTGCCTGTCCCCTAGTTCTCTCATGGGAGACTGGGAGCTCCTCATATGTCCAACTCAAACACTCATACAAAGCAGGTATTTTTATTCTCATTTCTTACCATTGAATAAACTGAAACTACACTGCAAGTTTTTAAATGCAGACACTTTCATAAATTTCTTTTTTCCCTCCACAAAGGCTTGCACTTAGCAGATAGACAGTAAATACATAATGATGGAGTTAATGTACTCCCCTGGTTTTAAACTATACAAAAAGCCACAGATTTTGATATGTATGAACTATCTTCTTCTTTTCTATAGTTAGGTGCTGCTTAATGGGAACGAACAAATGTAGAAGGTACTCTGAGCTAGCCCTTTACCCCCAAAAAATATTTTCTCATAATATTGCAGAGCTGCCCTATGAAAATGATTAGGAAAGTCAAGACTGCAAAACATATACAGCTAGACATTGCAAGTACAGTGTAAAGTCGCTGTTATGACAATTTGAGGAATAATTAATCACTCCCCAAAAGATGTATGGCTTCAGTTTTTGAGAGATTGTTGTTTTTATTTTGTAGGACACAGCCGGCCAGGAAAGATACAGGACTATCACCACAGCCTATTATCGTGGGGCCATGGGCTTTATTTTAATGTATGACATCACAAATGAAGAATCCTTCAATGCAGTACAGGACTGGTAAGTAACAGCAAATGTTCCCATTACTAACAATGATGATTTTCTTTTTTCATTCAACTCTTTCTCTCTCCTCAAGGCAGTGACCACACCACAATATAATATGTATATTTGTTATGTACTATGATCCCAGCTGTGTTTCAGAAAGCCGATGAGGGCTAGCTATGCTGACTCATTATAAGAGTATTGATAAAAAATCATTCTGGTGATTTTGCTCTGTTTCGTTCACTCCAGCACTTTGCATCCTGTTGTCTTTAGTTCCATGGGGACAAGTACATTGCTTTCAATTTTTTGAAGCACAGATAATGAAAAATTTGGAAGTATACTGGTCTAAACTAGGGACCTGGAAACAATGAGCCATGGGCCAGATCTGGCCCACGCAGCACAACGGGCTCACCACTTGCTTTATAAGTAAAGTTTTGTTAGAAGGGCTTCCCTGGTGGTGCAGTGGCCAGGACTCTACACTCTCAATGCAGGGCCCCAGGTTCTGTCCCTGATCAGGGAACTAGATCCCATGTGCTGCAGCTCAGGGTTTGCATGCCAGGACTAAAGATTCCATGATGAAGATAGAAGATCTTGTGCCACAAGTAGGACCCGGTACAGCCAAGTAAATAAGTAAATATTTTAAAACATTTTTTATTAAAACATAACCAGGCTCAGTTACTTATTGTCTATGGCTGCTTTCACATACAACAGAGTTAGGAAGTTGCCGCAGCAACCATACAACCCACAAGCCTAAAACATTTCCTCTCTGGCTGTTTACAGTAGAAATTTGCTGACTCCTTATCTGGACTTGTTAGATAGTTTTACATTTTTCTTCAAACTGAAAATTTTCAAAGGACTGGGATGAAGAAAAAGATAAAACTGAAACCTTTCTTTACTCTCATCAAACCATGTGACAACACCTGTGATAAACGTGATTTGCAGGGCGGAGGTGGGGAGGGCTCAACAGACTCCACATTTTAACATATAGTCACAGCTGGTTGAAGAAAAAACTAGCAACATACAGGTAAAATAAAGGACATTTTTTTCTATTTTAATGACAGTATTATCAAAAATTATTTATTTACTTGTGTATCAGCTCAGTGAAGGTCATGCTCAGTTGCTCACTCAGTCATGTCCCACTCTTTGCAACCTCACGGTCTATAGCCCACCAGGTTCCTCTGTCTATGGAATTTTCCCGGCAAGAATATTGGAGTGGGTTGCCATTTCCTCCTCCAGGGGATCTTCCCAACCCAGGGATTGAACCCATGTCTCCTGCATCTCTGCATTGGCAGGTGTATTCTTTACCACTGAGCCACTTGGGAAGCCCTCAGTGAAGGTCAGATGCTATTAAAAATTTACATTTTCTTTAGATTGCTTTTTAAAATTCATATTGCTTATCTGAGAAAGCACCTACATCCTTCTTATTTCCACACAGACACACTTAAAATACAAAAAATAATACTAATACCACTAACAATGGTAATTCAAAAGACAAGCTTAGGACCTCTATGAAAAAGTACTTATCTTCACTAAAGGGCGTAGAAGAAGGCTTAAGTACCCCTCTCTTTTTAGTAGACTGAATATTGTAAAAAATGCCAGTTCTTCACAAATAATTCATGAATGCAAGGCAATCCCAATCAAACACCAGGAAGTTTGGTACAAAATGGAATGAAACAGAGTCCAGGTATAGACACAAAGCCAATTGGGATTTACTCTATGATAAACATAGCATTTCAAATTAGTAACAGAATGGGTGGTTCAGTTAATACTGTGGCACTACCCAGTGCCACCCATAGCTCTGGCACGCATACTGCTGTACAAAATGGTCTTTCTAACTGACTGTTTCCTCTCAGGACATGATAAGTCCTGGGAGTGTTCATGAATTAGATTTCAGATACCAGGGTTCTTAAATCGATTTGTTCCCATACTTGTGGCCCATTTTTCCAGTGACTGCTGAGAAGAGAGGGAGCTATTGAGTTCTGTGAAACCCCAGGATAACAGTGTAGGGGCCATCCCAACAGTACTCCTGACCCTTGCGTTAGAAACACTATGGAAAAGTGCATCTTCCCATGCCCCCTCCATACTTTCCCTCTGCAGCCCTGCCCAGCTCCTCCCCCTGTCGATTCTTCTTCTTCTCCAATTCTATAACTATTTGGTTCTATTGACCCACCTTTTCCTTTGAAGCTCTGTTTCCTGTCCTCTTAGAAGCATATTTCCCAGATTAATTGTATATCTCTCTGATTACTCCTCTTTCTGCTTCCTAGCTTTCACTTCCTGCCTCACCCAGCCAAGGGTAAGCATCCTCTCCTGGCTTTTTTGCTGGGCTTGTTCTGTTTCCTTGGCCATCTTATCCATTCACACACATCATCATCACATATATCAGATGATTCCCAACTTTAAATATCGGGCCCCAGTCTGTCTTCTGAAATGCAGTGTTCCATTTCCTCCTGTCTCCTTCTGGCATCTGAGAATTACTTGTCTTCACCTGCAACTGCTCACCTTCCTGGCTTCAGTTTTTGCTGTTCATTGAGGCGACAATGCTTTGCCACCCAGATTCTACCTCAGATCCAACTCTCACTTCTGTCCATCCCAATCTGGGGCCTGATCTTGCATATTAACTTTTTCCTGAATGTCCTTTGAATCTGTTCCTGCCTGACAAACCACATGACCACGAGGACTTCTTCTGATCTTTGCCTCTTTCTTCGTAATATCCTTGTAACCGATCTCCCCCACTCCAATCTTTCCTATCCCAGTGCTGCTATAAAAGTTTCCCAAAAGAAAATGATCCTAAAGATCTTGGAAGACCCCTACTCAATAGCTATGACTCACTGTCACCACCTTAATTAATTAAAACTTCTTCAGACTGACTTTCAGACACAGAACATCATGGAGCCCACATTTTTTACGGTCTCTTCTCTCACTATTTGAAAGCTGAACTGAACCTTTCGCTGTTTCTGGAACTGAGCCTAAGCTTTCTAACCTTTGTGGTTTTTTGTTTGCTGGTACCCTCTGTTTTGCATTTCTTTTTCACAACCTCCTACTCTACGTCCCCTAGATACACATATCTGTCTAGATATACATATCGGTCAAAACTCAACAAAACTTATCTATAAATCAGCCCTACTTTCTCATGTTGTCATCCACAGTTGTATGATCATGGTTTATTAGGTATCTTTCATTCATCCAACGGGTACTGAGCACCTACTCTTTGACAGTCAATCTGCCAGGTGTTATAGTTGTTGTTGTTGTTCAGCCGCTCAGTTGTGTCTGACTCTTTGTGACCCCATGGACTGCAGTATGCCAGGCTTCCCCGTCCTTCATTATCTACCAGAGCTTGCTCGTTCATGTCCATTGAGTCAGTGATGCCATATAAGAATCTCATCCTCTGTCATCCCCTTTTCCTCTTGCCTTCAATCTTTCCCAGCATCAGGGTCTTTTGTAATGAGTCAGCTGTTCACATGAGGTGGCCAACGTATTGGAGCTTCAGCATCAGTCCTTCCAATGAATATTCAGGGTTGATTTCTTTTATGATTGACTGGTGTGATCTCCATGCTGTCCAAGGGACTCTGAAGAGTCTTCTCCAACATCACAGTTCAAAAGCATCAGTTCTTTGGCGCCTTCTTTATGGGTCAGCACTCACATCCATACATGACTGGAAAAACCATAGCTTTGACTAGACAGACCTTTATCAGTGAAGTAATGTCTCTGCTTTCTAATATGCTATGTTTATCATAACTTTTCTTCCAAGGAGCAAGCATCTTTTAATTTCATGCCTGCAGGCACCATCTTCAGTAATTTTGGAGCCTAAGAAAATAAAGTCTCATTACTGTTTTCTGTTGTTTCCTCATCTATTTGCTGTGAATAAATAGGACTGGATGCCATGATCTTTTAAATGTAAAATTTTAACCTAGCTTTTTCACTCTCTTCTTTCACCTTCGTCAAGAGGTTCTTTAGTTCCTCTTCGCTTTCTGCTGTAAGGGTGTGCAATCTGCATATCTGAGGTTATTGATATTTCTCCCAGCAATCTTGATTCCAGCTTCTGCTTCATCCAGCCTGGCATTTTGAATGATATATTCTTCATTTACATTAAAGAAGCAGGATGACAATATACAGGCTTGACATACTCCTTTCCCAAATTGGAACCAGTTCGTTGTTCCGTGTCCGGCTCTAACTGTTGCTTCTTGATCTGCATACAGATTTTTCAGGAAGCAGGTAAAGTGGTCTGGTATTCCCATCTCTTGAAGAGTTTTCCAGTTTGTTGTGTTACATACAAAGGCTTTAGGGTAGACAGTGAAGCAGAATTAGATGATTTTCTGAATTCTCTTCCTTTTCCTATGATCCAACATGTTGGCGATTTCATCTCTGGTTCTTCTACCTTTTCTAAATCTAACTTGTACATATGGAAGTCCTTGGTTCACGTACTTTGGAAATCTTGCTTGGAGAATTTTGAGCATTACTTGGCTAGAGTATGAGATGAGTGCAATTGTGCAGTAGTTAAACATTCTTTGGCATTGCCTTTCTTGGGGACTGGGATAAAAACTGACCTTTTTCAGTCCTGTGGCCACTGTTAAGTTTTCCAAATGTGCTTGTGTATTGAATGCAGCACTTTCACAGCATCATCTTTTAGGACTGTAGTTAGTACCTGTGCCAGTATTTACTATCCCAGTTAATGGATCCACCAGAACCCAGTTGCCTGCTGTTGAAATCTGAGTTCTCAGTTTGATTTTTCTCTCTTTACCTGTTACATTGTACCATAGCCTTGTCTAACTCAATGAAACTATGAGCCATGCCATGTAGGGCCACCCAAGATAGACAGGTCATGGTGGAGAGTTCTGACAAAATGTGGTCCACTGGAGAAGGGAATGGCAAACCACTTCAGTATTTTTGCCTTGAAAACCCCATTAGCAGTATGAAAAAGCAAAAAGATATGACACAGAAAGTCCAACTCCCCAGGTTCACATCCACAACACATCCAGTTGTGGATGTGACTGGTGATGGAAGTCCCATGCTGTGAAGAACAATATTGCATAGGAACCTGGAATGTTAGGTCCATGAATCAAGGTAAACAGGAAGTAGTCAAACCCGAGATGGCAAGAGTGAATGTCGACATTGTAGGAATCATTGAAATGGACTGGAATGGGCAAGTTTAATTCAGATGACAATTGTATCTACTACTATGGGCAAGAATCCCTTAAGAAGAAATGGAGTAGCCATCATGGTCAACAAAAGAGTTCAAAATGCAGCTCTCGGGTACAATCTCAAAAATGACAGAATGATCTCTGTTCATTTCCAAGGGAAACCATTCAATATCACAGTAATCCAAGACTATGTCCCAACCAGTAACACTGAAGAAGCTGAAGTTGAACACTTCTATGAAGATCTACAAGACTTTCCAGAACCTAACACCCAAAAAAGNGCTCTCGGGTACAATCTCAAAAATGACAGAATGATCTCTGTTCATTTCCAAGGGAAACCATTCAATATCACAGTAATCCAAGACTATGTCCCAACCAGTAACACTGAAGAAGCTGAAGTTGAACACTTCTATGAAGATCTACAAGACTTTCCAGAACCTAACACCCAAAAAAGATGTCCTTTTCATTATAGGGGACTGGAATGCCAAAGTAGGAAGTCAAGAAATACCTGAAGTAACAGGCAAATTTGACTTTGGACTACAAAGTGAAGCAGGGAAAAGGCTAACAGAGTTTTGCCAAGAGAATGCACTGGTCATAGCAAACACCCTCTTCCANGGAGACATTTGCTGATATTCGACAATGATTTTCTACAACACAAAATAAGGTATTCCTGAAAAACAAGCACAAAGAAACAGATTCTTTAAATTACTATTCTCCAACTGCTAATCTTAAGGCTAGAAAAAATACAGAAAAAAAGAATATATGGCTAAATGAAAAATCAGTTGTACTTTATTTGCAACTAAAGCTTCAAATACTTTTCCTAACAAAATGCACTTTTATTATATAGAAAAAAAAATGCTTGTTGGCTGTGATCTCAGTAAAATCCTTAAACAATCTACCTGTAGGAATATTTAGATTAAGTGAAAAATTTCTTGAAATTTAACTACACACAAATTCTAGTCAATTAAGACAAGTATAAAATTTAGAGAGACTGGCAGCAAAACTAACAAGTCATTTTGAGAAAATATCCATTTTTTGGAAAACTATCCAATTTTTGAAAACACATTAGACTGTATTTTGAATTTTTGAATGGAATGTTATTAGAGGAATTTGGAAGGACTGATGTTGAAGCTGAAACTCCAATACTTTGACCACCTGATGTGAAGAGCTGACGCATTTGATCCTGGGAAAGATTGAGGGCAGGAGGAGAAGGGGACGACAGAGGATGAGATGGCTGGATGGCATCACTGACTCAATGGACATGAGTTTGGGTAAACCCCAGGAGTTGGTGATGGACAGGGAGATCTGGCACGCTGCNACCTGATGTGAAGAGCTGACGCATTTGATGCTGGGAAAGATTGAGGGCAGGAGGAGAAGGGGACGACAGAGGATGAGATGGCTGAATGGCATCACTGACTCAATGGACGTGAGTTTGGGTAAACCCCAGGAGTTGGTGATGGACAGGGAGATCTGGCACGCTGCGGTTCGTGCGTCGCAGAGAGTCGGACACAACTGAGCAACTGAAGTGAACTGAACTGAACTAAAAATACCCTCTTTAATTTAGTCAGATTCCCAAGTTCTGTAAAGTTAACACAAAACGAAGCTCACTGTGATCTTATTTATAAGTTTATCTTGAGTCTACAAATTTTCAAAAAGAATGTGACGAGGGAAACACAAAAGATGCATACAATATGGTTAATAAAATAGTAGAGAGTGACTCCCGAGAATCGGGGTGGGGGATGTTTGTTTTAGGCCTAGTTTCCTAGAAACAGGGTGGGAAAGGAGTAAATGCTGATACTTTATTGGGAACTAGAATATTGGGGAAGCAAGAGAGAGGAAAAAAAAAAAGAGAAGAAAGGAAAGTGTGGCATGGAAAAGGGGGAACCAACACTAGGGGGCGTCTGGCAAGAACCCGTCACCATTTGGTATCCCATGCAACTGGCCCTTCATCTCAGAGGCATTTCTTCAGAAACTGTCAGGTAGACAAAAGAAGAGTTTCCTCATGAGCCCTTGTCTCATATTGGTCAGAGGTTGTTTCTGGGACTTTAATGCCTCCACATTTCTATGTTACACATCCAAGGATGACTCATCTCAATGGCAACAGGGCGACTTCAGTGTGGGAGGCAGAACTGTGTGGCGTTAGCCTGGGGCAGCTGCTTTGGGTCATGCCTGTGATGATAGCTGAGCAGAGCATTTGCAGGAATGCAATGAGTGGCTGGCCAGTAGCCCTTCAGCTACGTAAGTCCAGGAGAATTTGACGGGGCACATAAGGTTGAGGTCATCTGACAGAGAACTGAAAAGCCTATGGAAATTTAAAGGGTAAAACGGCTCTCGTGTTGAAAATTTAGTTCTTAGAGTCTTTTAAACCAAAGTNCAATGAGTGGCTGGCCAGTAGCCCTTCAGCTACGTAAGTCCAGGAGAATTTGACGGGGCACATAAGGTTGAGGTCATCTGACAGAGAACTGAAAAGCCTATGGAAATTTAAAGGGTAAAACGGCTCTCGTGTTGAAAATTTAGTTCTTAGAGTCTTTTAAACCAAAGTGAAAACCATGGCTGCAAAAAATATATATATATTAAACATGATATAATATACAGCTCTCATTATAGGAAAGGGTAAAATTACTATAGAAACCCATGAGGGCAAAGAAAATTTTTCACTAAATTCTGTTGGAAATGTCTTTAATTTGGGGGCACGTTGGCTTTATGTCAATACTGACTTTCACATCTAGTACTAAGAAGACCTCCTGAGACTCCTTTTTTTTATATAGTGCCTTCAAAACATACAAGACGAACATTAGAGCATGTTTGGTGAAGGCCCCATGGAAGGCTGGGAAAATGTGATCCAAACACATATAGATTTCTTGTCTCAAAGGATCCAATAATCGAATGGTAACCACTCAAAGGAGTGCATGGATTCTGTGCTCCCTAGACTCTCCTCCCTCAATTCCTTTTTTCTGCACTGTATCTCAGATAGAAGGCAGTTTGAGCTTATGTGCTAATACTTGGAAAACCAGATGCTGACCTTGCATTATTATGCTTGTTAAAGTCTTGCTGGTTTTTGAACTTCTTTCAGTTCCTTGATCTTCTTGTACTTCTGGGTTTCTCTTCCTCTGAGCCTTTGTATATGCCCTGCCTCCTACAAGAAACCACATCCCTCCAGCCTCCACACAGATCAAGCTAATTTCCTTTCATCCTTTAGATCTCAGCTTTATCATCTTTTTCATAATTTTTTTCTGATGTGGGATTTGTTTGCTTGCTCCTGTAGTAGGCTCTTGAAATATCATCCCTGCTAAGTTGTTGTTTAGTCGCTAGGCCGTGTCTGATTCTTTGTGACCCCATGGACTGCAGCACTCCAGGCTTCCTGGTTCTTCACCATCTCCTGCAGTTTTCTCAGACTCATGTCCATTGAGTTGATAATGCCATCCAACCATCTCAGCACTGTTATATTTTGTAACATATTATAAACCCCTGTTTAGTTTTATGTTTTCCTGCTGGATTCCAAGTTCCTGGAAGACAAGGTCTGTGCCTTTTTTCTTTTTTACCTTTATATCCCAGTGCCTACCCAAATGCTTGGCATTGCGTGGCTGCTCAAGAATTATTTAAGGTGAGTGAAACCTGCAAAGAAAGTGTACATCCAGTAAGGTTATCTGAACTGATTGGCATATTTTGTAAAAAGACACAGGAAAGTGAGACGGCTGTAAACAGTCAGATTGGATGCTGAAACAACGCTTACAGTGTTCTTCAGCTTTGTCCAGGTAGAGAAACAATGTGTCATCATGGTCAGTAACTAGATTAATTTGCCAAATCTCCATTTGTTCCAACCTGCTGTTTGTTAAGGAGACAGCTGTGTGGAATTTAAAGTCAAGAGCAGCAATTTAGCTCCATAATTTTGAGGAAATAGAGGTTACCTCTTTTGGGGAAAAAGAGTATTCTGTGCTTTGAATCATTCAGTGGGCTTTGATTTAAGAAGTAAGTGAATGATTTATTAGAGGAACAATCCCCAAATAGATTTAGATAGTTCTAGGAACAGAAGATCAGTGTTGAAATTTTCACTGCCTTTGAAATGTTTCTCAGAGGGGTTGTGGACAAGAGAATTTCCTGGATCTCAGATGGAACGTGATCCTGGGTACATGGAATTTGAATCTGTTGTCCAGGCTCTTCCTAAATATCTAGCACTAAGACTAAAATATCTGTACACACTGCAGGGCATTTTAGCTTGATTTAAAATCCTCCCCATTCCTGACTAAATGCACCTCTGTTCTAAATATGGCATGGCCACAGGCTGCTGTATTTCCTGCAAGAGATTGTCATTTGGCTTATCTCCCTCCACCTTACTTATTTACATTCTGCTTTTTATGGTACAATAAGAAACTATAAATATACATTTTTAAGGCAGGAAATCTGGTGAGCAGATTGATAATTTTTAAAAACCACCAGACTAAAGACAAAAGTCTGACACCATCATCCCACCAGTTTTAAATAATTACTTTCCATGACATTCAGGGTCCCCCTGCAGATGTGCTAGAATGAGTGAAATTTCACCTTCACATATTTTCTTCCTCTGCAATTTTCCCTCTCTATCTTCTTCTCCAGAAAAATATAAAGGTCTTAAATTAAGGTGACCTCAGGTTAAATCTGAAATAATTTTAGCCAGATAATAACAATTAATAAGATATGATATGCAATTGCTAAGCCTTTTTTAGAGCTTCTTAATCTTGTTCAAGGGTTGTCTCAACTGTAAGGTCAATTCTGAGATAGCTTGGAGGGGACAGTGGTGGGACTAGAGCTCAGACGTCTGACCCCTGAGTTTTACCACCATCTCATGCTGGGCGTCAAAGAGTCTCTCCTCTCCCTGGATCTTAATGACTACATTTCTTACTTCAGCTCTGATCCAATCTTGCAACAATATTCTTATACACATCACCAACTTAAGTTCAAGTTAGTATTTAGAAGATGTATGGCTCCTAATCCACAACTGCTTTCCAAAAAAACTCCATTGTCTTTTCTGTCTTCATCTTGCCAGTTTATCAGACCAAACACATTGGGGTTAATCCTAATGTCTCACTTTCTCAGACCGCACATCCAGTGCTTTAAAAAGATACTGTTATATCTTGGTCTAATTTCAAAATACAGTCTCCTTTTATTCTTTGAGGTAGTTATACTCTGTAAAGTTATCAGAAGTATTGAGTTAGTAAGTACAGAATCATTGCCCCGTTGATGAGGTACAGGGTTACTTTCCTGCGAGCTTCTATCCACAATGTTTTTGCCAGCCGATCATATATACCTTATGTTAGGTGTGTTTCTGCTTCAGGACACCATGTTTAAATATGGTGTTGATTCCTGACATTGAACTTATGACCAACAGCATCATAACCCATGCACACGTGAAACACCCAACACAGGTATTTCCTCCATAAGGCACATCACTGCCTTCTTGCACTTGGAAACACAAGACAGCGCCTCACCATTGTGCTTTGAGGTCATTCTGAACAGCAAAATCATCACTTTAAAAAATATGGAGAGTATGGCTCTAAATGTATAGTGAGAGTGAGAGCTGAAATAAGAAGGCAGACCACGGCCTTGCTTTCTTCAACTCAGCTGGGAGTATGTTTTCAGGCCATTCAGGTTTTCACCACCTTGCTCATGATTGCAAATGTCTGTGAAAGTGTTGTATTTATTTTCAGATTAAAAATAAACTAGTAAATTCAAAAGTATGGAATCCATGAATAATAATCAATCACATATTCAAAATCCTACCACTTCCCTCCCCTGACTGTTGTTTCCACTGGGCATTAGTTTGCTAGGGCTGCTGAAACAAAGTGCCACAGACTGGGTGCTTAAAACACAGAAGTGTATTATCTCAGTTCTGGGGCTGGAAGTCCCAGATTGAGGTGTCAGCTGGGTTGGCTCTTTCTGAGGCCTCCGGAGAGAACCTCTTCCATGCTTCTCTCCCTTCTGGTAGCCTTGGACATTCCTTAGCCTGCAGATGGCATTCTCCCTGTTTTCATATCATCTCCCCTTTGTATGTGTGTCCCTCTGTGCACAGACTGGATCAGGGCTGACCCTAACAACCTCAGCTTAATCTGATCATCTGCAAAACCTTGTTTTCACGTGCGATCTTGTCACTCCTCTGCTCCAAATATTCACAGCATCCCACCTCCCCTGGATTAAAGCCAGAGCCCTTTCAAGAGCCTGCCAGACCCTCCCAATGTACCCACTGCCTCTCCGACCACACCTTCTCCTTCTCCCTCTCTCACAGCCCAGTCTGGCCACACCAGCCTCTCTGCCATTCCTAGAACACACCAGACCTGCTTCTACCTCAGGGCATTTGCTCCTGTTATTCCCACTGCCTGGAAGTCTCTTCCACAGATGTACTTGTGATCCTCTCCTCACCACCTTCCATTCTTTAGCTAATGTCACCTGCTCAGCAAGGCCTGCCACCTCCACCCTATTTTATGTTGTAACTCTCTTTAGCACTTCCTATTGCTATTTTTGGCTTCGTATTTCCATAGCATCTACCACCCTCTTATGTATTTTCTAATTGACTTGTGTACCATGTCTGTTCTCCCCAACAAGCATGCCTCACAGAATAGCTAATCTCTGTCCCTTTTATGCAATAGTATATCTAAGTGCCTAGAATAATCCCTGCTGCTGCTGCTGCTGCTGCTAAGTCACGTCAGTCATGTTCGACTCTGTGTGACCCCACAGACGGCAGCCCACCAGGCTCCCCCATCCCTGGGATTCTCCAGGCAAGAACACTGGAGTGGGTTGCCATTGCCTTCTCCAGTGCATGAAAGTGAAAAGTGAAAGTGAAGTCGCTCAGTTGTCTCCCACTCAGCAACCCCATGGACTGCAGCCTACCAGGCTCCTCCATCCATGGGATTTTCCAGGCAAGAGTACTGGAGTGGGCTGCCATTGCCCTCTCCTAGAATAGTCCCTGGAACATACTAAATGTTCAACAAATATTTGTTGAATGAATGAATGTATGAACAACAGAAAGAGAGGTATACAAGACTAGACCTTACTCAGGTGTCTTTACTGTCTAGCAGTCTCAGGCATATATCAATTATGTGTCCTACAAAAGTTGATAATCAAGGGCTAGAATAGTATCAGAACATGTTGAAGAAAATAACTCAGTGCTCTCAGTTCAATTTTTGTAGGGAGGCACTGCCTATCTCACCAAAATTTTGACGATATATAGTGAGACCTTCCAGCCTCTCAGTAAGATGAAGATAACTGTAGGTGGAACTGATGAAAAGAAATTAAAATGTGTCCCATCTTTCCTACTGAGCAAAATGACCTGAAGTTACTGCTTGGTTCCTATAGCGTATTCCACCCCTAAAATGGTCTTTTAACTTTATTTTTGGAGGGGAGCATATATGTGAGGAATACCGTTAGTCCAGTAAATGCACAACACATATTTGGGGGCACCTTAAAAGGACCAGAAATATCATCTAACCCAATGAGAAATATTTGCTCATCTCTTATGGACTCAAAGGTCCATCGATCAACTTTCTGTCTCTGGATTTTTTTTTTTTTTCTTTCTTTCTTTCCATTCATTTTTTAATTTGCTGGACTTGGTTCTGGCCCAAAATTAGCTGAATGAAGAATGCAGACATGTTAAAAAATGTGAAGCCTTTAATTAAAGATGTCTTAATTAAGTACTTAAGGTTACTCAATAACCGGCCCAGACCTATGAGAGCAAACCTGGGCTTATATTCTAGTTACAGAGAAGTGTGTGTGTGTGTGTGTGTGTGTGTGNTTGTCTCCCACTCAGCAACCCCATGGACTGCAGCCTACCAGGCTCCTCCATCCATGGGATTTTCCAGGCAAGAGTACTGGAGTGGGCTGCCATTGCCCTCTCCTAGAATAGTCCCTGGAACATACTAAATGTTCAACAAATATTTGTTGAATGAATGAATGTATGAACAACAGAAAGAGAGGTATACAAGACTAGACCTTACTCAGGTGTCTTTACTGTCTAGCAGTCTCAGGCATATATCAATTATGTGTCCTACAAAAGTTGATAATCAAGGGCTAGAATAGTATCAGAACATGTTGAAGAAAATAACTCAGTGCTCTCAGTTCAATTTTTGTAGGGAGGCACTGCCTATCTCACCAAAATTTTGACGATATATAGTGAGACCTTCCAGCCTCTCAGTAAGATGAAGATAACTGTAGGTGGAACTGATGAAAAGAAATTAAAATGTGTCCCATCTTTCCTACTGAGCAAAATGACCTGAAGTTACTGCTTGGTTCCTATAGCGTATTCCACCCCTAAAATGGTCTTTTAACTTTATTTTTGGAGGGGAGCATATATGTGAGGAATACCGTTAGTCCAGTAAATGCACAACACATATTTGGGGGCACCTTAAAAGGACCAGAAATATCATCTAACCCAATGAGAAATATTTGCTCATCTCTTATGGACTCAAAGGTCCATCGATCAACTTTCTGTCTCTGGATTTTTTTTTTTTTTTTCTTTCTTTCCATTCATTTTTTAATTTGCTGGACTTGGTTCTGGCCCAAAATTAGCTGAATGAAGAATGCAGACATGTTAAAAAATGTGAAGCCTTTAATTAAAGATGTCTTAATTAAGTACTTAAGGTTACTCAATAACCGGCCCAGACCTATGAGAGCAAACCTGGGCTTATATTCTAGTTACAGAGAAGTGTGTGTGTGTGTGTGTGTGTGTGTGTGATCCAGGAAATAGCATAAGGCTTGAAGATTGAAGCATGAAGCTCATATTAATGGTTAATGTGCTGATTATGTACAGAGAAGGAGCTAGGGGAATTGAGATGCCAGTCCTGTCTGACTTTGTGTCTTGTCGCCTAACCTCACCTGTACTCGGAGGTGGTAATTACAATTCCATAAATATTGACACCAAAGTCAAGGCTAGAAGCTGAATTCTTATCCCTGCAGCCTTACCTCAGGCAACCTATATAAGGAATATAAAGATTAAATAAAAAGACTTGGTCTCTTGGATAAAAGGTATTATATAAATATGATTGCAATTTCTTCTGCTTCATTTACACTCTGAAAATAGACTCCTTGGCAGCTCCTTACGTTCAGTTGTGTGTCACAATATTTGTTGCAAATGCCGTTATTTCCTCACAGGATTTCCTTGGTTTCTAGCTATTTTATTTTACCTACTTTGCTCTGAAGTTAGTTGCCTGTCTTTGAGAGTGGATTTGTCCGAAAGGACCTGTCATGTAACTCTTCAGAGAGGAGATGGTGAAAAGAGCTCATTTCCTAGTTCTAGATGTTTAGCTTGGTTCCGGGTAATATTGTTAATGAAAAAAGAAAATTGTGGGATTGTTGATGACCCTATTTAGAAATGAATGGTAACTCTAGTAGTTTACTTGAACTTTACTAGTATTTTCAGGTCTCTCATGAATGTAATTAATCTCCATCAGATCTGCTTTCCAGTTTCAATGAATATTTAGAATATTTTGTATTTCATGATACATACTGTTGGTCTTCCTTTTCTGATTGCCCAATTAGCAAAAACATGCACTCAGCCATTGCCCTGTGAAGTGCGTAAGAAGACCATATCTTCTCAATCTAAACTGATACAACTCCGCCCTCTCTTCTCACCCTGCAGACTCAGGGTTTCCCATCACTACTTTTAGGTTTGATAATTCACTAGAATGACACAGAATTCAGGAAAGTGCTATACTTACAATTATAGTTTTATTATAATAAAAGGATGCAAATCAGAACCAGCCAAAGAGAGAGATACTAGAGCAAAATCTGGGAGGGTTCCAGATGCAAAGCTTCTGTTGTCCTCAAGGACATATCACACTTTCCCCTTGTCATTTCTTCCCACTCTTGCCCTTGTTGGCTTCCCAAATTTTATTATTCACATCAGTTTCATTGCCACTGAAGCAAAACGTGATGATAAGGCCAGTATGACAGGGTCATGTTTATAGAGCGCTCATCAAAATGCCCGTGTCAAAGTGTCAAAACATTCTTCCTCTTACGAGCAAAGAGTAGAACAACAAATATTTTTGCCTCCCATTTTATTCCTAACCCCGTTTTTGATCAAACCCCTTTCTTCAGTTTGTGCCTTTTCTAAACCCCAGTGGGCTTGATCTTGATCATGGCATTTTTAAAAGCTTTGTTACCTGACATGCAAGGAGTTAAGTATAGTAAAATCTAGCTGGGGCTCCACTGACCCAGCAATTCCTGAATGCATATCAGATATTTAAACAACACAGGGAAAAAGGCTGCTCTGCTACAGTTGAAATTATTTTCTTATCTTTGTTTTTTAATAAGCTGTGAACTTTAAATATGAATATTAACATGGTAATTTATGTAAATCTTTGCTTTCGTAGTTATATTCTGGAAATGAGTCTTTTATGAATTGCTTGAGCACATTTTATATCCTATGACCTATGATATGTATTGAATAATACCAAGGATGGCTTAGTTTATATCACTAGATAGAATAGCTAATTTTAGGAGAAATTTCCTTAAACTGAGAGGAGAAGTTTCCTTTTAAAAAAAAAATTTCCTCAGTTTAAAACCAACAGAAATAGGGAGCTGGGAGGAAATGAGAAAAGGCAGAAAGAAAGGAGCAGAATTACTGGTTAAAGGTTCATTTTGAAAAGGGCAAGAGGCACCAAGCTGAGAATTCTGCGACTGATGAGGGGAGCTGTGAAGGCTTTGCAGACTGTTAATTGAAGTCCTTTGCCTCAAAGTTAGGCAAATCCAACAAACCAAGACTGTATAACCTTGGAGACATGACAGTACTAAAGCCTTTTCAGCCTTAGGTACTATCTTTAAAAAAGACAAAGAATTCCTGACTTACAAGGGATTGTGAAGAACAGAGGAGAAAACCCAATGTACTCGCCGTTGTAGACAGGAAATGACTGTATCTGACCCTGGATCTACGTCAGACAGTAGGTCTCAATTCAGATTTTTGTATTAGAATCTCTTGGACATCTTTCTAAGACACAATTGTCTTTCAGCATCCAGTGGAAAGTGATTCCAGAACAAAATCCTTGGATGCTCAAGTCCCTTATATAAAACGGCTTATTGTTGTTCAGTTGCTAAGTCCTGTCCAACACTTTGCAACCCCATGGACTGTAGCACACCAAGCTTCCTTGTCCTTCACTATCTTCCGGAGTTTGCTCAGACTCGTGTCTATTGAGTCAGTGATGCTATCCAACCATGTCATCCTCTGCTGCCCCCTTTTCCTCCTGCCCTCGGTCTTTCCCAGCAGCAGGGTCTTTTCCAATGAATCAGCTCTTCTCATTAGGTGGCCAAAGTATTGGAACTTCAGCTTCAGCATCAGTCCTTTCAATGAATATTCAGGGTTGATTTCCTTTAGGAGTGATTGGTTGGATCTCCTTGCAGTCCAAGGGACTCTCAAGATTCTTCTCCAGCAGGGGAATGGTGAACCACTCCAATGTTCTTGCTCTTGAGAACCCTATGAACACTGTGAAAGGGCAAAAAGATATAAAATGGTCTAGTATTTGCCTATAAGCTATGCACATCCTCTCATTTACTTTAAACCGTCTCTAGATGGACAGGGAGGCCTGGCGTGCTGCAATTCATGGGGTCGCAAAGAGTCAGACATGACTGAGCGACTGAACCAAACTGAACTGATCTCTAGATTACCTATAATGCCTAATACAATGTAAATACTAGTTACCATGTGGAAGATTCAAGTTTTGCTGTTTGGAACTTTCTGGAAATTCTTTTTCTAATATTCTCAAACCATGGTTGGTTGAATCAAAGATTGCAGAACCCACCTGTACAGAAGGCCAACTATACTGTGCTCCATACTAATTCAATCAGAATCTCTGCCATAGTGACCCCAGCATCAGAATTTTTAGTCACCTCATTGTAAAGTTACATTAAAAGATGAATGCTTTCCCTAAGGAAATTCTAAATCACATATTATTGAAACTAGGCTCATATATTAATAACATTCTGGGGAAATACATAAATAATCTTATATATGTGTGTGTGTGTATATATATATATAAGCTTATTAGCCTTTTGTATATATAGATTTTGCAGAATGATTTTTAATGCCTCTACGTCTACAACCCACCTCATTAATATTGACAACGCAATCTCATGTATTTCCATGGGGACTGGAACTTAATGCCACATTGTTTGTCAAGTGGCCTTTTTCTTTTCCTAAAATTCTGTGGTTCACATAGAGACTCCACAGCATGGAGTCTAGGCATAGATCAGGAATTGAAATCAAAGTGTTTGGACCTCAAGATGGGATTCATGTCACAAGCCTGGGTCCAATCAGCAAGGGCAGAAACTGCAGCCGAGTCAGCTGTTCTCCAATTTAGGTGCTCCTTCTAGACTTCTTCCCAGGGTAAGAAACATAAGTCTGAACCCATGGGTTGAATCAAGTGGTTTCCCCTGGCATCACAGATGCAGTGATGAGCAGTGTTTCCCATCAATGACTTAGCATCAGTGCGGCCTCTGCCAACGTTCCCAGGATGCCATTGACTATATTATTTATGGAAGTGGCTAATGATGGAGTGATATGGAAAAGGCTTCTGTAATCCCGGGGTTCGTAGATCATCAAGCATGCAGCGTCCCATGGTTTGTGAACCACGGATGGCATGTCCATCTGGCTCAGGCTGGGACAGGACTTTCAGCATCAGGAGCAGCAGCAAACCCTGGGAACTGATTTGAAATGAAGTAACTAATGCAAGTTACTAAGTAAATAATGCAAGTAACTAATGCCTTCTCGTGGTTTCATCATTCTTTCTGATGAGATGACTCCATAGAGAAGTGGTGAGGCTGGGTCTCTGAACTGCAGAGGTTCCTGAATTGGCAGGATAGGAAGATGATCACACTTGTGGTTTTCCAGACATTACATATGTGTGTATTTACATGTATTTACATATATATATAAATTTATTTTATACACATATATATTTAAAAACCTGGATATGAAGACCACAGTGGACTTCCCAGGTGGTGCTAGTGGTAAGGAAACACTTGCCAATGCAGGAGATGTAACAGAACGGGTAACATTCCTGGGTCAGGAAGATCCCCTGGAGCATGGCATGGCAATCCACGGTAGTGTTCATGCCTAGGGAATCTCATGGACAGAGGAGCCTGGTGGGCTACAGTCCATAGAGTTGCAAAGAGTCAGGCATGACTGAAGCGACCTAGCCTGCACACGCACATGAAGTCCACAGTATGGGGCCACACAGACCCCATATGTTGGACACACAGACCAACATGTGTTTTCTTGAGGGGGGAGGGTTATTTGGTTTGATTTTTTGTTTGTACAATTGAGAGGTTTTTGCATGGCAATTGCCACGAATCCACCAGGCCACAACTGCAGAATCCATTTTTGTCTCGAAGGTAGCCTTTTGGTCAGTCTCTCTGCTCTGGCCTCCCCTGTTCCCTTCCATGTGGCCAGGACATTGATGCAGCCACCCTCTGATTTCCAAAGCCCCAGTTCTCCAATGCATGAGGTGTCATAAGTGCATGAACCTTCCTGCACTGAACACACCAGCCCGCAGGCCACACTCACGTGCAGGGCGCCTGCTCCCTCTGTGGTTCCAAAGAACAGACCGAGGGGCTCCTGGCCTGCTGCGGACCTCTGGACTCCTCCTCTTCTAAAGTCCACCTTGAATATCTCCCTCCTTGATATTGGGCTGCTCCCTCCTTGATATTGGCAAACGTAGCTGTGGTTTCAGACCGTGGATTTTAAATCATTGTAACTAGGCTCAAACACATCTTTATTAATTACAATAAGAACAATTACAATCAACACATTTTTGCCAATGAGAATAAGTTTGTTTATTCCCTATAGTGTAAAAATCTGTGCTTTGGGATAAGACAAACGCATGGAAAGTGTCTTCTGCCTCCTGCTGGTTGCAGAAGCATTTTCCCTATAAAACATTGTCGAGATGCTTGCAGAAGTGATCATCGGTTTGTGAGAGGTCAGGTGAATATGGTGGATGAGGCAAACGTCCTAGCCCAATTTGGTCAACTTTTGAAGAATTGGTTGTGGTACATGCAGTCAGGCATTGTTGTGGAGAAAAATTGGGCCCTTTCTGTTGACCAATGCCAGCTGCAGGCATTGCATTTTTCAATGCGTCTCATTGATTTGCTGAGCATACTTCTCAGATGTGATGGTTTTGCCAGGATTCAGAAAGCTGTGCTGGTTAAGATGAGCAGCAGGCCACCAGTGACAATGACCCTTTTTCTGGTGCAAATTTGGCTTTGGGAAGTGCTTTGAAGTTTCTTCTCAGTCCAGCCACTGAGCTGGACTGGTCATCTCCAGTTGTCATATAAAATCCACTTTTTGTCACACATCACAATTTGATGGAGAAATGGTTCATTGTTGTTGGGCAGAATAAGAGAAGATGACACTTCAAAACAGCAGGATTTTTTTATTTGCAGTCAGCTCACGAGGCGCTCAGTTATCGAGTTTTTCACCTTTCCAATTTGCTTCAAATGCCAATGACTATAGAATGGTCAACGTTGGGTTCTTTGGCAATGTCTCATGTAGTTGTAAGAGGATTAGCTGTAGTGACTGCTCTCATTTGGTCATTGTCGGCTTCCAACAACCAGCCACTACACTCCTCATCTTCAAGGCTCTCATCTCCTTTGCGAAACTTCTTGAACCACCACTGTACTCTACATTTGTTAGCAGTTCCTGGGCCAAATGCATTGTTGGCATTGAGAGTTGTCTCTGCTGCTTTAAAACCCCCTTTTAACTCAAATAAGAAAATCACTGAAATCTGATAGTAAAGAATTTGGCTACATTGCAGGACACCTGAGTTCAANTCTTGAACCACCACTGTACTCTACGTTTGTTAGCAGTTCCTGGGCCAAATGCATTGTTGGCATTGAGAGTTGTCTCTGCTGCTTTAAAACCCCCTTTTAACTCAAATAAGAAAATCACTGAAATCTGATAGTAAAGAATTTGGCTACATTGCAGGACACCTGAGTTCAATCCCTGGGCCTGGAAGATCCGCTGCAAAAGGAGACAGCAACTAGCTCAGTTGGTAAAGAATCCACCTGTGATGCAAGAGACCCTGGTTCAATTCCTGGGTCAAGAAGATCCCCTGGAGAAGAGATTGGCTACCCACTCCATTATTCTTGGACTTCCCTTGTGGCCCAGTTGGTAAAGAATCCACCTGCAATGTGGGAGACCTGGGTTCAATCCCTGGGTTGAGAAGATCCCTGGAGAAGGCATAAGGCTACCCACTCCAGTATTCTGGCCTGGAGAATTCCATGGACTAAGTCCATGGGGTCTCAAAGAGTCATACACGACTGAGTGACTTTCACTTTCACAGTGTTCTTCCCTGGAGAATTCTACGTACAAAGGAGCCTGGTAGGCTACAGTCCATGAGGTCACAAAGAGTCAGACACGACAGAGCACACATAGCATCATTTCCATAGTCTAAAATACATATGAAAATACACAGAGAGTAATAAGTCATTAGCAAAAAAACATAAAATGAGAAATGTACATTAAAGTGGTGTATAACATAACCACACTTATTTAAGAACATATTCTAACATCAAATGGCCAAGTTCAACAATGCAAAAACCGCAACTACTTTTGCACCAACCTAATACTAGGGTACTGTACTGAGGCCTACCTGACACCAGCCATAGGGCAGGAATTCATTAGGTGTTAGTTCTCTTCCTTTCCCCAATCAGGAGGCTCAGGGGCTCCTTGCTTCTCAGGGGCTCCCCCTGCCCTGTCCCTTACAGATCTCATTAGCACTTAGTTCATCCTGCCTTGTATGTTCATCACTTACCTGTTTGTTTGCTCCACTATGCTATGAAGTTCTTAACATTTGAATATGAATTACATTACCCAAGCGTCTCTCAAAAAACCTTATACTTAGCAGGTACTCAATTAATATGCAATTGATGAGAGAATGAATGAGAAAACAAATGCCCTTTGCCTACACAATTCCCCTTCCACAGGGTTTTTCCCTGTCTAAACAACTCCTATTTGCTGATTGCTTTTATGCTTTCCAGGGACAAAAATGATTAAAGCAACTTACAGAATGTGTATAAATTGATCATTGATTTGCTAGTGTAGATAGGAACATTTGCCCTTTAAAAGGAGAGTTTTATATCCCTAAACTGATCCCCAACTTGTAAAGGGTTTATTATGAATATAAATAGGAGCATCTTTTTGTTCCTTGCTGAGGTTAGGGAAAAACAGAAAAACAAATAAACAAAAAACAACCTCTCGTTCTAAGCAGACACCATTCTCCCTGTAACTAGTTTGTCAGGGAATCAACACAGGAGTCAGCATCATTCTCTGGTATTCTCAGGCAGTACACTCCCACCCCTTCTATCCACCATTTCAAAAAGCTCTTGGATCTGTGGGACTTGGAAACAAAGGCATCACAAAGGGGAGAGAGGATGGGTTATATGCTGAATATTTAAAGTGGGCATCAGGAAGCAGCTAACTTCTTGAGCGTCAGAGTCATTGCACATATATGCACACACACATCGCCATCTCTTAGATATTTCAACAGGAATAGCATGTTGGAGCTTGAGCTTAACATTAAGGACTTTGATTTATGACTTCTCATTAGCAGCCCCTACACACCAATGTGATTCAGCTCCATCTTGCATAATAATGAACTCATCCATAAAGTGTACGTTTGACAGCTGGAATGAAAAGCCATATTTGCTTCATGTTCCTTCCACAGCTTCGGAGGGAATGTACACAATTTCTCTGAAATCAAGAATCTCGTGTAGATCTTTGCGCCCCCCCAAAAAAATATTTCAAGTGTGTTAACAGATTCTGAAAAGATTCTAAAGCTGTAGTTCTCTGCAAATATGCACATATTTATTATTTAATCATTGCTGCTGATATTTATGTCATTGATTTCTGTTTCTAGATCAGGAAATTGCTTCATTTGTTATTTGAGCTTGATTCTTAATTTGTCCATTTGGACACACATACAAAAGCTAGCAGAAGGACAATGGAAGCTAAAACTGAAGCAATGGGCTTTAACATTCTCAGTTATTCCGACAGAAGTGTCAAGTCCTTTCATTTCCCTAAGAAATTAGGACATACAATAAGTAGATACAGCTTTTGTTGATCCAGAGTGTACAATGAAACCTTGTACATTTTTCCTAACACTATTTCTGATCAAATCTATTTTTAATGATATTTTTAGGCAACAATAGGCATGTGTCAATATTATGATAACATTTGAAGTATCCTTACTAGAACTTTTAATAGGGTTGCCAGATGTAGCAATAAAAGTATAAGCTGCCTACTTAAATTTGAATTTCAGAAAAATGATGCACAAATTTTAATGTAAGTATTCCTATACTATATTTGAGACATACTAAGAAAATGTTTATTATTTATTTGAAATTTACACCTAACTGGAAATCCTCTATTTCATCAGGTAACCCTATTCTTAGGGATTTATAGACAACTTGAGTAGAGTAGAAAAAATTTTAAAACACATTCTAGCATTTTTCTATTAAACTTCCCTTTCCCTGCTTCCTGCCATCTGCCTCTCCCATTTTTCTGGAGGTCACAGCTGGTAACCAAAAGCATGTTATTATTTAGTCAAAATATTTATTATGTCTGAGCTTCCAAAGGCTGAGGTGAGAAATGTTCACAGAGAAAACAGCATAATGTGTGTTGATTGGTGCCCATTCCATGGCACCCAACCAACCATATTTCCATGTTATTTTGTATATATATTTGTATCATCTCATTGTTTAAATATTCTTGTTGTTCATCACTACAATTATAAAATCCTTTAGCTTGGGACAACATAAAGTCAAATTCTTTCAGTCTAGCAATATTCAACACCAAGTCATTTACTTTGTGATACTCAAGAAATACTTTAGATCACAACAAATATTAGTGTGTGTGTGTGTGTGCGCGCACGTGTGTGTGCGTGTGCACGCATGCTCAGTCACTCAGTCATGTCCAACTCTGTGACCCCCAAGGACTGAAGCCCGCCAGGCTCCTCTGTCCATGGAATTTTCCAGGTAAGAATACTGGAGTGGGTTGCCATTTCCTTCCCCAGGGGATGTTCCCCACCCAGGACTGAACCCACGTCTCCTGCATCTCTTGCATTGGCAGGCAGATTCTCTACCACTGAGCCACCTGGGAAGCCCCAAGTATTACAATGAAGCCCTTAAAAAAAGTTCTAGGGCTTAGATGGCTCCAAATAAGATTTATAGTGCCTTTGACCAACCCTCCTCCTTATTAAATAAACCCTTTCATTCTTTCAATGTATTTAAATAATACACTTAGAATCATATTTGTGAACAACAGAAAAAGAGCTTTTCCTGTTACTATATGGCCATAAGGATAACGACCTTATGAATGAATAACAGAGAGAACAACAATAACAAAACGTATATTAAAAAGGTAGAGAACTTTCACTACCTTTGCTATCTCTGCCCTCACTCTCATTACTATAGTGGAGATGAGGAAATTCTTTTACAGGCACATAGGCTATTTGACAATATTTTGAAAGAATTTCATGGGAAAAGAATCTAGTCTGGTGGGCTGTAGTCCATAGGGTCACAGCAGTCGGACATGACTGAAGCCACTTAGTATTCATTCAGCATTCAGACAGAATGCTGGGAAAACACTAAGAAAGATAATTGACCTGTTTAAGCATTGAAATCTGCACAGATTTTTGTCATTGTCTATCCTTGACATTATAATTACCTGCTTTAAGTCTTTCTTTCCCTAGGCTAATCATTCTTGTCAGGTGATAAGAACCTTTCCTCCTTTTAAAGCTGAAATTATCTAGCATAGTGCCTGGTTCTTGGTGTGTCCAGTGGTTATTTTAAAAAATCTGAGAATCACTGCTGTAAAGTAGGATGTATTTGNAATTACCTGCTTTAAGTCTTTCTTTCCCTAGGCTAATCATTCTTGTCAGGTGATAAGAACCTTTCCTCCTTTTAAAGCTGAAATTATCTAGCATAGTGCCTGGTTCTTGGTGTGTCCAGTGGTTATTTTAAAAAATCTGAGAATCACTGCTGTAAAGTAGGATGTATTTGCAGTGAGAGAATCAAGTAAAACTCTTCAACATTATGATCAGGGCAAGAATCCTACCTCTCTGTTGGCTTTCTTGTAGCCCAAATCTTGTATTTCTCAAAGATTTACAAGTCCTCTGTGTGTGTGTGTGTTTCTTTCAGAAGTTAAATGTACATAGATAAAGATACACACACACANAGAGGAGAGAGATCTCCTGGCATTACATGCAGTATGTGAATGAAGAGCTTATTTGACTGACTTGACCTTGTATTTGTGAAATATTTGTTTCTCAGAATGCTGAATTAAACATGCTATTTACATATTTTTAAATAGAACTGTGTACTAATGATTTAAATGTAGGTCAGAGGTGTAATTATTGATTTTCCTTAATTCAAAGCCTCTTGAACATTGCCATTTTGGCTATACTTCAAAACAAAGTAGCAGAGTTAAGCATAATAAATTGTGAAAGTAAATGTGGAAATCCGCTTGCAGGCTCAGTATAATTACTTTGATTTCTGACTCAGGGAAATGTTAAGTGTATTTAGAACTCTAGACTTTTCCTAAATTGGTAATAAAATTATTTCAAAGTTTGAAAAAAAAAACAAACCCACTTTAACTCTGACTTGGGCTTGAAAGTGAAATTCAAGATAACTCCATACTGAAATCACCTCTTGAGCCTACTTAATAACTTTCTACTTCCCTTATTCTGTAAATATTTAGCAACGAATCTGTCAACTTAGCAGTATCCCTAGCAGAAGAAATAATGACCCTGGTCACAGAATACTACCGCTGTAACTTAATAGGAGAACTGCAGTTCAGTTCTGAGACAAGACCAAGGCATCAGCCCCCAGTGATCCATAAGGGATCTAAGAAAAGATCTGTGATTGTCTTGGATAAAAAGGGTTCAGAATCACAGTGCAGGAAACTCATTGAATCAACTGCAGAAAAAAACAAAAAATGTTTGCAAAGGAAGAGACACGTAGTCTGTGCTGAACACTGGCACATATTCATCTCAAACCCTTAATCCTCAAGGTTTTCTGAGGTACCAGCAATGATTCCAATCAATGAGAATTCTCAATAGTTATCTCTTTTGGTTGATTCCAAATGGGAACTGATTGCTGATGGACTTTCTCTAGCTATTTAGTGAAGTATCAGAAAAGAAAGAGATATTACAGCTTTGGGGAAAAGTATAACCACTGAAATTCCCCTTACCCGATTTTGCTCAACTTTATTCATTCTCAACTACCTAAAATGCAGATTTATTCATCAATTTAAAATACAGTATGTTACTTGAATAATGTAATCATATACCAGCTTCTCAAAAGATTAAATTATGGAAATTCACTCCCAATCTGAAAATAGTTGTTGATGACTTAACTCCGTGTAAGGAATGAGGCTAAATGCCTCATGTCAGTTGAGATGAAAGAGCCATTATTTTAGGATCCCAGGCAGGGTCAGGTTTAACTTGAACCTTAAAGAGTGAAAAGGGATCATTAAAAAAAATGACATTCCTATTAGAAAAATGGTTAATAGGATGTTTTGAGCCTGCTTAAACTTCCTCCACGATTCATAAATATTCATTGAATCAGTTAGTTATTTGAAGCTTGATGTTTTGCTGCTGAAGGAAAATAATTATCTGCTAAGGTGGGTGTCCTGTCTGGAGCCTGAATTTATTTTAAAATGTGTGAAGGAAACTAGTGGGGACTATCATTTTGATCTCTGTAGAGGCATCTTTTAACTGAACTATAGAATTAACTTTTTCTGACCCAAAACAAGCAAGATTTTTTTTTAAAGGAAAGAGATCTCCCACATGCTTTTCCTGATTCCTGAATCATGGATTTTAAGCAGCCATTTCTTAAAAATAGTGTTCTCATCCATTTATAAATAGAGTAAACCCTCTACTACCCATTATTTAGTTTTCCAGAACCTCTAGCTTTCCTGAAATTATTCAGATCCAGAAATAATCCTATACCTCCAACTCTCTCCCGCACCTCCAGTTGCTTTTGAGGCAGGAAGGGGACTTCTGAGCATCTGGAAGGGACAGCATTTGGGAGAACTGAGGCTGAGCAGAGAGTTGCTATGAGGTTAGCTCAGTGTCTGGTGTACCCAGGCAGAGAAGCAAAAGGCCGAGGCCACTGACTAACCCTGTGCAGAGAAGGCATCAAGACCAGAAGCAGGGTGGGGAATGATAAGAGGCAAAGAGTGAAGAAACAGAATGAAGAAGAGCAGCGGCATGGTCGGTCATGGATGCACTGGTCATCGTGGGGCTGATGGACAGATGGATGCCTGGGAAGGGAGCACAGACAACTCTCTTCACTAGCGGGCCCCTCAGCTTCCCTCCTCCCTAGACTGTAGCCCTTTACATGTTTCAGCATTGAAAGGTTTTATTTTCTTTGTTCAAGAGAGAGAAAGAATAATTGCTAGCCAACACCAGTGGGCCAAAATGTGTCAGATGCTGGATTCCAGCTGTCTGGGGAAGGAGGGGGTATGTAGAACTGGGACAAGTGGATTCTTCCATCTGAGAGAGGAAATCATGTGCAAGCTATTTGGAGAAGCCTTCCATCATGAAAGATTACAATCTGGCATTTACAGGGTTAATTCTCATCTCTGTGCTATGCCGAGTTAAATGTACAATATACTCTATTTCTCCCTGGTTGGGACTTGGACTTAACAACACAATTATTATACTGTCCATGTTATTAACAAAGATCCTATAGAAACATGCTAAATAATTTATGTACTCAAAACAATTTAACAATTGTGATCTAGATAACACTGTCAAGGAGGCAAGCTTTTTATTGTAAGACTAAGTCTTATGTCTTATTATGATTTCTAGTTCAGCCTTTCCCAGCTCAGGTGCCTTCCACATGGCATACGTTAGACAAGTGCTTGCCGAAGTGAAAAGAGGTCAGAATCAGTGTCACACTCAGCCAATCTAGTCAGGAGATACAAAGCAGAGAGAATCTTTGTCTGGAGTCCGGGGTGAGGGGCAACATACACCACCCCCTCCCCAACACACTGATGGTGGTAATTACCCCAGGCCAAGGATAAACAGGACAAATGTTCATCCCACTGTGCCAGCCTCAAGGAGAGACAGCAGCAAAGAGGAACCAGAAATATGATTGTTTATATGATGCTGAATGCATGAACACTGTATTCCTTCTTGAAAGACAAGCAACTAAAGCACAAAATCCAGAATAAGAAATGACATACATTCTATGTAATATTTGTTACACTGAGCACTGCCTGTGGCCACCTGCATCTTGGGCCACCCAGCATCATCCAGCATGCTAAATCTAAATCTGTTTGTGTATCTTCTTGGCATTTCTCTCTCTTGCTGTCTCTCCCCACCACCCGCTCCACGCTCTCTCTCGCTCCTACATAAATCAATAAAACCTTTTTTGTCAGCCCAAGTTAAATTCCAAGCAACATGGGCAGGGAAACCAAAAAAAGGGGGGAAAAAAAGTGATTAAAAAAAATCAGATTGGCTTCAACACACTGAATATAAGACATACAATTGGAGCTGAGACAGCTGACATGTTATTGACTGGAAATCATTCTCTGATCACTTATACAACAACCCCCACCCCCAAATGGCAGCCACACAAGGCTGTGACAAAGAGGGCTGTATTCCTGAGGATAACAGAAGGGCACAGGCGAATAGTTTCCAGAGAAACTGAGTGACAGAGCTGGTTTCTAACTTATTATTCCAGGGCCATGCCTTTTGATGTCCTGATTTAATGTGGCTGTAAGCCTGAACTAATCCGACATAATAAAAACTTAATTGGCTACTTCCAATTAACGTTTCCCTTTAATCTGGCTATTTGTTTTCCTCTAACATAGATTGCTGTTCCTCGGGGCAGGATACACTTTGCGTGTTGTGCATGGTGAAATGACGTTCGTGTTTAGGGTACAGTTATGACCTGTAAGTCACTCCTAGTGATTGCGTGTCTGACCATTGAAGTGGCTGTATCTCCTGGGCTGCTGCTAGGCTGGACGGCACTGGATGTCAGGATTGAGAGCCAGCAGGATGGGCGGGAGGAGCTGGGGGCCTCTGGATAATTCGGTGTTTGGCGAGGGGAATGCCTACTGCCAGGACTCGCGCTTCTCCTCGGTGATGCTTCTGTCAGGCAGGGGAAGCTTCCCGACTGAAAATTCCCAGTGGGCAAGCATTTTGGAACCCAAAGAACTGCTGAGTATGGGGACTTCTGAGTAGTGTGCATTAGTATGCAAACTTTCCCATTATAGCTGATTTTATTATACTTTCCTTTTTGAAGTTAAACAATTTCTAGCATGCAAAATAAGGTTTATGAATTTATCATTCAGATTAATGTGGTATTATTCNCCCGACTGAAAATTCCCAGTGGGCAAGCATTTTGGAACCCAAAGAACTGCTGAGTATGGGGACTTCTGAGTAGTGTGCATTAGTATGCAAACTTTCCCATTATAGCTGATTTTATTATACTTTCCTTTTTGAAGTTAAACAATTTCTAGCATGCAAAATAAGGTTTATGAATTTATCATTCAGATTAATGTGGTATTATTCATCAACCCATGAAATATTGAAACCTATACAAGTATTTAATGAAATAATTTTTATTTTCTGTAATTATTGATGCATTTTGATATATTTTTACCTTCTTTTATTTTTTGGCTTTTTATTTGGAAGTAATTTCAATCATGGATAATTTGTAAATATAAAAATAGTACAAAGAACACCCATAGACTCATATACCCTTAACCTAGAATCACTTGTTAACACTTTACATGGTTGGCTCTGTGATTTAAAGGCACTCTTTCTCTCTCTGGCTCTTCCTCTCCACATGCATTATGTACATTTTATTATATGTATAATTTTATTCTAGAGGAACTGGAGGTATGTTACGTATTTCATGGCCCTTTACCCCAAACTTCAGTGCACATCTTTCCTAAAACTGTAAACACATTTGACATTGATAGAATTCTCTCATCTAGTCTATCTTTTATATTTTAGTTTTATCAGTTGATCCAACCAGGGGTCCCCAAGCTCTGGGGTCTAATGCCTGATGATCTGAGGTGGAGCCGTTGTAAGAATAACAGAAATAAAGTGCACAATAAGTGCAGTGCATTTGAATCATCCCCAAACCTCCTCGCCACTCCTGGTCTGTGGAAAAATTGTCTTCCACGAAACCAGTCCTTGGTGCCAAAAAGGTTGGGGTCCGCTGCTTTATAACATTCTCCCCTCCGGTAGAAGATCCGGTCTAGGGGCAGGGAACACATTTGTTGGCCATTTGTCTTTAACCTCTTTCAACATGGAAAAGTTCTCCAGCCTTTCTTTGTCTTTTCCAATATTGATGTTTGGGAGATTCCAGAGTATCCCCACCTCTCCCCATTTTGAAAGAGCACATTCCTCACTTGCCTGATAGCCCCTCGTGATCACGCTCAGGTCATATGTTCTTGTCTGGAACACTACCCAGGTGATGTTGCGTCCCTCTCAGGCTATCACATCTGGAGGGACACCGAGTGCATCTGTCCCTCTATGGTGATGTTGACTCCAATCAGCCAGTCGAGTGTTTTTTGATTTCTCCACTAGATAATTACTGTTTAATTTTCTCCCCCATAACTAATAAGCTGTCTGTTGGGAGGCACTTTAAAGCCATGCTAATAGCTAATTCCTCATCAAGATTTCCCTCTAGGTTTAGCATCCATTGATGCCTCTTGCCTGATCCAATCTTTAATAAAATTTGTACAAAATTAAGATTTTCCAATTTCAGCACTTCTTCCCCATCTGCCACCAGCTCTCAATATTCTACTTGAAGTGAAATTCTCCCATTTATTTATTTACATATCTGTTTATCATCAGTGTGGACCTATAAATTCCAGCTTTTCCCAGTGGTTTATAAACTGGAAATAGAATTTTAATTGGATGGTTTATTTACTCATTTATTCAGTGATTACTTATTGAGTGTCTGTAGTAGGCAAGGCACTCTGATATATTCTGGGGATGCAACTGGGAGCAAAACATAGATGCAACCATACTTCCCCATTTTTAACAGATACATTGTGCCTATAAGTATATCCAGAAGTTTGAAGATAGCTATAGTCTAGAATGACTTGTCTATCAAACACTGACGTGTTGAGAACTGTCCTAGATCTTGAGGGTACTGAGTCCCTACCCTCAGGGAGTCAAATGGGGGAGATATCAACAAATAAGTACATAATAAGTAAGGTATCAAAAGAGTTACTGATTCTGAAAAAGGCTGTGAGAGAAAAAAGAAAACCAAAAAACAGGTGCTAGGATAGAGGATGATTCCCAAGGTAACACAGAGGCTGTTGCTGCTACTGCTAAGTCACTTCAGTCGTGTCCGATTCTGTGCGACCCCATAGATGGCAGCCCACCAGGCTCCCCTGTCCCTGGGATTTTCCAGGCAAGAACACTGGAGTGGGTTGCCATTTCCTTCTCCAATGCATGAAAATGAAAAGTGAAAAGTGAAAGTGAAGTCGCTCAGTCGTGTCTGACTCTTCACGACCCCATGGACTGCAGCCTTCCAGGCTCCTCCATCCATGTGAGTTTCCAGGCAAGAGTACTGGAGTGGGGTGCCATTGCCTTCTCCGAACATAGAAGCTAGCCATGGTTAAACAGAATGGTAGGAGGATAGCTTCATAATGGTTTCTCATGAATGTTTGAGTGGTGTTTCTCTGGGCAGATGTTCAATGCATTTTTCTCTTCTTTCTCTTTTCCATGATCATCTTCTAGCTTATTTGCAGCAGCCTCCCAAGGAGGACCAGAGCATACTCCTACTGTAGCACCCTTTGTAGGTGCAGCCTTTAGATTAGAAATTTCCCAACTGTGACTGCATATGCAGTAACTTCTATACCACAACACAAAAAATGACCAAATAGTGTGGTACATATATACAATGGAATATTACTCGACCATAAAAAATAATGAACCTGGGTCATTTGTAGTGATGCAGATGGACCTAGAGTCTGTCATACAGAGTGAAGTAAGTTGGAAAGAAAAACAAATATCATCTATTAACACATATATATGGAATCCAGAAAAATGGTACAGATGATTCTACTTGCAAGGCAGGAATTGGGAGGCAGATGTAGAGAATGGACATGTGAATACAATAATGGGGGGCCGGGGGGTGGGACCAACTGGGAAAGTAGTATTGACATATATACAGCACCATGTGTATGACAGCTAGCTAGCTAGCCAGAAGCTGCTGGAGGGCAGGGAGCTCAGCTCGGCGCTCTGCGAAGACCTAGAGAGGTGGGAAGGGGCAGGGGAAGGTGTAAGGGAGGTTCGAGAAGAAGAGAATATATGGAAAGATGCACACATAGCTGATTCACTTTGTTGTACAGCAGAAGCTAACACAACATGGTAAGCAATTATACTCCAATAAAAAGAAAATGAACAAATAGCCAAACCAAGAGAGTTTACACAAAATAATACCACCTACAGCAAACATTTAACAGACATTTAGTAAGAATGCACTCTGTGCCAGGCCACAGAAAACAATGATGGACAAAACAGTGCCTCTTCTCAGGGGATTGAAGATTCCAGTGAAGGATACAAACAAGTAAGTAGGCAAGGTGCTATGACAGCTGTAACCACAATGCTAAGCACAGGGCCCTGGGGGAGGTTATGCAAGAGAATTCCAGCCCAGACATGGTGGGGGCAGGGCAAGCAGGCAGGAAGTGAAGCCCATATTTAATGGTACCAGTTAGCTGGAGACCACCAGCTATTCCCTGCATCCAGGTGGCAGGGGTAGCATTGCCATGACACATCAGGCACCCCGATTCCCTAGTTCCCCACTACACGCCCAGTGCCTGGCACATGGTAGATACTCAGTAACTATTTTGCTAAGAGTCAGTGGGTACATGCATGAGAGAGAGTTTGTCCTCAGAAGTAAAGATAACCTTGATAAAATTCAACACAAAATTCCTTATGATATTTAGCATACTTGATTCTACTCCACTCCAGTACTCATGCCTGGAAAATTCCATGGATGGAGAAGCCTGGTGGGCTGCAGTCCATGGAGTCGCAAAGAGTCGGACACAACTGAGCGACTTCACTTTCTTTCTGTACTGTCAACTTGACACTGTAGCTGTAGCTGCATGTTGAAGAAGAGGATAGAACAGTTTTAAAGCCTGCTGCTATTCAACTGTTTCTGCTGATGCCTGTAAATAGATGGGTTGTAAAACACATTATTTATACCTGGAAGAACTGACTTCACTCATCCATTTAATTTTTCCAATTAACTGAAAGCCAGGTGACTTGGCTTTGGTCCGCTCTTTGTGGTCAAAATTTAGCATCACAGTCCTGATTAATTACTGATAAGTCATTTAGCTTAAAAGAGCATAAAGTACATGATGGCAAATTTAGAAGATGAAAATTAGGCCACAGAGTAGCAGTGCATTCAAGTGCTGCTCTTTGTTATTAAAAATATCACTGCTAGAGTGGAGCTAATGGAAGCCGCATGGGGAATCCAAGGCAAGGGTTCCTGACCTAGACCGGAGACCCATCCCATCCCGACTCCAGCCCCTCTGCCTTTACTTGGGACCTGCCCATTCAGCTTCCTTGCCATTCTCTTTGCTGCGAGCAATGTGCGTCTTCATGAGTAAAATCAAGGGCATGATGATCAAGGTAAACGCACAGTGGACTTGTGGGTCAATAAGACGTTGGTGTTTATTTGTATGAAAAATTTAGCTTGTCATCCACCATGACTCCATGGAAAAGTCATGAAACTTCTGGAATATAACCTCCTCAGTATAACAATAGGGGTTGAAAGTGTGAGTCCTGAAGTTGGAAGCTTGGATTTAGTTCCCAGTGCCACTACTGAACGCTTTGCATCAGATTCCTCACTGTAAAATGGGAATTTCAAAAGTACCTACATTACAAGGTTATTGTAAGAATGAAATGGTTACTATATGTAAAGCACCTCGGTGCAGTGACCCACTGATGCTCTCTAAGGCTCCTTTCAGAAATTTTGAGTGTCAAGAATGGGTTACCGGAAGCCTAGACTTATCACTCCTGCTGGGATGTGAGCAATTATTAACCAAGAAATTTGCCTGTTTCCCTTTCTTGTGTGGTGTTCAGGATATTGTATAATTGGTTAATATTCACAGGAAATAATGTTCTTGAGAAAATATACTTGAGAGCCCATTGTGGACCTAGCTCTATGCTAGATGCCATGGTTCATCTAAGTACAGCTTGATTCTGCCCTCAAGGAGCTTGCAATTTAGTTACTGGAGACATGGAAAGGACACATGTCTAACAACACCAGTACAACAGGCCCAGTACTTAGTACTACAGGCAGTGGAGACTGTCATTGAAGAGTCGTGATGAGTATTACTTATATATCTTTTCCAAAGAAAGACATTATGTATGCATTTACAAAGCAGTTTATATAACAGTGTGAGTTACATGATCCCATTCTCCCCCTCTCCTCTCTCTCTCTTTCATACATATGCACACACACACAGCAAGAATACATTTAGAAGGATACACACCAGACTGCTAATTGTGAACATCTCGGACAAAGGGAGTGAGTCTGAAAGCAGAGGTGACATTCTGCTTTTTTGATTTCTTATATATTGATTGAATACTTTCTACAATAAATGTTTATTATTTTTAATCAGAAAAAAAAGTATAATATTTTCTTTTAGTAAAAATATATCAAAGTTAAGTCCCTGAAAAAGTTCAATTTATCTCTCAGAGTCATGATTTTAACTTGGTAGTCATACAATTTGTTCTTCCATTACAAATGAAAATTATGCAGTTCATTAATATATATATTTGCAATACTCACAAACACTGTCATTTTGGAATGATAAACAGCTTAAATCCATATACTACTTGTGCTAAAAAAAAAAAAATTCAGGATCTTGTTTGATAAAGAATTTAAACTGTTTCCAAGATAACCAATCATATCTCTAGAAAGATTAGCCAAGCTTGTACCTCCTTCTTCATTTTAAATGCTCAGCTCTTTTTGTTTCCTCATGGAAACCTGAAACTTTGACCTACCTACCCACACATACACATGCACACACACACTTCACATTTTACTTGCTTTCTATCAAGGACAAAAGGTACAACAAAACTAAATATATGCTTATTGATCTTTGAACTGTTTACTGCAGGCAGCTGTTTCACGATCTCTTCTGTCTTTATATATCATAAACGATGACAGCCAAATGTTACGTGATTGTTCACAGAAGAAATGCATTAATTTTGTATGAATTCCCAGGTAACTGTTCTTAAATTTATGACCTTTCTTCTTGCTTTTCTCCTGCATAGATATTGTAACCCAAGAATATGGCAATAATATCTAGCAAAATATTAAATTTATGGCTTAATTCTTTTTACCAGAACTACCCGGTAGCCACATAACTAATTTTTAATTCCCTATCAGTCACATTTTAATAGCAAAAAAAAACTATGTAAAATTAATTTTTAAAGCCTTTTATTTAATGCAGGTTATCTAAGATGTTACCATTTCAACATGTAAACAATATCAAGATCATGATTGAGATATTTTACACTTTTTTTGTATGAAATCTTCAAAATCCAGTGTTCATTTTACATGTACAGCACATCTCAGTTTGGCGACTAGAAACCCCAGTCGCCTTTTGTGGCTGAAGGCTCTCATATCAAACACCTGAGATCAAGACAGTGGTGGTTACTTTCTTAAACCTGCTGTTATCATTTTCTTCTTGGCAGATTTAAAGATACAAGATATTTCAGAAGGTTTCTTTCCTTCCTAAAATTTAGTTCATAAATGTGTCAAATTGCCTTCCTTAATAGAAAATATTTTATTTTTACTTTTCATCACTATTAATTTATCCCTTTGATGGATTTTTCCTACCAATAACTAGCCTTCTAAGGAAACTACAATATAAATACTTCTTATTTAGTATCTGTTAAATGATTTTCAGCAAAAGGTATAGTCTTGACTTTTAGACAGATGTAAAGTGAATGCATTCTGAAAAAGTTATTTTACTCATATGAGCGAAGTAAGCAAGTGTTATAACTGTTTCAAAGGAAAAGTCAGAAAAGCATGAATTTATATGGAGGTAAAAAATGGTGAGATGAGTTTCAAAAGGGAACATAGCTGTTTGTCCCACAAGAGGGAAGAAGTCAGTTAAATCACTACCAGGTAGGACTGAGCTCATAGTCAGATACTTACCATTTACAAAGAGTTGCAAATTAGCTCAAAGACATTGAGTAGAACTAGAATCTGATGATCCAAAAGGGTATACTGTAGATAATGCAGAGTTATCCATTAAAACACAAAATGGTTTTTACAAATCGAATTAGTAAATCTTGATATATTATTGGGTTGGCCAAAAAATCATCTGGGTTTTTCTGTAACATGTTACAGAAATCAACATTTTGGCCAACCCAATACTTTTGTTATATGTTGCTGAAATGTGGTTATAACATATCATGAATATAGAGAATATATCTCCAATGCAACAGTCTATCAGCATTAACTACATTTTATGTCTATTCTCATTAAATTATATTTATTTAATTATTCTTAAAATTTGAAGCACATTAAAAGTTTGTATATCTACATCTAATTTGCCATTTGTTGTTCAGTGGCTAAGTCTTGTCAGACTCTTTGCAACAAGTTATGGAAACTAAGATACTTTTTAAAAATTAAATTGGCTCATTATCTCCTCTTGTCTCTAGGTTTACCATCTGCTTCTATAAAACCTTCTATCATGACTGATAAAAAGTTGATATTTTAACTAAGCTGAGGTTGGCTTCCTCCATATTTGGAACACCTTGTATTAAGAAACTAAAGAGTTGGTGGGAGGTGGGATGGGGAATAACAAGGAGAAAACAGATAAAATGGTAGACCCAGAGAACCCACATGGTAAATATTATGACTAAAACGTATCTGTACTTAGGCCTTTGAATCTGATAATCCATTTAAGGCTACCTTGGCATCAAGCCCCAGTTCTGCTTTATTGTAAACTTAGGCAAGTCTGAAAGATTATGCTTCATTTTTCTCTTTGATGAATCATAGAGTGATATTAGATGCTTGTTAACCACCTCCAGCAACACGATTCTTTGAAAGGAAGATCTCCAAAAGTGCATTTTCACCAAAGCACCTCCCCCGTAGGTATTAAAACAATGGGAAACAGAACCTGGCCCCATGCTGAAACTAGCCTTCCAGNAAAGATTATGCTTCATTTTTCTCTTTGATGAATCATGGAGTGATATTAGATGCTTGTTAACCACCTCCAGCAACACGATTCTTTGAAAGGAAGATCTCCAAAAGTGCATTTTCACCAAAGCACCTCCCCCGTAGGTATTAAAACAATGGGAAACAGAACCTGGCCCCATGCTGAAACTAGCCTTCCAGCACTAGGTAAGTAGGTTTGGCTCTTTCCAAGCAGTCTCCCTGCCCTCCTGGTGGTGTCATCCAACCTGTATGATGAGAGTTTGCAGGCTGTTGCAAAGGAACAGATGACCAAGCTTTCTGCACATTCTGTGGGATTATCACTCTGTTTCAGCTTTCACTGAAGAAGTTCCCACCTCTCAAGTTCATAAGATATGATTTAGAAATGAAAGCACAATGATTTAGAGAAGAAAGCCATTTTCTTTTGCATCACAAGCGGAAAAAGAAATACAGCAGAATGAATATGCCAATGCAGGGAGAAATGGCTGGTGGCATCCTAACAGGACATATGGGAGTGTCAGGAAATTCCTTGTGGGACAGGGTGACAGAGCAGAAGAACAAAGGATGGGAAATCAGGAGCCGCAGGGGCTATACCCAGCTCTGCTAATTCTTACTCATCCTTAGGGAGCCTTGCCAAGCTTACCCCAGGTGTGGTCATCTTCCTCTAATTGGATAAGCTTTTATTTTTAATTCTTTTAAAAGTAAGAAAAAATAGCATTGGAAAGTATTAAGATCAGCATATTTTTTTTTGGCAAGCATCAAACTTTTAACTCCCTTGGTAGAACCTAGCTCATAAATGTGTAATGTAGTGGGTGCAGCCTCAGATGCTCGGCCATGTCTGACTCTTCGATACCATGGACTGCAGCCTGCCAGGCTCCTCTGTCCATGGGATTCTCCAAGCATGAATACTGGAATTGGTTGCCATTTCCTTCTCCAGGGGATCTTCCCAACCCAGGGATTGAACCAGCTTCTCCTGCATTGCANATGTACTCTGCATAGAAGTTAAATAAGCAGGGTGACAATATACAGGCTTGACGTACTTCTTTTCCTATTTGGAACCAGTCTGTTGTTTCATGTCCAGTTCTAACTGTTGCTTCCTAACCTGCATACAGATTTCTCAAGAGACAGGTCAGGTGGTCTGGTATTCCCATCTTTCTCAGAATCTTCCACCAGGAAAGCCCTAAATGTGTACTGTATGGATATAGAAAAGGAGTGTCAAACTTCAGAAAAGAGGAAAGTCCCCTTCAGTTTCTCCTTCAGCCTGAGGACCAGCAATCTCCCCTCTGTGTAAATTTACAAAGGCCTAGCTTCCTGAAGATGTCTCTGGATCTAACCTCCATCGTGTGTGGCTATGGTCAAGGTCTGCAGGTCAGAATGCAGGGCGGTATGTACAGCCAGGCCATGACATTAGAAAGTGGCTGCTGTGTACTTATGTTGGGAGCTTTCAGGGTGAAGATTTCCATAGTTTTATCAACTATTTCTCTTTTCAACACTTCCTATTATCTGTTATGACCTTTTTCCTAATAGAAGGAAGTGTTAAGGAGAACACTGGCCTTAAGAGTTTCTTTTTCCAATGCATATCATAGTTACTATTTTCAAGCACTAACTTTTTTGATAAAATATACTTTTGAAATACTGTATTTTGAAATTCAATTGACTTTCTTCAAAACTGTCAAGAAAAGCAACTTTTAAAAGTGAAAAAAGAAAGATAATCTGTTTTTAAAAATGACAGATTATGTACTGTTTGGGGGAAGTAAAGTTAATAGTGAACAGACCCCTAACTTTCTAGGCACAGTAAATGCATTCACAGCCAGCACCTTCTGCTCCTACAGTGGGATCAGGCCCAGAGATCCAGACTGCCTTTGGAGGCCTGCATTGCAGGCTATTGCTAGACTATCACTGGCTTTTCCATCTCCACCTCCCTCAGCTGACATTTTCCTTCCACTTGCTTTACTGCAGATCAGAGAAGAAACGGTCGTGTAAAAGGTCCCCACCATAAGGTTGTCTTTCTTTCCTCTTTTTAGTTGGATTGTCTATTTAGAAAGACAGCACATGCTCATTTTGGAAAATGTAAATAATGCACCGTCATGGATAAAGAAGAAAGCACAGATGCTTGTAATCTTACCTCCATTGATATTTCTTGAAAAAAATTCCATACTTCTCTTTTTAGAAAGCTGTATAATTTAATGTGAATGGAACAATACTGAACATATAATTTTGCAACCTGATATTATTATCATTCAAAAATACACTGTGGGAATCTTTCCATGCCAATCTTTTCCATAACTGACATCATCCTTTTCATGGCCATACAATGTTTCACTCTGTGATCCATCATCTAGCATTGATCTAATCAGCCACTTACGGATGAACGTGACAGCCAAAGATGAGACTGAGATAAAGTGCATAAATAAGACTGTAGGTCCAAGGCAAGAGTCCAGAGACAAAGCTATCCAACAGTGCCAGATGGAACTAGGAGAAGATCAATGCCAAATTCAAGGCAGCAAATGATCAACTGAGGAGATGGAATATCCAGATGTTCTGGCAGTGTTAAAAGAAGGGGTTGTTATAATTATGAACATGATGCCAGAGCTCCTCTATGAACCAGAAATTATTTGTGGGGGTCAGAGTCTAGGAGGTAAACATAGCCCAGCTAAAGGTATAGTCAGAGCCTTCAGACTAGATAATGGCTTAGTGCAAAGGTACAAAGGCAATAAGACATACCTGTTAGGCTGTACACACTAGTACAGGCTATGATGTACAAGTTGATATCCAGCCAGGAGACACAGGCAGGAGCTGATTCCCAACATCCAGGTGAGGGGCCTAGGTTCCACAGGGTGTGAGGAAGAGGTAGGGAGTAGACTTCAGGGGACAGGGGACTGAGGAAGCATTTCTGAATCTGATACATGAACATAGGACCACAAAACCTGGGAAGAGACACAGGACAGGAACTTTCAGAACCTTGCCCTGGAAATCCAACAAGTGCTCTGGATTTCAGAGAAAGCTAAATACTGCTAATGCTGCTAGTTGAAGACAAAGCCAGGTTATCTGTGATGTCTTCACAACAGACCAACACTTTGTAAAGAAGGTATGCGGTTCTCTAGTGAATTGAAGAGCTGCAGGCAGCCAGCCAGATCTCAGAAATCAGGCCAAAGTAACTCACTTGATAATTCTCAGCTAAGAAAGGTGGGCTGAGCTTTTGCCAAGCCATCTAGCTTTATCCCATTCTACAGTCCAGCGGGCTCCCAGCCAGCAGATCCTTAGCTTTATTCCAGATGCTTTTGTTTTCATTCATTCATTCTTTCAATAAATATTTATTGAGCACCTGCTGTGTGTCAGACACTCTGCTCTGTGCTGCAAACAGATAAATAAAACATAGCCCTTGTTCATTTCAAAGAAAAAGAGAAATCATACTATACTACAACTGTGAGAGAGAATCTAGAGAAGTTTGAGTTGAAAGAGGAATATTTTTATGCACAAAAAGACTAGCATCACTTTACAAATCAATAGGAGACTTGGGATAGGAGAGATAAGCATTCGGCTAATATTTCAAATAGTGCTTCTTATGAACTCAGTGGCTTCAAGGCACCAAATTAGTTAGGGTCATATTCATACTCACCAAATATTTATTAATCACCTACTATTTGCCAGACATTATTCCAGGCCCTGGGGATACAGTAGAAAGAAGAGAGACACTAAAATTTATGGCCTGGTGGTAAGGTAGGAAAGTAAACAAGAAAAATACCAGTGACAAGGGCTATGCAGAGAATTAAGTTATAATAATGTGAGAGGCTGCTTTAGCCTCAGTGATCAGGCATGCCTCTTTGAGGAACTGATTTTGAAGCTGAACTCTGAATGGAAAGAAGGATTAATGCAAAACCTCCAAGCCTGGAATGTATGCAGTAAGCCTGTAGGAACAGCAAGAAAAGGCTGTGACTGGAGTAGAGGGGCAAGGGGCAGGGTGGCAGAGGGAGAGGTCATTGTGGAGGCAGGGACGGGTCATGCATATGACTTTGAGGCCTGTAGGACATGGACTGAGCATGTCCTATGGACTGAGCAGGCAGCACGCCCAGTTACCTAGGTACTCCAAAAAAAAAAAAAAAACAGTAGGAAGATGCTTGATCTGGGTACTTCTTACCCTGTAACATTGATGGCACCACTGGGTAGAGTTTAAATTCCCTTTNGGGGCCTGTAGGACATGGGGCAGAGCTATGGACTGAGCAGGCAGCACGCCCAGTTACCTAGGTACTCCAAAAAAAAAAAAAAAAAAAAAAAGGACAGTAGGAAGATGCTTGATCTGGGTACTTCTTACCTTGTAACATTGATGGCACCACTGGGTAGTTTAAATTCCCTTTTGTCGGAACCTGATTTTAGGAATGCATTTACTGCATTTTCATACATTAGGATCTAGTCATTCATTTCACATAAAAGTGGTAAGTGCCTCCTAGGTGGAGAAGTAGCAGTCGAGGGAAGATGTGAACGACAAGAAGAGGCTGACCGCATGAAGACTGTCTAGGGCTGGAGGAGCCTTCCAGGCAAAGAGGGAACAGCAAGTGGGAGAACTGCAGCCAGGAGCTTGCTGAGTCCAGAAGGGACTAGAAGGCCTGGCTGGCTGGGGCCCAGAGGGCAAGGGCAAGAGTGTGAGAGGCACAGCATCTGGTTCAGAGGGCTCCTTAGGCCCTGGCTCTTCTGTGTGTTACAAGAAGCGGAGGTAGTGTCCCAGTGCGCTTGCATTTTGAAAAGATCCCTCCCACTGCCATGTAGAGCTCAGAGTCGGGGAACCCAAGAAAGGAAACCCAGAGACCCCTGAAGAGGCTGAGACCACAGTCTGTCTAAGATGTGATGTCTACACGGGCCAAGCAGTGGCCTTGGGGGAAGGGACAGTGAGCAGATTCAGAACAGATTCTGAAAGGAAACCAGGCAGGACATCACAAGGACAGAATAGAGCAAGAGGAACCGTGAGTGGCTCCTGAGTTTGGATCCTGAGCTCCAGGGCAGATGATGGTGGCAGTAAGTTGTGGGGGAGAGCTCAAGAGGTCAGCTTTGGGCAGCAGTGGGAATCAGAAGAGGGTTGAGGTAGCAGTGTGTGAGATATATTTTGGAGTGCTCATATTTGCAGTTTCCACCAGACATCCAAGCAGCAGTGCTGAATTGGCAGTTAGATATTTGAGTGTGGGGCTTAGGAGAGAGGTCAGGGTTAGAGATGTATGCAAGGGGTCACCAGCATTAAAAACTTGAAGCGTGTGCACACTGGTCCTTCCTAGCACAGACTCAAGAGAGGATGCTGAACACACGCTGCTCTCTTCCTCATGGGCTTCTCTGGGAGAGTAAATGACCTTGGGAAACTATATCTGCTTTAAAAGATCAAGAGGATCCAAGGGACTTCTTGGTGGTCCAAGGGTTAGGACTGTGCCTTTCAACACAGGAGTGCAGGTTCAGTCCCTGGTGGGGGAGCTAAGTTCCCACATACCTCACCAGCCAAAAGAACCAGAACATAAACAACAGATGCAGCATTGTAACAAATGTAATAAAGACTTTAAAAATGGTCCACATTTTAAAAATGTTAAAAAATAATAAATGAATAAAGGGAATCCAGACAGCCACATCTTCAGCAACAACCAAAAAGAGGCATTGTCACAGTTCGATCTGACTTGACAAAGCTTCTGAAATTCTGACCTAATCTTCCAGTGCATAATTTTATTAGATGTGGACCTTTTCTTTCTTTCTGCTTTTATGAACTTCCTCTTTAGTCATATGAGGATGTAGCTGAGGATCCTCATATATAACTTCTGCCAAGAGGTGAAATAGTTTATGCATGTTTCTTTGAGAGAAATTTAATCATCTGCATGATTCTTCAAGATATGAATTTACAGTTAATATTCTCCACTAAGGAATATTAGTAATATAAAGTATTTTGATCAGATTATTCCTGATAAAATAAGAAACTCTGAAAGGTGTTAATGAAAAACAGTAGCTAAATCACACATAAAATGTGCTTATACCTTAAAATCACATTCTGTGAAAACAAGAATAGGCCATCTAGCTTTTAGAAAAGTATAATATATGGACAACAATGCTGCTATTCATTATGTAACGATAATTGTAATTATCTCTGCTAGGTTGTTTCTATGTAATTTAATTATTCACTCCACAGAATAATATTATTAAAGAATAAAGATGGTAATTTTTAATATGTTCTGCCCCAGGGTGAGAGTAGGATGTTTAATTAATGAACCACCCTCTCTGTTACCTTATAGATGACTCATTGATAAGATGTGTGCATTATAGCAGGCTGTTAGGTGTTCTCCCCTGCTAATGGATTATTCAAATCATTTTCTCAACCAGAGTGGAAAAAAAGTCACTATCTGTAACCCAGAAATGATATTGGCAAAGAAGCTGAATAATCAGCAGAACAGCTTGGAATAGTGTTCGTTCTGGACGACTGACAAAATACAAAGAGGGAAAAAAAAAAATCTTCTTTAGGGCTTGATGCAAGGCTGAATCCAGTTCAGATTTTCTTGAAAGTGGCCTACTTCTTTGCCTCAGATGTTTCATGTTTTGAATGTTTCTAAAAGATAAAGTTCCCCGAACATATTATAAGAAGAAGTCTTTAGTAAAAGGCATCTTACCAGTATTACAGTTTTCCTTCTTCAAAGACCATGGATCTTTTCAAACCTTTAGCCGGAAGAAGTAAAATTAGAAAAGCTACCACAAATTTTATCCTACTCTACAGCCTACCCCAAACGTTTGACCTTTATGTCATTTTAATAAAATTAATATGAGGTGGTTAAAGTTTGGGAATAGACTGGATTCTGAAAGACACACTCATGTATGCTCAAACATACAAAAGCCTACGTGTCTCAGGATAATGAATACATCCACATTTTTAATTAAAGAAGAATGATCCAGGATATTTAATAAATACTCCAAGTGCTTTATAAAACACTAAAATGTTTTGCTGCATATGTAAGCTGGCCTTTGTAGCAATGAAAATGTTTCGCCATTATAGGATCTGACCATAGAGGGGCCAGACTTCCAAGCTTGGTATGACCAGCTCCTGCTCTAACAGGAACAATTAGGCAGTGTGCACATGTCTTCATAAGGACCAAGATCCTGGGTCAGCTACTTAAAAAATCGCTCAGCACTTGCTCATTGGAAAAAAGCATAATGTTAGATACTGACCAAGTAATTATGCTGAAGTATGAATATATATTTAATAATTTATATAAATGTAGATGTACACATGTAATTGGTCCTGCTTTAAAAGTGATTCCAATTTNATCCTGGGTCAGCTACTAAAAAAATCGCTCAGCACTTGCTCGTTGGAAAAAAGCATAATGTTAGATACTGACCAAGTAATTATGCTGAAGTATGAATATGTATTTAATAATTTATATAAATGTAGATGTACACATGTAACTGGTCCTGCTTTAAAAGAGATTCCAATTTGTCAAGGGAGAAACAAATATTTAACTAAATACTCGTGATTTAAATGAGATAAATCTCTCAAAACTCTTGGTTTTGTTACATAATCTGTCAGAGTCATAGGCTTATTATTCTTTAATAAATGTAAGAAAAGCGAAAACTGCAAAGAGCTTCTTTTGGTTGCTAAAATATGTACAGATATTTATGTCTTTTAAAAACGTTGTGTGTGTGTGTTAGTTGCTCAGTTGTGTCTGACTCCTTGTGATCCCATGGATGGAGCTCACCAGGCTCCACTGTCCATGAAATTCTCCAGGCAAAAATACTAGAGTAGGTTTCCATTCCCTTCTCTGGGGGATCTTCCCAACCCAGGGATCAAACCTGGGTCTCCTGCATTCTAGGCAGATTCTGTACCATCTGAGCCACCAGGGAAGCCCGTTTAAAAAACATGATTCAGCAACAACTTTATAGAGAAGGAAACAATTAGACATTCAGTGTTTCAGAAGTTAAAAGTTAAAATTGTCAAGACCTAGTGACCATCTCTGGAGTCCAGGTGTCCTCAGTCACTATTTTTATAAATAACATTTTTTCAAGTAGCAGAAATCAGAAAAGAATGGTGTAGTTATGTAAGTCTCCACAGTGAGCCAGAGTTTAAGACTGATACTCTTGTGGGTGTTCTCAAGTTCAGAATTCTTTTTTTTTTTAACTTTATTTTTTATTATATAGTGGAGTATAATTGATTTACAATACTTTATTAGTTTCAGGTGTACAGCAAAGTGACCCAGTTATTCATACACATATACCATTCTTCTGCAGATTATTTTCCCGTAAAGGTTGTTACAAAATACTGCATAGAGTTCCCTGCATTATACATTAGGTTCTTGTTGATTATCTATTCTAAATGTAGTACTGTGTGTATGTTAATCTCAACTCCTGATTTATCCCTCCTCCCCAACTTTCCCCTTTGGAAACCAAAAGTTTGTTTTTGAACAAATTCTTCTTTATTAAGCAAGATAGTGTCTAAATATCTGTGTTGGCAAGGGAAATGGAAGCATCTCTTTTTCCTGAGATTCTTTTTACTAGAAGATGTTAATGGAGGAATTGGGCTCTCAAGGCTAAGCACTGAAATCTCATTTGTTAGCCTCAAGAGAAAAGGGAAGCTTTGAAAGTGAAAGTGAAGTTGCTCAGTCGTGTCCGACTCTTTGCGACCCCATGGACTGTAGCCTACCAGGCTTCTCAGTCCGTGGGATTTTCCAGGCAAGAGTACTGGAGTGGGGTGCCATTGCCTTCTCCAAGGGATCTTCCTGACCCAGGGATTGAACCCAGGTCTCCCACATTTCAGAAAGATTCTTTACCAGCTGAGCCACCAGGAGAAAGGGAAGCTTTAAACTTTAAGCTCAAGTTTATAATATGGAACTAGCAATCATGGAATACTACTTAAATAGCAGAGATATGTGATGGACTTTGGTAACACCTAATAAACAGCACCTCCTGGAATTCACACCCTTATATGGTTCCCTCACACTGATTCTAGGTTTGGCCATGTTGACCACGTTGTGTCACAGAAAACGTTAGTAAGCATGATGTGAGCTGAGGTTTGGTAAGTGCAGCTTTGAATGGCAGGATCAGGAAAATTTACAGTTTTTATTTAACAAAAGGGAATTGGTGATGGTTTTTAAACAAAAGGGTTGACAGGTTCAAAGTAGTGCTTCAAGAATATGATTTGATTGTGGTGTGTAAACTAGAGTCACAGGGAGAAGCTTGGTTGGTGATCAGGATAGAGAGAACACTTGAAAGATTATCATTCTCTAAGTTGGCCTCTGCATTAGCATAGAAGAGCAGACAATCAATGCTGAGATTTCTATTTATTAATAAAGGACCACAAGAAGAGACTAAAGCACCATGGTGATGCAGTAGCTTTCCTTAACCACTAGGGGCAGGGGTGGACAGTTCTAGCCAAGTCCCTCCAGCATGTTCAGAATCCATTCATCCTTTCATGGTCATGAGAACAAAAACGACAACAAGGCAAGCTCATGGTATTTGTCTTGGGGTTTTATCTCCTTTCCTGGCATCCCATGAAGGCACACGCCAACTCATTCCAAGGACTCCAGAAATTTCTAACTAATCTGGATGGCTCACTTCCAACATAATGATCTAAATTTGCATTCTCCTGATTTTCAGAATTCACAGCTCAAAAATCCTAAGTTGCTCAAACTTTACAAATAAGGCAAAGAATTCATAGTTAATACTGTATAGAAAGCCATAAAAAGACAGTAAAGAAGTAAAATATTTTTAAATGACAGTAAAATGATGATGCATTCGCATGACCATGAAGCCAAGAGTGAGAGTGTCAAGATCCAGGTAGCAAGGAGGTGCAGCCAGCAGAAGAAAGCACTGGATACTTTGTATGCACCACCTGACTTCCGGAAGTTACATAAAGAGGGCCTCCCGAGAGAGCAGCAGATTCATACTGTGTATCTGGGAAAGTGCGTCGTCTTTATAAAGATCTCAGATAAAGTCCTAAGAGGGACAGGCCAACACTGGGATGAGCCATCCTCCTCAGGGTGAACAGAATTTTGTAAGCAGGCAAAGTGGAGAGGTGAAGGCAAGGTGAGCCTGGGGCCAGCAGACTAGCTAGCTATAGGTGTGGCCCAGAATGGAGCACATACGGTCCTAATTAGTGGCCACAATTACAGCACATGGAGGCTTTGTATTCAGGAAGATGTTGGAGTATTGGGTTGGCCAAAAAAAGTTCGTTCAGGTTTTTCTGTAAGATCTTATGGAAAAATCCGAACACAGTTTTGGCCAACCCAGTAGAAGCATAACCTTGGGAACTCACATAGGGGACTCTCCTAAGTGGACTTGGAATCAGATGAGAGTCGTCCTGCCTCAAAAGACTGAAGCTGCCTATTTCAGAAGCTGAATAACAGGACTAACCAAAGGTCTGTCTAGTCAAGGCTATGGTTTTTCCAGTGGTCATGTATGGATGTGAGAGTTGGACTGTGAAGAACGCTGAGCACTGAAGAATTGAACTGTGGTGTTGGAAAAGACTCTTGAGAGTCCCTTGGACTGCAAGGAGATCCAACCAGTCCATTCTAAAGGAGATCAGCCCTGGGATTTCTTTGAAAGGAATGATGCTAAAGCTGAAATTCCAGTACTTTGGCAGCCTCATGCGAAGAGTTGACTTATTGGAAAAGACTCTGATGCTGGGAGGGATTGGGGGCAGGAGGAGAAGGGGACGACAGAGGATGAGATGGCTGGATGGCATCAGTGACTTGATGGGCATGAGTCTGAGTGAACTCCGGGAGTTGGTGATGGACACCATCACCAGGGAGGCCTGGCATGCCGCAATTCATGGGGTTGCAAAGAGTTGGACACGACTGAGTGACTAAATGGAACTGAACCAGAGTAGGCTGGAAGTGTCTGTCAAAGCATCATAGTATGGAAGCCAGATGGGTACCCCTTTTTGATAAGTCATGGGGAGTGAGGAGAGAAGAGCCCCCAGGAATATTTATCAGTGATTTTGTCACTCACAGTTCGTGGAGTAATCCATGCTGGGCACACTTGACTGAGGCCAGTGCTGGTTCCTGAGGGGGAAGAGGGCACAGCTGTCAATCAGGGCCATTCTTCCAAATCAGGTGAGCTGCCCCCGGGGTGACAGTGGGAAGTCGGGGCTACAGACTGACTGGCTGATTCCCCCACTCCCCAGTCCTCCCACGACACCCCCTCCTAGCAATCCCCAGGACCAATTTATTCCAACCATCTGCTTTTCTCCGCTTCTGCTCCCAGGCTGCAAATGATGCTGGAGAAATCAGATACCTGTGCCAGTTGGCACCAGGACAACCTCAGCTGGGCCCTCCATACTACTCAGCAACCTTTTCACGTGTCCTAAATACTTTCTATTTACAGTGCCTGAAGCAGCTGTTCCAAAGCCTTTTATTTTCCTCAAAATCCCTCTCTCTTTTCCCTTTCCTCATTCTCAGCTACTGACCCTGCTTCTACCTCACAGAGAAAATAGAGGGCATCATCTCTGCTCCCCTAGTCCCTAATATAGTACCCCAAACACAGTGTGTGTGTGTGTTAGTCACTCAGTTGTGTCTGACTCTTTGTGACCCCATGGACTGTAACCTACCAGGCTCTTCTGTCCATAGGGATTCTCCAGGCAAGAATCCTGGAGTGTGGTGCCATGTCTTCCTCCAGGGGATCTTCCCGACCCAGGGATCGAACCCAGGTCTCCTGCATTGCAGGCAGATTCTTTACCATCTAAGCCACCAAGGAAGCACCCAAACATAGAAGGGGTGCAATAAATGAATGAGTGAATTTATGATGAATGATAATTGGTATATGTCGAGAAAATTCTCTTTCTGCTCTTTTAAGGCCAGTCCCTCCAGTAAGGCTCCCAGTTCTGTCTGCCCCCATCTCTCCCAGGATTCAGCTGCATTTCTGATGTCCCCCACCTTCTGTATCTCTTTCCATTCTCTACACTTCAGCCCCAACACATGGACTGAAGGCTCTGGCTCAGTGTCATCCAGCAGCTATGTGCTGAGCACCTGTTGCGTGTAAGGCACTGCCCTTAGCACTAGAGAGATTAGTGGGCAAGAAAACAGAAAATAATCTCCTGCCCTTTAACGGAGGGCAGGCAGATCACATCCTAATGAAGGAAACTAGTTATAAATAGATGTATACAAACGCCTTAGGGGAAAAATATGCAGGAATGGGGCAGAGAGTACTAGGATGGGAGTGGAGACGTTCCTTTAAATGGAGCCATCAGTAATGGGGGACACTGAGCTAAGATCTGAAGGCAGTGAAGGAGTAAGCCATGTGGAAAATCTGCATTCGAAACAGAGGGCACGCCTGGTGAAGGACCAGGGGCAGAGCGGGTGTGTCTTTAGTGTAAATCGGGAGTGACTCAGAAGATGGTGGCTGGAGCAGCATGGGGAGGGGACTGGAACAGGATGGGAGGTCAGGGGGACCAGGCCCGCAGGGCCCTGGGGGTACACTGCGGGCCTGGACTCTGCGTTTTACTCTGGGTAAACTCGAAGCTCATGGGAAGGTTTCGAACAGAGGGATGACATGAGCTGACATAGTTAAAAGATTCCTCTGGCTGCGGTGTTGCAAATTAAAGGGGCAGAAGGAGAAACAGGAAGCGTTGCTGAGGTTCACCTAGGCCCACCATCCTGTCCCATCTTCACTCACTCCTCTCTGCTTTAGGTTTCCATTGCCCTTCTGAAAATACCCTTGGCTAAGGTTACGGATAAGTGCCAAATGCCAGGCCCTGGAGCTTCTGCTACATGTCTGTGCTCCTTTATGAAACCTCAGAGCCAAAGCAAGCCCACCTGGGCTCTTGCCTGTTACAAGTACTGCCCAGGCAGAAGGCCCCTCCTGTCTGGTGCAGGGCAATCACAACAGCCCTTGAGGCCTGACTCTCTTCCCCATCCCACCTAACTTAGAGCACTGTATGCAGACCAAAATCCTGTGAAGGCTGACAGGTAATGGGAACGGAAAGGACCCCCCTCCTCCCCCAGCAACACGGCAGACTTCTCACCTCCCCAGAATTGGCCTCACATAGGCAGGTGGTTCAGAGGGCCACACCTTCTCAGTTTTCCTAAGAATCCCTTCATCTGAAGTTTTGTGTCAACTGGCAGCATTTTTAAATGTTGGTAATACACTTAAATTTTGAAAAACATTTTATGAACCAAACAAAATGTATCTGTAAGTCATATGCAACCAGTCAGGCACCAGTTTGCCTCTTAGAGGATTTTTTATATATATAGTGCAGGAAATAAACAAAAAATGCCTCTTTCTTTCTCTCTCCACCCCACCACTCTTTTCCCGGACTCTTCCGATGAGCCCTCTGGTCCTTTCCACACCTTAATACTGGTGTTGCCCTCAGAGTTCTCCTTACGCTTCTCAAACTATGTGCATCAAGACTGCTCCTTTAGACTTCTTTGATTTCTAAGAATATCTATATACCAGTGATTTCCATATTTAAGAAGCTAACCTGAGCCTCTTTCTTAAGCTTTAAAACCATTCTTCTGATCTTGAACACTTGGGTGCCCGTGAACTTCTCACATTCAACTAAGGTGAAACGAGGGCCACTATGTTCCTCTCAGTATTCTACCTTACACCATTCTCCCTTTCTTTCCTCTGTGTTCCTCAATGTAGTAACACTACCTGCTGAAAGAGATAAAGCACAAAGTCGTAACGCCTTGCCACAGTAAGACTGGATTGCTTGCTCCCCAGCCCAGCGTGGGTCACCGTCCGCGGCAGCCCCTGAGGGGTGGGGTGGTGGGGAAGTCCTGCTCCAAGCACTGCTCAGGGCCAGCCTCCTTTCATGCTGTGATATGGCATCTTCAGCACCTTGCCTGGAAGGTTACTGCAGATGGAGCGGAGACAGAAGGCGCAGACCTGGAAGTGGGATGTGCGTCACATCTGCCCACACTGCACTGCGCAGATATTACCCCCGACCAATTGCAGAAGGTCTAGGCAGTGAACTCAGCTGTGTGCCCTGGAAGAGAAGGAAGAACATGGCATATTGCTGGGGCTCTCAGTCAGGCTACACAGGCCTCCAAGAGAGAAATGGGAGAACCAACCTCCGTTTTGTGGGTTGAATCTTAGTAGTTCTACCTCAGAAAATTCTCACCCCTTCTGCTCTTTTTAATCCTCAACCTCATCACTTCTCACTGGAGCCATTGACACGGCCCTTGTCCTTCACTGGCATACTGTTGCTGCCATCAGGAGAAAAACCAGTCCTCCTCTAGCTGACTTTAATCTACCTTCTTGGTTTCCTCCTTCAATCCTTTCTGCAACTCCCTCTATGCCCTGCACCAGAATTCCTTACTTTTTTCTTCAAATAGTTGCCCAGAGTTTGTGTGTGTGTGTGTAACAGGGGTATCCCTTTGTTCTAGAATGTCCAGCCCTGCCTCCACCACCTCAAAAATCTTCTTTGAGCCTCAAAACCCATCTCGAATGTCACTTTTTCTTAGAAACCTTCCCAAACCCCACAGTCAGAAATAATTTGTCTGTGTGTCCAAAACAATTCCTATTACAGTATAGCATTTTAGCACATTTACTTACAAATGTTTCTGTGTCTCTCTGCTCCCATAAGACTGGCGATGTCTTGAGGAGGACTATGTTTAATGTATAATTCCTTTGGCTCTTTTTGTCCACCCTAAATATTATTTAACTGGCACACGCAAATGCTTAGCTGATGCTTGGTGAATACATGAATTTTTTTGTAATTATACCATAATGCAAATTAGAACTCTACATTTTTAGACTAATCCAGTCTAGTATTTTTCTTTGTTTCAGAGTTTTACTGTTTATGCTTGAGGGAAAGGGAAAATTAGCCAAGACGGGGTGATCAGGCTCTCTCGCCCCACAGCGTCTGGCTCTTGCCCCATGTTTTGTAAATAATGATTATGTAACAGCTGAGATCACTTACAGAGCTGTGCGTGCATGTCTCGAGGTATTCTTCTGGACATGGGCTACCTTTGTTATATAAACTTCACCTGGAAAAGCCCTGGTGCTGGTGTGTGGTACGCCTGTACGAGCTTCACCGTTTAAGCCCTGGCTGCTGCTGTGTTGGGGCTCTGCAGTGGAGCAGCATCGTGGTTATGTTGTATGAGGTTATGTTATGGCTACATCATGGTTATGTTGCGCCTGCTGCTTCAGCTGCTACGTCAGAGCAAGGCTGTGTTATGCCCGCTGTGCCAGCCAGGGAGAATAAACGTGTCTGCGGTTCCTAGGGCTCCTCAAGTCTCCGTCCAGCCTCTTAGCTCATGCCTTGCCTACCCTGGGTTCAGGGGACAGTGCGACAGTATGAACTATGTGACTAGTGAGACAATCCTCTAGGAGCTATTAGCTATCTAAATCTTGTAGATTGTATATGAAAACAGTAAAAGTAGCTTCCTTCACCAGCTAAATTAGCAAAATATTCTCTGAGGACTGTAGAGAATCCTATAGTGAATATTTGGCTACATCTCAGGAAGAGGTAGGACCTTCTGGATCTCACCCTGTTCATCTAACTAGTTTTACAAACTGCAAATCCTAGACTCATTAAAGAGTAGGCAAAGGAGAACAGACATTTGATGGTTTTCTGAGAGCTGGTTATTTCTTCCCCTTCTACTTACTTAGAGTCATTTCCAATAAGAAAGTGAGTACAGACAGGGCAAAGGTGGGAATCTCAATTAATCCAGTGCTACCTGACTTTAAAACTTGGATAAAGGCTACAGTGGGCTTTGACACTACCTAGTAATTTCAGATTGCCTTGCCTTTCTTGTCCTATTTATCATGAATAAGTAGGAGTGAGTGATAAGGAGAGAGCCTCATTGTTAAATGAGACACGCAGAAAACACTAACTTGCTTGCCCACATCTCTGCCTCTCATACCCAAGCTGAATGTCAAGGTACTGAATTAAAATTATTCATACCCTTGGCCTCATCTATCACATCTACGTGAATGACTTCCAAATGTGTATCTTGAGTTTAGATGTCTCCTCCAAGTTCTCTGGATCTGACTGACTCTGGGCATTTCCACTCAGATGACCCAGGAGACTCTAGTTCAGCACGTCAAAAACTAAATTAATCACCCTCCCCCCAAGCCTACTGCAGTTCCTATCATCTCTTGCCCAATTAATAATATCGTCATTCTCCCAGGCAGACAGGATTGAGAACACAAGGTCATCTTTGAGGGCTCATGCATTTCATCAACAGTCATTTCTTAAGCCACATTCATTCTGTCTCTGCTCAACCATTATGATAAGGTCTCATTCTGTTCTTCCTGTTTTTGAATATAGGCAGCCCAGAGCTGAACATTCATAATGTCAGTCTCCAAAGGAAGAGGACAAGCCAGTGCTAAGAGCAGAGTCGCAAAGCCAGACCGACCACATCCAGGTTCTCACTCTGGCATTTAATATCTGAATGTCTGGAATATCAGGCCCAAGTTTTTAAGTGACAAAACCAGGAGGGTGGTCTTTTACTCAGAATTTTGTGACGTCAACAACTACAAAAAATGAACTTGTTGATTTGTCAGGAATGGACCCATGACAGATAGTTGGAAGGATAGTTATACAAATTTAAAAGGGTATTTTCAAGGAGCTGGAAATGAATCACTGGTAGATTGTGTATGCTGGGCCATCCAGCTTCCTAATCATTACAATGAATTTTGTAGAGTTGAATGGAGTGGAATATTTCAGTTCAGTTCAGTCGCTCAGTCCAACTCTTTGTGACCCCATGAACTGCAGCACACCAGGCCTCCCTGTCCATCACCAACTCCCGGAGTCCACCCAAACCCATGTCCATTGAGTTGGTGATGCCATCCAGCCATCTCATCCTCTGTCATCCCATTCTTCTCCTGCCTTCAATCTCGCCTAGCATCAGGGTCTTTTCCAATGAGTCAGCTCTTTGCATCAGGTGGTCAAAATATTGGAGTTTCAGCTTCAACATCAGTCCTTCCAATGAACACCCAGGACTGATCTCCTTTAGGATGGACTGGTTGGATCTCCTTGCAGTCCAAGGGACTCCCAAGAGTCTTCTCCAACACCACAGTTCAAAAGCATCAATTTTTTGGTGCTCAGCTTTCTTTGTAGTCCAACTTTCACATCTATATATGACCACTGGAAAAACCATAGCCTTGACTAGACCTTGTTGGCAAAGTAATGTCTCTGCTTTTTAATATGTTGTCTGGGTTGGTCATAACTTTCCTTCCAAGGAGTAAGCGTCTTTTAATTTCATGGCTGCAGTCAGCATCTGCAGTGATTTTAGAGCCCAGAAAAATAAAGTCAGCCACTATTTCCCTATCTATTTGCCATGAAGTGATGGAACTGGATGGCATGATCTTAGTTTTCTGAATGTTGAGCTTTAAGCCAACTTCTTCACTCTCCTCTTTCACTTTCATCAAGAGGCTCTTTAGTCCTTCTTCACTTTCTGCCATAAGGGTGGTGTCATCTGCATATCTGAGGTTATTGACATTTCTCCCGGCAATCTTGATTCCAGCTTGTGCTTCATCCAGCCCAGTAATTCTCATGATGTACCCTGCATAGAAGTTAAGTAAGTAGGGTGACAATATACAGCCTTAGGAAACTTCAAATAGGTGCTTATCCACATTTGTTAAAGTGCATAGTACCAACAGGCCATGGGGAAAATGACTTGAACCTGGCTCACAGTCAGGATCAGATCTAGAGAGATGCCTACTTGGTAACATTTGCATACAGGAAGTGAGAACCTGTGGGGGAAAGGAGGACAACTCTAGGGACCCAGAAGCGCTGGTGTGGGAACCTTCTCTCAAAGAGGTAGTCACAAACCTTGGAAAGGTATTTCTTACTGGTCTAAGGCAGGAGAGCTCTGAAGGGTGGAGAAACAGAGGAGGTCTGCAGTGTCATGGACATACTAATGGCAGTAAATTGGGGGCAGTGAAGCAACGCTGGTCAGACAGTGAAGTGACAGGAAGGCCTGTGGATTCCAAACAGATGGGACTGTGGATCTGGAGGTGGCAGCTCTGATCAAATGAGACAGCCCATCTTTCCTAGAGGGCGACTGAATAACTTGGAGGGAGCCTCCACGTTTGGTTTGCAGAGAATCACAGCACTGATATTAGGAAAGGTAATACATTTATACTCACTGAACTAAGAAACCTGGATTTATGTACTGAAGTATAAGCAAATTATTGTGAATGCACCTTGGGTACCACTTTGTCTCTAAGTCCTTTTCTCTAGGAAAATAATGTTGTTCTGGTCTGTGTCCTTCTTGGAACTTACACACAGTCTGTGTCTTCAAATTATCTTAAATCTGGATGTCTTGTTTCTTACTCCAAGGTTGTTAGTAACTGGCTTTTGCTCTTTGCCCATATGCTTGCGCAGAGCATTTCCTTTAAGAACGGTAATTGTCAGCTGATTTTCTGTGGAATCTTTGCGTCCTTCCAATATCCTTCCAGAATGCAGACAGTGTCCGTGTGATGCTGCAGCTATCTGCCTCCTTAGCCAGATCCAGCCTGTGTCTGTTCCAGGTCTCTCTGGAGGCCAGTTGGAGTTGGTGTAATAAGCGTTCTGGAATCTCCTGGGGGTCTTAGGTGGAGCTTTTAAAACACTTCTTTGAAAGGTAGAATTATTTGTTGTTTAATAACAGGGCTGAAAATAGGTACTCAATCCAAGGATATGCGACTGATGTGATATATCTGATGTTTTATTATTAATCATCTATCTCATAGTTTTCAACTATTTGCTGACTATAATTTAATTCAGATATTCACTTACCCCTAGAATTCCAGATGTCTTTTTTTTTCCCCTAAATTACACTCTAGCCTTACTTTGAACAGTAGCTAAAACTATCCTTCCTCCAGTCAAAGAGAAACCTCTCTAAAAATAAATCAATCATAGGAATATTTCTAAAACCACCAGGCAAGAGTACTCATAGTCACTCATCAAATTCACACTCATCCCCACAAAAGTGTGACGTTCTAGTATTTACTGTTAACATATATCCTTTTGGACAGGAGAATGGTCCTCTACTGGGTAGCTATGGTTTGATTAAAATCAGTACTTAAATATCTTAGTTTATTTCTTTCTCCTGAAGTTGTTAAGAGTTGCCTAATTTGGCCTCTGTATTTCTAGTCACTTCCTTTCTTAACCATGGTTCTTAATCAGAGTATGATTTGAGGAGCTATTTTCTCAGTTCTCCCAATCATGGCCCTTAACTAGCACCACTCTAAACACATAGGGAAGAAGTTAATTTGTTACATACTATAGTGGAGCCTGATGGGCTACAGTCCAAGGGCTGCCAGGGATCAGACACTACTGAGCGACTACACACACACACACACACACACATATACATATACACTTTTAAGACATCACAGCTCAATTTTGTTGCCAAAGAAGCAGTGGAAACTCTCAATAGGTTAATCTTAAAAATCATTCTTCTCTTCATGCCATCACCCTTCTCAGAATCTTTCAATGACTTTCTAGAACTATAAAATGAGGTTTGAAACCTTTAACATGTAGAGCCTCCTATAATCAGGACCCAGCCTTCAGTCAGGCTTGAGCCTGACCACTGGCATCTCTCCGGTTTTTCAACCCAGGTTGGGCCACACCAGAAAGTACTCTTCCAGCATCTCCCTCCATGCCTGCCACTCCCGTCTCTGCCTGCCTTCTTTGTATGTCCCCATTCACTTTTCAAGGCCAAGCTCAGATGTTACCTTCTACGTGAAACCTTTCCCGACTCTCACTTCTGGATGATCTCTACCAGATTTTACTTTTTTATTTTGTGGCATGTACTACTGTCCACCTTTGCTTTGAGTGCTTCTCCTGTCAACCCCTTGGGCCTGAAAGCCTCCCAAGGGAGGAACACTGCCTCCTCTTTTCACCCCTTATGCTCATGACCGAGAGGCATAATGTCCATAAAGCTTCAGTAAAAACAGGGGTGAATGAATGGGAACAGAAGTACTTTGCTGGGAGTACTTTGCTCAGATAGTATAGAAACTGTCTGTGATGCAGGAGACACGGGTAGACGCAGGTTCAGTCCCTAGGTCAGGAAGATCCCCTGGAGAAGAGAATGGCTACCCACTCCAGTGTTCTTGCCTGGAGAATTCCATGGACAGAGGATCCTGGAGGGCTACACTCCATGGGGTCACAAAGAGTCGGACGCAACTAACACTTGAAACATAATCTATTCCTTTGTAGTGACTGCTACCTATTACTTTATCTGAAATCAGCCCCAAATATGAAAACTAAGCTGTTTTTCTTGCTCAGAAATCATCTCAACAATAATAACTTTAAAAATTTGCATTTCTGAAGAATATTATATCAGAGATTTCTAATGTACTATTGGAACGTAAGTCATGCCACAGTATGGATCTGTCAGAACTTTACTAGCAATATCTGTGTTATACCTAGAAGGCGTTCATGGCCTTCAGCACCTTAAGAGAATGTAGAGGGATAAGAATTATTTCTCCAGAGGCCAGGCTAAGACCACATTTGCCTTTTCACCTTTCAAGTTTACAGTGTGAAGGGATTTTTTTGTCTTCGTTTTGGTTGACAGCAGCCTTTGATGTATCATGCCCTGTATTATTATTTACTTGCGTTGTTTAACTTGCTTCCTGATAGGAGACTACTATGCAATTCCTCGTGATTTCCATGATGCCACGTATCCATGGCTGTTCTTTCTGGCTTCAGGAAGTTACTTTGTCATCAGTATAGGGTTGGCATTGTCAGAATTTAAATTCTGACAGTTAACCCATCCTCTTCTTTTCAGAAACGAATATTATTTTTGGCCTGGGCCCTGGTGCATTCCTACACAGGCAGCCTCTTCTTTATTAGCTTTCCTAATTTATTGATTTTTATTTTTGGCTGTGTTGGACCTTAGTTGTGGCACTTAGTGCCCCATGGCAGGTGGGATCTTAGTTCCCTAACCAGGGATCGAACCTGCATCCCCTGCACTGGAAGTCAGATTCTCAACCACAGGACCACCACTGCAGTCCCTGGAAACTAATTTTTTAAGAGCCCAATGCACATGCATATATGTAAACACAAATATCCCCCAGAGTGTACCTGCAATAGAGAGAAGATTTTTTAAGAAATTGCCACATGACATGCTTATCATGAGAACTTTTCTCAGATTAAAAGTGATAAAATATCTTCACCTCCAACCTGGAAGTATAAAAAATAAATTAGTTTGTATGGTGAAAAAATTCAAATTGACACTTCAGTCTTTCAGAATAAAGAATATCTGAAATGCAGGAGTAAAGACAACATGTGTGAATCATTTAGAATAAAATATTTCTTCCAGTGCCCATTTCTCCAAAATGAATTGTATTTCCTGCCAAAGATGCACAATCTTTATGTTAGGGTATTTCAGATAAGTAATTTTGTGTTTTTACTGAAACTCATAGGAAACCATTGTTTGTGTTTTAAATAGTTCTCCCACAAGTACTGAGAAAGCAGAGGTTAAGTGTTTCCCACAAGACACTTGCTTTGGGTGAAACACTTCTAAAGTGAGCACTTCAGTGAGTCGGCTTGCTCCCTAGAAGGTCTGTCCAGCGGGTCTGTTTGGGCGTGAGGCCAGACTCACCCTGGAAGTGACCTGGGGAATTCGATGTTGCAAAATTTCCCTTTCTTCTCTCCTCCCTCTAACAACAATTTCCTGCAAGTTGCCAAAACAAAACAGGAACCTGGAGAAGTTATTGTTTGGGGCTTAAATTTTGGCTGAGTTCAATCCTTTCACAGTAAGGAGAGCACCTGTGTGTCACCTGAGAGTCTGGACATGGGAACTTGAATCTGCTGCCAGTGAGCAGTCTGTGGGCGAACAAGTGAGGAAGCACTTATCAGCACCCCTGAGATGCGCCTGGTTCTCATCACAAGTCGAGGGATGTGCAGGGTCCAGAAGGACAGGCAGGCCTTTCTTGATTGGGTGAAGGTCTGCTTGTCCCTCTCTTGTTTGGAAAAACCATCTGCAAAATTAATGGGTGAGAAGGCTTCTCCCAACGCAAATATAAGGAATATGATATATAATTGTATTTTTACTGTAGAGAGACTGGCTTTACGTACATGACTGCTTTTCAGTAAAGAAAAAAAATTTGTTACAAGCCAACTAGTAAATGATCTTAATATTACCAGATATTTTAAATACATTCTTTAAGTAGAGAATGCTGGCAGTGAGGGAGTCAAAAAGAGTAAAAACTGAGTGTAAAACAGATCACTTGCCTTTGCCCTTCTTCCCTAATCTCATTAGCATGATGGAGAAGAGTCAACGGGCCTTTAAGGACCATCAGGAAGCTTCCAGAGGCTGCATGGGATGCGGAAGAACATATTAAAAATGTATCTCAGTTCTCAAGGAGAGCAGTGTATCGGTCTCACCCACACATTCGAGGAGTGCCTCCCTGTGGAAATCGGGTGCGAGGGGGGAGTAAAGGTGAAAAACTAGACCCAAGTCTTTCTGCAGCAGCCTGAGTTGGTCTGGATTTTATATCTGTAGACAGGATGGCCGATGTCCGATTTGCCCAGGACTGTTTTGGTTTTTAAACCGAAAGTCTTATGTCCTGGGAATTCCCATCAGTCCTGGTCTCTTGGGACACAAGACTTTCTGTTTAAAAAGCACAACAGTCTTGGGTAAACTGGGACATAAGTCATCCTGAAAAACCACAATTTAGACTCTTCTTGGAGACTTAGACTTTAAATAGTCTACGTCAATTTAGACTTTCTCTCTTGAAAATTTTCTAAGGCCCAGGCGCTTGAAGCTGGCTGCATACTGGAAACATCGGAGATGTCAAAGCCACTGGTGGTGTCCTGCCCCCAGAGAACAGGCTTTCTTTGGTCTGGGATGCAGCCTAGCCTCTGTGATTTCCTAAAGCTCCAGTGTTTCTAATGCATGAGGTCAGTTTGGAAGCTCCTGCACTAAATGATTTTGCCAAATCATTTGACCTCCCTGAGGTAGGGTAAAAGCTTGCCCTACTCTTTTGCATTATTACTTTTACAGTAATACTCAAGCTTCCACAATTTGGAATGTTCTGGGCAAGTGCATAGGAATCACTGGGGATCTTAGTGAAGGGCAGATTCTGACTCAGTAGGTATGGCAAGAGGCTGGCGAGTCCATTTCTAACAAGCTCCCAGGTGGTGCTGACGCTGCTGATCCTCTAATCATGCTTTGCATAGCAGGATACGGAACATTAATGGGGGAAGAATTACTCCAAATCACTTTCTTTCCTGTGAAGATTAGTGGAAGTCATCAAGGTGCTTGTTACTAAGGAAAGCAGGAAGGGATGGATACATGCAAAAGGTGGCTACCATGGGTCGAAACTCAGGTATATACATTTGGGTATGTGGTGAGTAGAATAATGGCCCCACCTCTAAGATGTCCACAGCCTAACCCCTGGGACCTGTGAGCATGTTATACTGTGTGGAGAAGGCTGCAGATGGTTTAAGATAGATAATCAACTGACTTCAAGATAGGGAGAGTTACCCGTGATTATCCAGGTGGACCCAATATAATCACAAGCGTCGTTGAAAGTGGGAGAAGACTGTAGAAGGGTCAATGTTGAGCTGGGATGGGAGAAAGACTGGATCGGCCACTGCTGGCTTTGAATGTTGAAAGTAGGCTCTGTGCCAAGTCAAGTGGGAGCCTCCAGGTGCTGGGAAAAGGGCAGAGATAGAGAGCCTGGGAGTCTCCAGAAAAGAGCTCAGCCCTGAGGATGACACGCTGATTTCAGCCCACGGAGCCTTGAGGCCAACTTCTGACCCCAGAACTGTAAGATAATGAGCTCGTTCCTTTTAAATCTCTTATAATTTGTTTTGGCAGCCATTGAAAGCACTACAAGCATGACATTAATCCACAACTAGGGAAATAATCGTAGTTATATTTTTTATTAAGACAGTTTCTGACTCTGCGGCCCTTTTCTCCCAGCCCTGAGCCTCAGCTCTCCCTGGGGTTTTCAGTCCCGCCCCCCCCCACCACACCCCACCCCTCAGGTTTGGCCGAAGTTCTGGAGTCCAGAGTTTAGAGCTGTGTTGGAAGCAGCAGGCTGGCTGGTCCTTCTTTTCCCCAGTGGTCCGCTGGCAGGTGGAGTCTTGGCAGGACGGCCTGTGGAGGCCCACCCGGGAGCAGCACTTGCGCACAGGTTCTCTGTGGGTCGGGCAACTCCCAGAGGCAGAGGAAGGATGTGCTCCTTTCTCTGCACTCCTCTGCCTCGCCCCCAGTCCTAGAGAATCTCAGCTTTTCTCCCTCCATGCTTCTTCAAGGTACTCTCTGTATCTCTTGTTGTAGTTTAGTTGCTAAGTCGTATCCAACCGTTTGTGGCCTCACGGACTGTAGCCCACCAGGCTCCTCTGTCCATAGGATTTCCCAGGCAAGAATACTGGCATGGGTTGCCGTTTCCTTCTCCGGGGGGTCTTCCAGACCCAGGGATCGAACCTATGTCTCCTGCTTGGTAGATTGATTCTTTACTCCTGAGCCACCAGGGAAGCCCCCTATACATCTCTGTGAAGTGCCTAGTTTTCGCAGAGGTTTGGGCTTTGGAAAAATAAGAGTTCAGAAAAAAAACTGAGCAGGTTATTTCTAGTTTCTGCAAGACCACATGGGGGTCTCCCCTGAGGCTCTGCGGCCCAGCTGGCTCACGCACAGGGGACTGAGCCCGTCCAGGAAGAAAACATGAGTTCATTTGTCAAAATCTTAACCATCTACTTGTGCGTGAGACAAAAACAGAGTGAGGATAATTGTCGGGTCCCCTCCCCTCTCCCCAGCAGAGGAAAGACCCTCGCAGCTGTAAACGTGTGACACCTGCCAGCACAGACAGAGGTGGGAAAGGATGGGGGCGTTCTGAGGGTGTCAGAGGCCAGCTGAGAGGAGGTACAGAAACCCAAGGGGCAGAGGTCAGCCTAGAGATAAAGCAGCAAGCGCCAGAAAGGTCCGTGTATCCTTTCAAGATCTGAGGTTCCAAAACCTCAGGTCCACCCTTCCAAGCCCTCAGGGGTGACGTGAATGGCAGCTACGGGCAGCCCGCTCACCCCCAGGATGCGTCCGGAGTGGACCTGGGCTCTCCAGGCCCATCGGTGTTCTGAGCCCTGGGGCTCAGAGTTAAAAACCTTCCCCTGTGCACAGCAGTCAGGCTGGTGTGGGCATCATTTTACAACTTGAGTTCTTTACAGTTTCCATGCCAAAGAAATAGCCTCTATGTAAATTGCCAGGGTTTTCTGTACAGATTTAAGTTATTACAATGCCTCTGTAGGTGATAAACTAGTAGGTTATAATAAAATCCAGTTTTATCAGGAGACTGAGACCTGGGGATTGCCTCAAAATCCCTTGAGAAAGAAGGACAGAACAAAATGATAATGGTGATTAATTTGGGAGTACAGTTGAGAGTAATTTGTTTTTTTTCTTCTATGTTTATCCACATTTCCTAGAAGAATATTTGGTATAACTTATTAAACTTTTGGGGTTTTTGTGGGTTTTTGTTTTTTGTTTTTTAATTAAGCAGCATTCTGGAGAGTTCAAGCTCCTTGGCTGGTGCAGGGAAGTGTTGAGAAGCAGCGAAGGCTGCACGGGTGACCTGCTCATGCTCTGGTGGTGGGGCCAGGACCACTGTGCAGCAGGTGGGGTGTGTGGTAGGACTGGGGGTTCGCGAGTGAGCCCTGGAAGAGTGTGGCCCTCTTGCATCCTACTGTCTGTGAACCTCCTAAAGAACGAAACAATGGTGTCTTGATACCCTGCGTTGTGGCTCTGTCCTTGGACTTGCCCCTGACTGGATGTCACCAGGTTTCTGTTGATATAAATTGCAAACAGAGACCAGAATGCAAAGCCAAGGGTGTTGCTCAGTTGATATGTGTCCCTTTGTATCCATAGGGCTTCCCTTGTGGCTCAGCTAGTAAAGAATCTGCCTGCAATGTGGGAGACCTGGGTTTGATCCCTGGGTTAGGAAGATCCCCTGGGGAAGGGAACAGCTACCCCCTTCAATATTCTGGCCTGGAGAATTCCATGGACTATACTGTCCATGGGGTTGCAAAGAGTCGGATACAACTGAGTGACTTTCACTTGTATCCATATGCTGCTGCTGTTGAGTCGCTTCAGTCATGTCCAGCTCTGTGCGACCCCATAGACAGCAGCCCACCAGGCTCCTCCGTCCCTGGGATTCTCCAGGCAAGAACACTGGAGTGGGTTGCCATTTCCTTCTCCAATGCATAAAAGTGAAAAGGGAAAGTGAAGTCGCTCAGTTGTGTCCAATTCCTAGCAACTCCAGGGACTGTAGCCTACCAAGCTCCTCTGCCCATGGGATTTTCCAGGCAAGAGTACTGGAGTGGGTTGCCATTGCCTTCTCCGTATCCATATTGGGGCAAAACAAACAAACAAAATAATTATATTTGACTAAGCAAGAAAAAGGTTAGGGTGGCTCTGGAGAGTAGAGGCCCTTGGTAGGGGGATGGGGAGGCTTCTGTGGTAGGCAAGGACAGTTCACAGCAGATGGGGTGGACAGGAAAGGGGGTGCTGCTCCTGCCTCAAGCTCCTCCCCCCACTGCCCGCAGCCCCCAGAGGAGTGGGGAGGGAGGTGCCGGACAGTGAGGGTAGGTGGTGAAAAGCCTAGAGAGGGTTTTCCAGGGGCCTTACCCCCAGCCACACCCCTAAGAGCCTCAAGCCCTGCATCTCCCCCTCCCTGCCAGCTCCCGGGTTTTCCACCTGCACCTATGGAAACAATAAAGCCTCTCACATGGACAGGTGTGACCCAGGCTGAATAAGCTGGTGCCTTTTGGTAAATCTTGATTCACCAGGGGCAGACCTACCCTCCTAAGAAGGAGAGTGTGGTAGACTGCAGGGATGACAGTTCAGGAAAACCTATTTCCCCGAATCTAGGACTCCCAGGGGGACATCTGCCACTCTCACAGGACTGGGACTAGAAGTGCCTTCAGAGACTATAATGTGCATATATACAGACTATAACGCATATTAGATTATAACTAATAATCGTAGTTACAGTAAGTCTAGTGACATCGGACAGTTGATATGACGGCCCCACTTGCATCTGAAGATGATCAAGGGTTCTGTGGGTGGCCAGGTGGAGGCGGCGCCCTTGCTCTTCAGGTGGTGAGGACCATCAGAGCCTGTGCTAGGAAGTTCTCGTTGTGCAAACCCTTTGCTAGGATGCTAAACGCTCTCCTTGGCGGTGGTCAGTCAGGGACTCCAGGCCATATAGGGATCAAGCCTTTTCCTTTCTGCACAAGAAAAGGTGGTATAGAAAAATCTCCAGGTAAAGAGAAGGCGGCAAGTGAAGTGCAGGTCAGGAAGAAGAGAGCTAGAGAGCAAGAGCCCCTCTCACCTGCCTCCTGCCAGGCCCCATGCCACCCAGATCACTGCTTATTTCTTCATCCAGCCTGCCTTTATCAGTCGGCCGGAAAGCTTTGAACTTAACTGATGTACATAAAGCAAGCTGTTCATTTAATCTGCACATTTAATTCAGCTGCTCTGTGTGCTGCTCCAGGCTGGCTCCTTGCCATATAAGGCATTCACGGGCACTTGCTGCAGCACCCCTGCCTCTGTCTTGAACAGCAGCCAAAGATGGCTTTGTGCTTGATGCATGTGCCGTAGGCCGATAGTCTCGTGCACTGCCACCATCTCGCCTGCCAGGTAGGTCCTGTGCGGTCCATTTCTCTTTCTCCTGCAAATGCTGAATTCTAGCATTTCAGTCTTTTTGAGGGGAATGAATGGAAAGGAAATCAGTTTTACTTTTGCTTGTTGATCAGATTATATCAGGAACAAATGCATATATGTGTCTATAATTGCCTGGTTGTGAAAATGTTGCTGGACTTGGCTTTAGTGTCTTAAGACAGATTTGATAAAAGTTTTAAGCATCTTTTCAGTGAAATGTGCATTCTAAATGTATTAATAAGGTACCTGGGGCCGGACAGTGCGCAGTAGGCAAGGCAGGGATATTTTTTCCTATATAATGTTCTCCTCTAAGTATTATGAAAATCTGGTATCATTAGAATTGTATTGAAATGTGCCTAGAGATTAAATAGATGGTTGCATTTTGGTATTACCCCAAATAAACAATATTTGCTACAGAAATCTCACATTTGGGGATAATGGCATGTAAATGTGTCCTATGCCCATTTCCCTAAGTGGTTTCCATGGTTTAATGACTGTCAGATTTGTGAAATAGCTGCAAAACCAGATGATGCCACCGGGGTAAGGGGGACAGTTGGGAGATTAAAAAAAAAATCAAGGCTAGCTTTAGGAATGCTTGCTAAGGACCAGGGGTGCAGGCACGGAGGGGTGGGGTGGGGTATATAAGTGTGGTCTGGGGAAACAAATAGCAAGAAAAGCATGGGAGAAAATGTGCAGTGTAAGTACAAACTGGGGGGCAGGGAAAATGGAATTTAGTGACAAGCCAGGCCTCGGTGGAGAGAGAAAAGCGAGGAACCGCTGCATTACTTGGTCAGGCCTTATCACCACTGCTCTGCTGTGAGCACCAGCTGCCTCATTTAGGATCTGTTCTCACAACATTAACCAAGGTGAACCTATTACAGAGCCCTGACAGCGAATGACAAGGGCTTGAGATAACAGTGAGTAGACAGGAAGGATGGCAGCAGCCCTCAAACCAGATGCGCCTAAGACTGTGACCTGCAGAACGACAGAAATCCGCCCCTGTCGTTGTGCAAATGAACTGCGCACCTTCTTCCGGCTGTTACCAGTCTATCCAACAGCTGGCCTTTTGTTTGGTTTCATTTTTGAATTCTTGTTGGTTATCTACGGGATTCTGAAAGTTAGTAATTACAAGTAAGAAAACTTAAGGCTCAAGAAGGTGAAGCGCCTCAGTCAGGACCAGCAGACTAACAAATGGAGAAAGTAGAATCTGGATCAGATCAACTCACCAGGGAAAGTTCATGTTCTTTGCTCTTTGACGCAGCCTCTCCATTTAATTTCCAAATGGTACAGAAAAACAGTACGTGTGAAGAGGGATCTACAGATAAAACCATTTTCTTGGGAAAATGGGAACTACACCTTAAGTCTACATAATTAAATCTACAAGTGTTTTGGTATTTGTTGCCTGAATTTTCCAGTGGTTCAAATGGATTGAAATAGCCAGACACACAAGGGCATTGTTTCCTATTGTTGGTTATACATTGTTCTAGCGTGGAGAGCTTTATAAATACTGATGCCTGGTTCCCACTCCTAGAGATTCTGATTCAATTGTTCTGAAATGCAGCCTGGGTATCATGGGTTTTAAAGTACATAGCCAAATAGTTCTTTCCCTCTTAGACTTCTCCTGAAGTCTAGACCTAGTCATGCAACTTATTCTTAGCTATCTTTGCTTTAGTATCCCACAGGCATCTCAATGTCGCTGTGTCCAAAACAGAGCTGTCCTTTCACTTAAACCTGGTTATCCTCTTCCTCCATCATTTAAAAAAGAAGAAAACACTAGTTATAGTATTGAGTAGAACAGACCTCTTATTCTAAGTGACCCCTATCTTTAGGTAAATATAATCCTGAGATTAAAATAGACATGGCAGACCAGTGATTAGCTGCTGTATAAATTTATAGTGCTATATAAATTTATAGTGCTTCCATGGAATTTAAAAGTCTAGCAAATTCAAGCACTGACTACTGGAGTTGTTGTCATAGTTCCCTCCTGAATGCTGAAGAATAATGCTCAAATGTTTTACATCAAAGTGAATTGCAACAAACCCATGGGTTTTATTGTCTGTAAGAAAGAGTCACCTGTCAGATTTCGAGTGGCCAGGGGAATTTGGTCAGCTAGCCTTTTTACCATGGGCTCACCCTAGAATCCAGAGAAGGCAATGGCACCCCACTCCAGTACTCTTGCCTGGAAAATCACATGGGGGGAGGAGCCTGGTGGGCTACAGTCCATGGGGTCGCTAAGAGTTGGATATGACTGAGCGACTTCACTTAAACTTTTCACTTTCATGCATTGGAGAAGGAAATGGCAACCCACTCCAGTGTTCTTGCCTGGAGAATCCCAGGGACAGGGGAGCCTGGCGGGCTGCCGTCTATGGGGTCACACAGACTTGGACATGACTAAAGTGACTTAGCAGCAGTAGCAGCACCCTAGAATCAAAGGTTGGGATTCCCTGGTGGCTCAGACATACTGCGTTTGCCCACAATGTGGGATACCCGGGTTTGATCCCTGGGTCAGGAAGATCCCCTGGAGAAGAAAATGGCAATCCACTCCAGTACTCTTGCCTAGAAAATTCCATGGATGGAGGAGCCTGGTGGGCTACAGTCCATGGGGTCGCAAAGAGTTGGACATGACTAAGTGACTTCACTTTCTTTTCTTTCACCCTGGAATCAAGGGAGACTTGGTCCACTCAAACCACATGGGCCTCACAGTGGAACAGGGGTGAATCCCCAGGGGAAAAAGTGGGTCTTGTTAGAAGAGGCATCAGAAGTTGGGCTGGACATAGAAATCCCCAATACAGTCTCTGCAGGAGCAAAAAGAAAGACATTTTATTTATCTGGGAGAAAGAAGGAAGTTGAAAGAGAAGGTACAATAGGGGATAAATCTGGGAAGAAGGGCAGAGTAGGAGGAGATATAGAGATATAAAAGAAATCTGAAGTACTGCCAATGATAATAGTTTTATTGAGACAATTCATGTTCTCCAATATCCCAGTATTGTGAATTTAAGAAGCCACTTAATTATCTGTTTAAATCAAATGTTTAGGCTCCTTAAAGATTTTGTTTATAAAGAAAAAGACCATGTCATTCAGGTACTCAGAAGTTACTATGTAGTCTTTTAAAGTGAGAACCTCCTAAATCTGAAGGCCTTTCTTTACAGGAGACAAATAATTTTATGAAACTATAAAGAGTGAGGACTCACTAGGCTTAAACTATATAAATGGGTGAGTTACTTTTACTAGGTAATAAACTTTGCCAGCACAGAGACCATCCCAGTCCTGTAAATTCCTTTGTATCTTTTTCTAATTATAAAATCAGGATGAAAATAAGTATTCACTACATTCTGTTTACCAAAGAGCTCGGCCTATCTTGCTGTTTTGTTGTTGTTGTTTAGTCGCTCAGTCAGGTTTAACTCTGCAACTCCACGGACTGCAGCACACCAGGCTTCCCTGTCCTTCGCCATCTCCCAGAGTTTGCTCAAATTCACGTCCGTCGAGTCAGTAACGCCATCCAACCATCTCATCCTCTGTCATCCCCTCCTCCTCCTGCCTTCAGTGCTTCCCAGCATCAGGGTCTTTTCCAGTAAGTTGGCTCTTCGCATTAGGTGGCCAGAGTATTAGAGTTTCAGCTTCAGCATCAATCCTTCCAAAGAATATTCAGTGTTGATTTCCTTTATGATTGACTGCTTTGATCTCCATATAACGAAAAGATTGGCAGTGATAGATGGAAGCAGTATGATGTCAGAGGAAACTTTTCCCTTCTGCCAAGGGCCTTCTGTGTAACTTTAGGTGAGCCATTCAAGGGAGTTATTTCTGAAATGGAAATCATATTGGCTGGTCATAATAACAGCTGATCATAAGATTGTTTTAAACATCAGTTGGAGTAAGTAAATGAAATAGCTTTGTAAACAGCAAGTACCACACACCTGTAAGATGGTAGTGGTGTACATTTTTTATTTTGGTAAGAAAGGATGTGGAGGGAAGCAGCAACATGCCTGGTATATTTCACACCAGAGCAGATCCATCACCCTGTTCTCAGATGCACCATCAAGCCACTGTCTTAAACCACTCTGTTCTCAGACGCACCGTCAAGCCGCTGTCTTAAACCACTCTGTTCTCGGACGCACCGTCAAGCCACTGTCTTAAACCACTCTGTTCTCAGACACACCGTCAAGCCACTGTTTTAAACCACTCTGTTCTCAGACGCATAGTCAATCCACTATCTTAAACCCTCAGAACCCTGCTGGTACAACACCGAAAGAGACTGCTTTTAGGGTTCAGTTATAGGACAGTTTTCTCTTGTGTTCTCTACTATAAATACTTGTGAGAATTACTGACTTCATCTTTGTCATGTTTTGCTTGGGCAGATGGAATTCAGAACACCTATACTCATTTGCCTTCACTCCCCTACTACCAGCCCAGCCTCCCTGCCCTCCCCGCCCCTTCTCCCTAACACCGTCCCCTCTTTCTCTCACATAAACACACATGTGTAACACTGAAGTNTTCTTACTCTCCAGCCTTTTCTTTGCCTCCGCAGCCGGCCGAGGGGGCGGGCCCTGCAGCCTTTGTTGCTCGCAGACGGAGCGCAGCCGCCCGCCGGGCGGCAGTCCGGGCCCAGGACGCCGGGAGCTGCACGCGGGTCGGGCATGTCCTGAGCCGGACCCGGGACCGGGCAGCGAACGGACGGGACGGACGAGAGCGTGTGCGAGGGGTCGCTCGGCGGCCGCCTGGCCCCGGCCATGCCCAGCGGCCCGAGTCCCCGAAGCCCCGCGCCGCTGCTGCGCCCCCTGCTCCTGTTCCTCTCGGTCCTGGCGCCGGGCGCCCACGGATCTGCACCAGGTGGGTGGCTGCCCCGCCCCGGCCGGCCGGCCCTGCCACCCCTCCCCGCTTCTCCAGCCTAGGTTCAGCTCCTTCTCATCTCTGCAGATTCCGCTCCCTCCAGGCTCTGCCGGGAGGGGTCGCCCCCAACTCTCCTGGTGTTAGGGACAGGGGTGGGCTTAGGACAGCAAAACCGCGCCTTCAGGGAGCCTTCCCCAGCCCTTGACTCCGCTATGCACCCTGCCCAAAGCCAGAATAAGCCTTTACACGCTCTTCGAGCTCCCGTTTCCCCACCTCGGGTGCAGCAGAGCGCGTCTGTCTCTCCCGGAGAATCTCTTCGTCTGAGCGACTGGACGGAGCGCGGCTTGCTCACGATGTATTCAGTTTCTCGCCATCCTCAGAGTGCCTCCTCTAGAAAGCAGGCTGGCCGGGGCGCTGCGGGCGGAGTCGCGGGGTCTCAGGTCTACGCGGTCCCTCGCCGAGCTCCGGCCCCGAGCCCCGGTCCCCCGCCTCTAGGCAGCCTGCCCGGCCCTCAGGCTCCCTGGGCCGGGTCTTGCGCTGTCCTTGCACTTCCTGCCTCCCCCTCCCCCAAGTGTGAAGGCGCCGGGAGTGCAGCGCGGAGAAGGAGCTTCTTTCCTCGGCCCTGGGCTTGGCTTTCCCCGCCCAGCCCCGCCCGGCTGGCCTCCGACGAGCCTCTGGCCCGTGTCCAGAATCATGCTCCGTCCCGGTCCGCCGGGCCGCGGAGCTCCTGGAGCGTCCCGCCTGGGAATTTAGGATCGAAGAGTGTAGAGGACTCCTTGGCCTTGCGCTCTGGGAGCTCCTGGTCTCAGGGGCGCGAGTAGAGTAGTGGGAAGCGCTGTTGGAGGCGAGGCAGTCGGGAAGAAGGCTTTGTAGGAGAGGGGTCCGAGCTTGGAGGGACTGAAAGGATGGATGAACTTTAAGATGGGCTGGAAGGGTGTGTGTGTGTGAGAGTGTGTGTGTGTGTGATGGATGAACTTTAGATGGACTGGAAGGGTGTGTGTGTGTGTGTGTGTGTGTGTGTGTGTGTGTGATGGATGAACTTTAGATGGGCTGGAAGGGGGTGTGGGGAAGTGGGGGGATGTGTGGGTGGGTGGTTGCAGCCTAGCAGGGCTTGGTGGAGTGGGTGGGGGTGGGGTGGCTAGGTTAGGCCTTGGAGCTGGGTTTTGGGGAGACCTCCCTCCCCAGCAGAGGGATTGTGGTTGTGAGGCTGGAAAAGCATATAGCCTGGAATGTAGGGAGCATTTAAGCCAGATCTTAGAGGTTCGCAGAACTGTTGAGGGATGCAGCTGATGAAAGCCATTGAGGGGAGCAGTGTTTTAGGGAGGAAGCTCCCTGTCTACCACCAATGTGTAGGGGACAGAGCAAATATTTAATGAGACCTACCATGTACCAGCATCCCTACTTCTTATTTCTCATCAGCTCCACAACAACCCTGCAAGGTGTGTGATGGAAAGTTCTTTTATAAATGAGAGGACAGATTCAGAGAGGAGAGTGACCTGCTAGGTTAGACTCCTGGGCTACCTGGGTGAAGCCTGTGTTTTCCCACTGCCCCAGAGCTGGGGACCAATGAGGGTGAACCAGGTGATGGGAGCAGGAAAGTAGTTGCCCCAAGGAAGTGCCCCTGAAGCCTGAACTTGTGTCCAGGCTCCCTGGCAGCTGTGGAAGAAAGGTTATGTGTGTGTCGGGGGGTGAGGGGCAGTGTCCGTGGTCGGTCCCCTTCTACTGCAAGCCAGACACATGTATGAGCTTGCCCATGTTGTTAAACTGGGATAATGGTATCTACCTCCAAGGGTTGTTATGAGAATTCAGTGAGATGCCGAACGTGTTTGCTTCACACAGAGCAGAGAGACTCCCATGTGGTGGCCGTGGTTTCTATGAGTCTGCCAGGTAGACCCAATAAGATTAAGGAGTCTTGGTGTGTCCTGAAACTTGGACCTGCCATTTGGGGTGGAGGAAAGGCAAGTGCCCCTCCTATCTAATCTGGGTCCCCCTTCAGATGAGTGTCTGTCTCTAGTGTCCCTATAGATACATCGCATGAGGTCCTCCCCAGTCTCTCCCACTCAAGATCCCTGACATGTAGGCTGCTGAGCTCTTTGTCATTTTCTTTGGACCTGCCTGGGGGACCTAGACCGGGTGCTCTGCCCACTGAATGCGACCCTGTTAGAGGCCAAAGAAAACATCTTGGGCTCACTTTTAGAAAAGTATAACAAACCAAGGGCCTTGTTGGGATTGCTGGGACACACAGGGGCCCCCCAAAACACTGTTCCACACATGTGAGCTCTGTGTGCGTGTGCACGCACACGCGTGCATGCAGGCAAGCGCAGACGGACTGGAGCGGGAGGGCATGTGTCACACACACCCTGGTTATTTTTTCTCTTTGTCATGAGCTATGGGTCATTTGAAGAGCTGGACTGTAGCTCAGGTACTCGATAAGGAGGTGAGGGTAAACACCATGTTGGCATTTCTCTGGTGGAAGTTCCAGGGTGACAGTTCTGTCGCCTAGCAGTGATATTCAAAGTATTCAACACCCGTTGTGGCAGGAACGCACTCCAATCACAACCGAATAACCTTCCTGGCAGGACAGACTCAGCCATGAGCCACTGGCAGTCCCTGCTCCCATCTGCAGTAGCTTTAGCACTGCTGGCTCAGCCTGATGCCCCCACAAACCAGACTGGAACCTGCAATTACCCTTTGCTGGCACTGGGTGGTGGTAGTTTCGGCCACCATGATCTCTACCAGCCATCAGCTATCAGAGACGCTGAAAGAGTTGTTTATTTTTTAACGTACTCTATCCTCATTTAAAAATATTTTAATGGCAAAACAATACAAATTGACTATTGAAAATGAATGCAGAATAAAGCAAGAAAATGAAAATTTTGCAGTAAAAGTGTAACATCCTGTAAGTACTAATATTTTTACATTTCTTATTAAAATATTAAGTCATTAGGCAAAAGAAGTTTTTAAAGAAATAGCTAAGTATACTTGAGAACTTCTCTTGCTAATTTTCAGTCATAACTTAGTCACATTTGCTTTGTGTTATTATCTATTGAACTAAGCACTTATGTATTGACGCACTGAATTCTCACACCACCTAAGGTATGATTATTATCATGCCCATATTACAGATGGAGGAACTGAGACCGTGTGCTTAATTTACCCATGGCCTCACAGCTTTTGATGGCAAAGTTGTGATGCAGACCCAGGCGCTCTGACTATAGAGCACATTACTTCTAATGCTTTTTGCCTGCAGGATATTTCTGCTTACATTTTTGAACTTAAGAGGATGCTTCTTTATAACTCACTTGAATTTCTATCTTGCAATAATTTCCCAAGGTCTAGAGCAGGGGTTCTCAACAGGACAGCATACCCCCAAGTTCGTGGATCCCTCCCCAGGGACACTGTTGAGCTCAGGGCCATCTCTCCCCAGGGAATCTGATTCCCCAGCCTTACACATCATGCCATCTCCCACCCACATACAGTTGAGGACACTGCCGTTGCCTAGAAGTGTGCCATGTAGCTTCCGTTTTTCTGGTACACTGAGCACTTCTGGGCTAATTGGCATCAGCACCCCACACCTTCAGCTTGTCTTTAGCAGCCTTGACTGTGATGGTTCATGCCCTGGGAACTGCTTTTAATATTCATTTAAAATAAAACCTTGGAGTGTAACTGTTTTCTTATTCTCCATCTCTTTGCTCCATGACCCTCCTTAAACTTTCTGACTTGGATACTCTGAGCAGATGAGGAAACTGAGGCTCAGCAAGATGAAGTGACTGTCCAGGCCACAAAACTATTAAGCAGCCAAGTTGGCACCTGAACCCAGGTCTACCCTGTGTTCAACGCTCACACTTTTGCATTGCTTTGTGACTCCATTGTCTCTCATTCCACAAAACACGTGCCTGGGTCAAGCTTCTTATTGCTTGTTCCCCTCACCTGACTTTTTCCTATTTCTCTGGTGGTCTATCACATGATGCCCACCACCAAGCTGTCCTCATCCTCACGCTTAAATATGTACCCATATATCAAGGGGACATGTCACATGCGCCGCTTTGACAAAGCTCTTCTTCATCCCCATACATCTCTGGGCTGTCCCCTCTCCTCTCTTGGACTTTGCCAGCACTGTGCCAGGGGTATGGATCATGAATGCCCTGCACCCATTTATTCTCAGGGCTAGGATGATGTCTTATACATTTTCCTGGACATTAGGGCACTTAACTCTCCCTCACAACCAAATGCCAAGGACCAGGCAGGTAACATAACACAGCTGATGGGAAGACGTTTTTCTTGAATCGTAGGGCCTCTTGGCCCAGCCCCAGTTTTCCCGTTGTTGTTAGAGATTCAGTTCTTTACTGAATGAGAGACAGCACAAATGTGAAGCTGGGGGCAACCTATATTTAGCGACAGTGCTGAGAACACATAGGAAGTGGTGGAGACTGAGGCAGATGGAAAAGCACAGGCCCTCTCTAACGGGCCACTTATGACAAGTGTGAGTTTAGGCCTGACATGGATGGACGATAAGACTTTAAGCTGAAAATTGAGATTTTTGTACACAATCGTGATTTTTTAAATTTTTTTAAAAAACATTGGCAACTGATTAAATACTGTTCAACATTTTTGCCAGTCCAACAAACCACTGCCTGCCCCTAATCAGTACACTGACAAACAACAACAACAACAAAACAACTCTGCAGGCTGTGGTTGTGGAGTTGCCCTCCCAAATGCCCTTATGAGGATGAGAGAGCAAGAAGTCTCCTTCAACTATCCAGCCCAGTGGCTTCCAAATGCCAGCCTTGAAATGGTTACATCAGAATCCCCAGAATGTTTAGAAAAATACAGATTCTGGGGCCTTGGAGCTCTGGATCTATGGAATCAGAATCTCTGGGCTGGGTCCTGGGCAGCTACAGTTTTTCAGAGCTTTCCAGGTACTGCTGATGTTCAGCCAGGTTTATGTCCAGTAAGGAATGTCCTAACTTCCCTGATGACTACAATCCCTTGAGGCTTTTGGTAAAAACACAGCTTCCCAGTCCCATTTCCTGGGGATGCTGATTCAGTGGGTCTGGGACAGGGCCTGAGAACTTGTTTTTAACAAATTCTCATCCAAGAAGCCTGGAAAATCCTTGCACTTGTGCCCTCCTGAAACTCAGAGACAAGGACAATTTGCCTAAAGTCACTGAACAAGTCACTGTAGCCCACCCTGTGTCCTGCCTCTAGGAGAATGCTCTTAGAGGACTGCCCTGATGGCTGGCCCACTGGGGCAGTTGTGGGCAGTGGGGGATGTCCTCAGCGGCGGTGTGGGGGGCCACACCACACAGCACACTCTTCAAGTGGTTTGGCAGGAGACAGATTGGAGGGTGAGCTGAGTTTCTGCAGCCTGGCCTGGAGGGAGCTTCAGGCTGGACTTGGCTTCCTTTCCCACCCCAGCAGCAGCCACACAGAGAGCCCTGTAGGACAGCTGCAGGGCACTCAGGCATTCTTGTGGCCTTGAGGGGTCTTTGTCATGAGCAGCCAGGATCCCAAGAGCTGGGCATAAAGCCAGAACAAGCCCCAGAGCTAGGCAGGACCAGAGGCTGGGACAAACCTCAGATGGGCCAGTTTCCTACCTGCACCTTAGGGCCTGGGGACTGTGGAGAAGGAAGAGAGAGAACGAGAGCGTGAGCCCTGGGTTCCTGCCCACTCCCAGCAGTGCTGCTCTTCTCTGTGTGTGTCCACATGAGATTTCTTTTGAAGACTAGGTCTAGTGGTCAAAATAGTTGGAAAACTTTGATCGAGTCCAATTCATGTTCACTTGGTCATGTCTGACTCTTTGTGACCCCATGCACTGCAGCACGCCAAGCTTCCCCATCCATCACCAACTCCTGGAGTTTGCTCAAACTCATGTCCATCAAGTCGATGATGCCATCCAATCATCTCATCCTCTGTTGCCCACTTCTCCTCCTGCCTTCAATCTTTCCCAGCATCAGGGTCTTTTCCAGTGGGTCAGGTCTTCGCATCAGGTGGCCAAAGTACTGGAGCTTCAGCTTCAGCATCAGTCCTTTCAATGAATATTCAGGACTGATTTCCTTTAGGATTGACTGGTTTGATCTCTTTGCAGTCCAAGGAACTCTCAAGTCTTCTCCAACACCACAGTTCAAAAACATCAATTCTTCAGTGCTCCGCTTTCTTTATAGTCCAACTCTGACATCCATACATGACCACTGGAAAAACCATAGCTTTGACTAGAAGGACTTTTGTTGGCAAAATAATGTCTCTGCTTTTTAAGATGCTGTCTAGGTTGGTCATAGCTTTGATGTTAGCAGTGGAGAAACTGAGACCTAGCAAGAGACAGACATCTGAGAATGAAGAAGGATGTTACTGGGAGGTTGAAACCATTTGGGAGACTTTATTACTTTTTCTGTGTGCCCTTAGGCTAGTCTCTGCACCTCTCTGAAGGTCTCTCTGCTTTCTCCAGGAGCAATCTGGAGACTCTCCTGCAGGTGTCCTAACTTAGAATCCATAGCCACAGGGACCAGGGTAGATTTCAGAGGATCCATGAACTTGGATGGAACTATATTACATCTTTAGTTNTCAAGTCTTCTCCAACACCACAGTTCAAAAACATCAATTCTTCAGTGCTCCGCTTTCTTTATAGTCCAACTCTGACATCCATACATGACCACTGGAAAAACCATAGCTTTGACTAGAAGGACTTTTGTTGGCAAAATAATGTCTCTGCTTTTTAAGATGCTGTCTAGGTTGGTCATAGCTTTGATGTTAGCAGTGGAGAAACTGAGACCTAGCAAGAGACAGACATCTGAGAATGAAGAAGGATGTTACTGGGAGGTTGAAACCATTTGGGAGACTTTATTACTTTTTCTGTGTGCCCTTAGGCTAGTCTCTGCACCTCTCTGAAGGTCTCTCTGCTTTCTCCAGGAGCAATCTGGAGACTCTCCTGCAGGTGTCCTAACTTAGAATCCATAGCCACAGGGACCAGGGTAGATTTCAGAGGATCCATGAACTTGGATGGAACTATATTACATCTTTAGTTTTTCTGACTTTGAAGTGAAATTCAATATTTCCTTCATTACAAATATTAGCAACAAATCATAATAGTATTAGCAGCATCTCTGATTTAGCTATCAGTTGTTGTTCGGCTAAGTCATGTCCAACTCTTTGCGACCCCATGGACTGTAGCATACCAGTCTTCCCTGTCCTTCACTATCTCCTGGAGTTTGCTCAAATTCATGGTCACTGAGTCGGTGATGCTACCTGACTATCTCATCCTCTGCCGCCCCCTTCTGCTTTTGCCTTTAATCTTTCCTAGCATCAGAGTCTTTTCAGTGAGTCGGCTCTTCACATCAAGTGGTCAAAGTATTGGAGCTTCAGCATCAGTCCTTCTAGTGAATATTCAGGGTTGATTTCCTTTAGGATTGATTGGTTTGATCTCTTTGCTGTCCAAGGGACTCTCAAGTCTTCTGCAGCACCACAATTTGAAAGTATCAATTCTTCAATGCTTAGCCTTCTTTTGGATCCAACTCTCATATCTGTACATGACTACTGAAAAACCATAGCTTTGACTGAATGAACAAAGTGATGTCTCTGCTTTTTAATACACTATCTAGGTTTGTCATGGCTTTTCTTCCAAGGAGCAAGCATCCTTTAATTTCATGACTGCTGTCACTGTCTGTAGTCCACAGTGATTTTGGAGCCCAAGAAGAGAAAACTTGTCACTGTTTCCACTTTTTTGACATCTATTTGCCATAAAGTGATGGGACCAGATGCCATGATCTTAGTTTTTTGAGTGTTGAGTTTCAAGCCAGCTCTTTAACTCTCCTCTTTCACCCTCATCAAGAGGCTCTTTAGTTCCTCACTTTCTGCCATTAGAATAGTAACATCTGCATATCTGAGGTTGTTGTTTCTCCCAACAATCTTGATTCCAGCTTGTGATTCAGCCAGCCCAGCATTTTGCATGATGTACTCTGCATAGACGTTAAATAAATAGAGTAACAGTATACAGTGTTGATGTACTCCTTTCTCAAGTTTGAACCAGACCACTGTTCCACATCTGGTTCTAACTATTGCTTCTGGACCTGCATACAGGTTTTTCAGGAGACAGGTAAGCTACCAATAGGGACAAGAAAAAAATATTTTTTTTCTTTGTTTTTAATCTCAATACAGTTGCAGGTATCTTGAAAGAAGGCTGATGCTCTTCACTACTTTGAAATCATCATAGTTATTAAACTTGCCTTTGGATCTTGTTTAATGCCTTAGGAAAGGAACACATGATTTCACATCTGCTTTTTAAATTATTTTGACAGCTTTAATTCAGTATAATGAATTTCCTTGGTATTCCTATACATTTAATCTTACACACTTAAAAATATTTTTTTGAGGAGTCCATGGCAGAAAAAGTTTAAGAATCAAGACTTACTGGGAAATCAAGCAGACAGAATGACTAGGAGAGGATTCTGCAAATTTTTCCAGCCCTGGAATCTTTTCATTTGAACTCTCAAATGTGAAAGAAAGAAACTAGAGCTGCTTAGTTGAAGTGGTAGTGATGAGGGGCCAGGGAGCCCTACCTGGGTGGTCCTTCTCTGACTCCCCATCTCAGGAGCCCTGGAGATGTGTGCAGAAGAACCATCAGGCACTTTCAAAAATCCATCAGGCCAATAATAATCATAATTGCCATCGTATTCAGTCGTATTCATCATATTCAGTGGGCCAGGCACTGCTATATGTGGAGTAGTTCAGTTCATTTAATCTTCAGCCCTCAAAGTGTAAGTTATGATCCCCTTTCTCCAGATTTTACACAAATACTTACTGAGAAACTACTAGTTTCCAGACATTCTTGAACCCTTAAAATCTTCAGCAAAGACTCTGAAGATTCTTGCCCTCCTAGAGTTCACACTGGGAGGAGATGGAGAAAGAAAAATAGAAAAAAGAATGCAGATGTTAAGTGATACAGTATGTGAGACTTGGTATGAGGAAAAATAAAGCAGGGAAGTGGGGATAGGGAGAGGCGGGGAATTGCAATTTTAAAAAGTGAGTAAGCTTTGGGGAAGAACTTGAAGGAAGTCAGTGCTTTATAGTCATGTGGGAAACTGAGGGAAGCGGGTTCCCAGTGGAGGGAACAAGAAAGCAAAATCCTGAGGCAGGAGCAGCAAGGAGGCCAGTGGCAGAATAGAGGAAATTCGAGAGGTGTAGGGAGAAGGCAATGGCATCCCACTCCAGCACTCTTGCCTGGAAAAATCCCATGGATGGAGGAGCCTCGTGGGCTGCAGTCCATGGGGTCGCAAAGAGTCGAACTCGACTGAGCGACTTCCCTTTCACTTTTCACTTTCATGCATTGGTGAAGGAAATGGCAACCCACTCCAGTGTTCTTGCCTGGAGAATCCCAGGGACGAGGGAGCCCAGTGGGCTGCCGTCTGTGGGGTCACACAGAGTCGGACACGACTGAAACGACTTAGCAGCAGCAGCTGAGATGAGATCGGAAGGATCCTTGCCTAGGACGTCCCTGGCCATCGCTAGAACAGTTTTCTGCTGTGTGTGAGCTGGGAGCCTCTGCAGGGTTTTGAGCAGAGAAAGGCTATGATCTGACAACTCTGGAAGGAGTCCCTGTGACTACTACGTGGAAAGCTAATCAGACTGGAGGAGAGGGACCCGAGACGTCACTAAGGGTAGCAGGGAGACTTGTGAAGAGGTTATTGCGATCACCTGGGNCCAGTGGGCTGCCGTCTGTGGGGTCACACAGAGTCGGACACGACTGAAACGACTTAGCAGCAGCAGCTGAGATGAGATCGGAAGGATCCTTGCCTAGGACGTCCCTGGCCATCGCTAGAACAGTTTTCTGCTGTGTGTGAGCTGGGAGCCTCTGCAGGGTTTTGAGCAGAGAAAGGCTATGATCTGACAACTCTGGAAGGAGTCCCTGTGACTACTACGTGGAAAGCTAATCAGACTGGAGGAGAGGGACCCGAGACGTCACTAAGGGTAGCAGGGAGACTTGTGAAGAGGTTATTGCGATCACCTGGGTGAAGTCCGCGAGGCACAGAGCGGTGAAACAGCACAGGTGGTGGGTGATTCAATCTCGAGCACTCGGACCTCAGCGTCCCCTCGGCCTTCTCGGCTCCCACTCCGTCTCGGCTCTTCTCCCTGCAGGGCACGCTGCCGAGGGCCGGGCGGCGCTGGACATTGTGCACCCGGTGCGTGTGGATTCCGGGGGCTCCTTCCTGTCCTACGAGCTGTGGCCCCGCGCGCTGCGCAAGAGAGACTTGTCTGCGCGCCCTAGCGCGCCCACCTTCTACGAGCTGCAGTACCGCGGCCGCGAGCTGCGCTTCAACTTGACCACCAACCCGCACCTGCTGGCGCCCGGCTTCGTGAGCGAGACGCGGCGGCGGGGCGGCCTGGGCCGCGCGCACATCCGGGCCCGCGCCCCCGCCTGCCACCTGCTAGGTGAGGTGCAGGACCCCGAGCTCGAGGGCGGCCTGGCGGCGATCAGCGCCTGCGACGGCCTGGTGAGTGCGCGGGGCCACCCCCATCCCCGCCCCCTGCCTGGCCGCGGACGTGTCTGCTGGTTTTGGCCCGTTTGGAGTTCCCCCTTCCACTCTCAGTATTAGCACCTGGAAAATGGGGTGGACAAGCTCAGGCCTCTTTGTTCTCTAGGGCAGCGGTTCCCAAAGTTTAAAGCGAGCCATTCACCGAGGCCTAGTGGAAAACCTGGTGTCCCATAGGGTAGATGGGGGGAGGGGATGGGGAACTTGCATTTCTGGCAATTTCTCAGATAGTGTTGAAGCTGTCAGTCCAGACTTTGAAAACCGCTTTTTGTTTGTGGTGTGTATGGACTAAGTTACTCAGAAAGCACTTAAGTCCCTCATCTTCAAGGGGTATCAATTATGACTTTGACCGCACAACCGCTGCCCCCACCCTGCTTCCCAGGAGAGCCGGCTTTAGCCTCCAGGTTTTTCTGAGTTGAGGTAATGCTGGCAGCCACGTGCAGCCCTAATTGCCTCCCTCTGCTTGAGAGCAACGCCTCTCCAGGCAGCAGAGGGCCCCTTTTGCTCCAGATCTGGAGGGTGGGCTGTGGGAGGAGTGGGGGTGGGTGGGGGCACATTCTCGGCCACCCACTACTCCCTGCAGGGAGCTTCAGCTGAGATTGCTCAGGAAAAGCCATAGCTGTGGCAGGGCGCTGGCTCATGACATATAGCCCACCTCACAGGCTCTAGGGCCATTAGTCCCCAATCTTTTTGGCACCAGGGAAGGGTTTTGTGGAAAACAGTTTTTCCACAGACTGGGGGTAGGGGGTAGTTTCAGGATGACTCAAGCACATTACATTTATTGTGCACTTTATTTCTATTGTTATTATTATTACATGGGCTCCACCTCACATCACCAGGCATAAGATCCTGGAGGGTGGGGACCCCTGCTCTAGGGTATCTGGGCCTTTGAGAGCCCGGCTGCCTGGGAAAGTCTCGTTTACAGGAGCCTGTACTTCTCCCTGTTCATACAGTTGAATTAATTTTGTTGCGCCTGAGCAACAGGTACGCATGTGGGCATTGCTCTCGTTTTACAGACGAGGGAACAGGCTCAGAGGAACCTGCCCAAGGTCACTCAGTTATCCAGTTGGTGGAGTCCACCCAGGCCTCCAGCCCCAGAGCTAATGATTCACTGCCCAGCACTCAGGTTCTCTGCCCTGAGTGACCCACCTGGCTGACTTGGAGCCAGTGAGGAGGGGTCCGAGGGAGGGAAAACCTTCTTCCATGTTGGAGTCCTGAGCTTCTCTAGTAGGTGGTGGGTTGCTCAAAGATACTTCCCAAGGCCCCTCCTTCCTCTGGCCTCTCTGAATGCCAGCGAACATCCCCGAGACCCCTCTTTCAATTTCCTTTCTCTGGAAGATCCTGGGACCAAGGAAGAGGGTGTCCTGGTGGGAGTGGGTATCTCCCTGGCCATCTTGTTAGATTTGGAAGGAAACCCATTTCTTCCTTCCTTTCTTTTTTCTTTTTTTTCTTTTGGTAATCAAATTTCTTTTTATTGAGATGTTATAAAAATGTTAGTTTCAGACAATTTGACACCTGTTTATTAATATATTGTAAAATGATCACAATAAGTCTAATTACAAATTTATGTATAGTTTTTTTTCTTGTGATGAGAACTTTTAGTCTTTCTTAGCAACTGTCAAGAACACAGAACAGTGTTATTAACTATAGTCACCATGCTGTACATTACTAACCCAAAGCTTTTTTTCCCCTTGGTGTTAAGCTTTTAATTGTAATTCTTGCTTATCTTTGGAATGTGGGGGATGCAGACCTATTTTGTACTTCTTATGGGCTAAGGGGTGGGATGGGTGTTTGGAGCAGCTTCCTGGGCTGATGGCTTCTGTGCTCAGCCTAGAAGCCTTTGGCTGGGTAAGGCGGTAGGGAGGGACATTCCAGCCGAAGGGTACAAAGTGAGCAAAGGTCTAGAGGGAGGAAAGCACAGTATGTCTGGGGGCAGTTGGTGTGGTGGCTCTGCTGGGCAGGACAGGCCTCTGGGGATGGGGAGGGCAGCTGAGTACTGGTCCTCCCCATGTGACCTTGGTGCTTCTTTCCCAGAAAGGTGTGTTCCAGCTCTCCAACGAGGACTACTTCATTGAGCCCCTGGATGGCATCCCCGCCCGGCCTGGCCACGCCCAGCCCCACGTGGTATACAAGCGCCAAGCCCCCGAGAAGTGGGCAGAGCCGGGGGACTCCAAGGCTCCAGGCACCTGTGGGGTGAAAGGTGTGTTTCTCTGCTACCAGCTCTGGGGTAGGGGGTGAGTCTGGGACCATGGAGGGGCCTTTCGAGAAACCCCTGTTAGCACCCCCATGCCCAGCTCCTCTTGGACTGAAGGGACACAGACAGACCAACAGCCACATCATCATAGCCTGTACCCTCTATGTGCAATGGGCCTGAGGCCTCTGCCTGTCGGGCCTGCCCCAGCTCATCCCCTGGACTGACTCCCTTCACCACCAGCTCGTCTACCTCCCCGCCTCAGGGCTCAGTCTCTCCATGTCCCCTCCCTGCTCCCTGCCTGTGACACCCCTAGCTGTGGCAGCCATTCTTCCCTGAGTGTCCAGGCAAGGCTGGGCCATACGCAACCTCAGCAGGACAACTAGGTGGGAACCTCCCTCCCCTCCCCACTCTGGTCTCACCCCAGAAAAACTGACCTCTGTTATTGGGGGCCTAGAGTGTGGGACACAGCACCTCTTCTGCAGAGTGGCCAGTCCAGGTAAGGAGCTCCCTGGTAAAGGCCGCTGGGGTCTATGGAATGCTCCAGCTTCACAAGCTGCCCACGGCTAGGGACTCTGTTTCCTGGGACAGATATTCACTGAGGCTTGCTTCTTGTCCTCGGTTTCCCCAGCTTCATAGATGTGCTTCCTCTTCTGATCTGGGGGGCAGCCTGGGGCAGTGGGGCAGGTCTCCAGGGGGGTCAGCTGGCTGGGCTCTTGGCCAGCCTCCCCAGGCTGGGGGTTAGGTTGAGAGGTCTGTGTGTGCTGGGAGGTACTTACCCCACAGCGGGGGTGGATCAGCATAGGGAAATACGGGCCCAGCAGCTTGCCTCACAGGCTCAGTGCTTCACCGTGTTCATAGCCCCATCAAAGTCATCCTCTGAGGCTGCTAGGCTTATCTATCTATTGTCAGGCAGCCCCAGGGTCAAACAAAGGAAGTGACTAGATCAGGGCCACACGGCAGAGGTCTGGGGCAGAGTCACACTGGGAGTGTAGGCCCCTTGTCTCTGATCCCAGCTCTGTTCCCACTGACCCAGAGAGAGCTCACTGGGGAGAGGTCCTTGAGACGTGTGTCCTGGGCCAGCGTCCTGGCAGCTAGCCCCCACCCCTTCTGGGCCCACAGAGTTTCCAGAGCTGGAGCCCCAGCGGGAGCGTTGGGAACAGCGGCAGCAGTGGCGGCGGCAGCGGCTGAGGCGTCAATACCGGCGCTCCGTCAGCAAAGAGAAGTGGGTGGAGACCCTGGTGGTAGCCGACGCCAAAATGGTGGAGTACCACGGGCAGCCGAATGTCGAGAGCTACGTGCTGACCATCATGAACATGGTGAGGCTGCTGCAGGCGGCGTGTGGTTGGGGGGTGGTGAGGGCTGCCAGGAGGTGGTGTTGGTGAACCCCAAAGGGTGCATACCCCAGGCTCCATGCTGGGTACAGGCTTCCAGCTCTTGAGTTACTGGGCGAGAACCTGGGCAGATGTGAGACACCACTGGAGGCCGTGGCACTCCACTGGCTCGGCCGCCTCTGCCCGCTGCTAGGACCAGAGCGAGGGGAGGGGGGGATGAAGCAACCTTGACCTCGTGCCTGCCCGGAGGAGCTTGTAGACTGGTTGGTCCATCCACACCACTCTAAACAAGCACCTTCTCCCCTGTGCTGGGACCTGGGCTGGTCACTGGGGACGTGGAAATGCCCAATCAGATGAGCCTCTGCCTGAGCCATCAGCGGGCATTAGAGTTAGAAGGACCTGTGACCTTGGGCAAGCCACATTACCTGTCTTAGCCTCAGCTTTCTCAACTGTGAACTGGGTATGACAGTAGAACTTGGGTGGTACAGTAGGGTTGGCATACTTCTCTTGATCCCATAGGGCAGTCGAAATAACTGGACCCGGTGAGGGTGACTGAGTTGCCCAGGTCACAAGGCTAGGCCAGGACAGAGCCAGACAGGAGCCCTGATCTCCCAANTGTGAACTGGGTATGACAGTAGAACTTGGGTGGTACAGTAGGGTTGGCATACTTCTCTTGATCCCATAGGGCAGTCGAAATAACTGGACCCGGTGAGGGTGACTGAGTTGCCCAGGTCACAAGGCTAGGCCAGGACAGAGCCAGACAGGAGCCCTGATCTCCCAAGTCCTACCTGGGGCGCTGTGGCAGGTTGAAGCTGGTGATTCCCATTCCTTTAGTGCCAGCCAGTCCCTCCCAGCTGCTGCCCCAGGTTGTGCAGGTGGGAGGCCTCAGGCAGCCGAGCTGCTTTCTGTGCCCTCGCAGAGAGGAGATCTCTGCCCTTGGCATTCTTAGCAGGCTACTCACTGAACAGCATGGTTTTCCCTCTGGGCTGGGTGACTGAGAGCAGGCGGGGTGTGCACCCTGCAGCTGGTGTGGCCAGTGTCATATGTTGTAACCTCCCCCATATCAGCCTTTCACCCCCAAAACACTCAAGGAAGTGTATGCTCTGGGTCATCTGAGGTCTGGCCACTTCTTTTATAGCCATGAAGCCAAGGGTCAGAGAAAGGAAGGGGCTCTGTCTGTGGCCATCATGCCCCCACTGCTCGAGTCTGCATTGGCAAGCTCAGCTCTGGGCCAGTCCCTGCCCGACTTGGCCACCCATGTTGGCTCCCTCCTCCTAGTGGAATAAAGGCCATAGCCTTCTGCCTGGCACCTGAGGTCTCCATTTAGCCTTCTCTTCCCAGAGAGACAAGCCACTAACTGCCAGGGTTCCAGAGGGATTGTTGCTGGACAGCAGGGCCCTGCTCTTGCCTGGGGTAGGGTGGGGTAGGGGGGCAAGACCAGGTTTGCAGGCCATGAGATCCTCCCCTTGCAGGCTCAGCCTGAAAGGGGCCTAGGAGCTTGGCTGGAGCCCCCAAGTCTGGGTGCATCAGCCTCACTTTTACTGAGTGTTCCACGTGGGACGGTATTGAGCCCTCCAGTCTCCCCTGTGACATCCCCCGTGTACCAGGGGTCAAGGATTTGACCCCAGAGGAGGGCCCCTTCCCGCCTCCCTGTCTAGGCCCACAGGGCACAGGCATTTACCTTGTGAGCCCCACCCTGGAGGGAGGGTCTGGCTTTCACAGTCCCATGCTCTGGACAGTGTCATAATTTTCGTGAGCTGGCAAGCCCAGCATTGGTCTGGACAGAGTGGAGGCACCTATGAGGCTAACAGTGACAGATACCCAATAGGGAGACTCCAGGAAATGATAGGGGCATGGGTGGCAGGCAGCCAGCCTCCAAGGAGGGCTGGACTGGGTGTTAGGGCTGAGGCTTCTGAACACCTGCTACTTGGCCAGTGTTCCACAGCCAGTGCCTCATCTAAGCCTCAGCCCCATTTTGTAGCTGGAGGAACAAAGGATCAGAGAGTCCAAGGAACTTCTCAAGGTCACAGAACTAGTGAATGGCAGAGCTGGGACCGGAGCTCAGATTCATCTGCTTCCAAAGCCCCACGCAGTCCTCTCTGCCTCTTAGCCTGCCCCAGAGAGGGACAGCTGGGTAGCTGTGGTGGCCAGACTGTGCTAGAAAGATGAGGGAACAGGTTGGTGGGAGTGAGGGGAACTCACCCCCTTTTTCCTCTGGAGCAGATGTTTGTTCATGTAAGGCTGGCATGAGTGCTGAGTGTCAGCTCTGTACCAAGGACATGGTGATGGATGCTTGGCAATAAGATCCCAGGCTTGGGAAGCTCTGCCTTGTAGCATTTCTCAAAGAATATTCTGGGGAGTACTTGTCCAAGAGATGCTAATAAATGTTCTGTGAAGAAAGGTAGCGCTTTTGAAAGTTTGGCAACACAGGGTTAACCTGCCTGACTTCAGGCTCTACNTGCATTGGAGAAGGAAATGGCAACCCACTCCAGTGTTCTTGCCTGGAGAATCCCAGGGACAGGGGAGCCTGGCGGGCTGCCGTCTATGGGGTCACACAGACTTGGACATGACTAAAGTGACTTAGCAGCAGTAGCAGCACCCTAGAATCAAAGGTTGGGATTCCCTGGTGGCTCAGACATACTGCGTTTGCCCACAATGTGGGATACCCGGGTTTGATCCCTGGGTCAGGAAGATCCCCTGGAGAAGAAAATGGCAATCCACTCCAGTACTCTTGCCTAGAAAATTCCATGGATGGAGGAGCCTGGTGGGCTACAGTCCATGGGGTCGCAAAGAGTTGGACATGACTAAGTGACTTCACTTTCTTTTCTTTCACCCTGGAATCAAGGGAGACTTGGTCCACTCAAACCACATGGGCCTCACAGTGGAACAGGGGTGAATCCCCAGGGGAAAAAGTGGGTCTTGTTAGAAGAGGCATCAGAAGTTGGGCTGGACATAGAAATCCCCAATACAGTCTCTGCAGGAGCAAAAAGAAAGACATTTTATTTATCTGGGAGAAAGAAGGAAGTTGAAAGAGAAGGTACAATAGGGGATAAATCTGGGAAGAAGGGCAGAGTAGGAGGAGATATAGAGATATAAAAGAAATCTGAAGTACTGCCAATGATAATAGTTTTATTGAGACAATTCATGTTCTCCAATATCCCAGTATTGTGAATTTAAGAAGCCACTTAATTATCTGTTTAAATCAAATGTTTAGGCTCCTTAAAGATTTTGTTTATAAAGAAAAAGACCATGTCATTCAGGTACTCAGAAGTTACTATGTAGTCTTTTAAAGTGAGAACCTCCTAAATCTGAAGGCCTTTCTTTACAGGAGACAAATAATTTTATGAAACTATAAAGAGTGAGGACTCACTAGGCTTAAACTATATAAATGGGTGAGTTACTTTTACTAGGTAATAAACTTTGCCAGCACAGAGACCATCCCAGTCCTGTAAATTCCTTTGTATCTTTTTCTAATTATAAAATCAGGATGAAAATAAGTATTCACTACATTCTGTTTACCAAAGAGCTCGGCCTATCTTGCTGTTTTGTTGTTGTTGTTTAGTCGCTCAGTCAGGTTTAACTCTGCAACTCCACGGACTGCAGCACACCAGGCTTCCCTGTCCTTCGCCATCTCCCAGAGTTTGCTCAAATTCACGTCCGTCGAGTCAGTAACGCCATCCAACCATCTCATCCTCTGTCATCCCCTCCTCCTCCTGCCTTCAGTGCTTCCCAGCATCAGGGTCTTTTCCAGTAAGTTGGCTCTTCGCATTAGGTGGCCAGAGTATTAGAGTTTCAGCTTCAGCATCAATCCTTCCAAAGAATATTCAGTGTTGATTTCCTTTATGATTGACTGCTTTGATCTCCATATAACGAAAAGATTGGCAGTGATAGATGGAAGCAGTATGATGTCAGAGGAAACTTTTCCCTTCTGCCAAGGGCCTTCTGTGTAACTTTAGGTGAGCCATTCAAGGGAGTTATTTCTGAAATGGAAATCATATTGGCTGGTCATAATAACAGCTGATCATAAGATTGTTTTAAACATCAGTTGGAGTAAGTAAATGAAATAGCTTTGTAAACAGCAAGTACCACACACCTGTAAGATGGTAGTGGTGTACATTTTTTATTTTGGTAAGAAAGGATGTGGAGGGAAGCAGCAACATGCCTGGTATATTTCACACCAGAGCAGATCCATCACCCTGTTCTCAGATGCACCATCAAGCCACTGTCTTAAACCACTCTGTTCTCAGACGCACCGTCAAGCCGCTGTCTTAAACCACTCTGTTCTCGGACGCACCGTCAAGCCACTGTCTTAAACCACTCTGTTCTCAGACACACCGTCAAGCCACTGTTTTAAACCACTCTGTTCTCAGACGCATAGTCAATCCACTATCTTAAACCCTCAGAACCCTGCTGGTACAACACCGAAAGAGACTGCTTTTAGGGTTCAGTTATAGGACAGTTTTCTCTTGTGTTCTCTACTATAAATACTTGTGAGAATTACTGACTTCATCTTTGTCATGTTTTGCTTGGGCAGATGGAATTCAGAACACCTATACTCATTTGCCTTCACTCCCCTACTACCAGCCCAGCCTCCCTGCCCTCCCCGCCCCTTCTCCCTAACACCGTCCCCTCTTTCTCTCACATAAACACACATGTGTAACACTGAAGTATACATCTGCTGCTGCAAGTCGCTTCGGTCGTGTCCAACTCTGTGTGACCCCGTAGACGGCAGGCTCCTCTGTCTCTGGGATTCTCCAGGCAAGAATACTGGAGTGGGCTGCCATTTCCTTCTCCAAAAGTATACATCAGTTATTCCCAAATGTGAGGAGGTTTTTTAAAAGTCCAGTCTTCAGGCCTCACCTCTGGAGAGGCTGAATCAGTATGTCTGAGATAAGACCCCGAACTACAGATCTTCAAAGCATCCCATGTGTTTTTGGTGGTCACTCAGTGAGGGAACCCCTTACTGGTGACTGGATTTGTATTTTTCTGTGTTCATAATACTCTACATTTCACTATGGTCCTGATTTTCCATTTCTGTTTTGCCATTTTATTGTCTGTGTCCTTCTTTCATCTTAGAGATATCTCAATATAGAAAAGGAATTTAATTATTTTAAAAATGGAAGAAATCTTTGCTTTTTCCCCTTCACTGAAACCATGAACTCTTACAATTATGCATGCAGAATGCAAAGGTGCAGGTTTGAAGGGTCATAAATCAGCTTCAAGTTTCTCAGCAGGACGTATATTAAAATGTATGACCTTTGTTCTTAAGAGTAGATCACTAAAGAACTTTTCATACCATGAAGCACAGTGAAAAGCACAATGCTTTTCATACCCCCATAGGTAATATATTACTTGAGTCTCCCTCAAAAATGTATAAAATTATTTTATCTATTTAATACCGAGGTTTTTTCTTTTTTGGTCCTTCGGATAAAATTCACAATTGCAAAAGAAAGGAAAAAATAGGCAAATACAACAAAACATAGAAGCTTCTGAGAAGCATGGTAACTTATTCCTTGGCTTTTATACTTATAGGATTATATGAAACAGAAAAAAAGCAATATTACAAGCAATGACTTCCAATGGTTTCTCAACTGAGGAGCATGAAATAACATCACTCAGGCTGTCTTATTGTTTATGCTTTTAAAAATTCTTTTGCCTGTGACTTGATGTTGAATGCCCATCAATGTGAATATTGACCAATTCAGTTTTTTATAAATGAATCATCAGTTTTAATTAGTTAATACAAACAAGCATTGATAAAGTATTCCAGACAGAACTAAATAATGCATCAATTTTTATAAATCTCTTGTGAAAGGGATATTCTTCCCAGATGAGGGAAGTGAGGCTCAGGGAAGTTTAGTCATTTTCTCAAATTATTTATCTAGTAAATGACAGAGCTGAATATCTCCCTAATCCTTGCTCTGTGCATCCAATGGACTTTGTCCCTTCAGAGCTCTGGCCACACCCCAACCTACCCACACTGGTCTGCTGAGTATTTGTCAACCTGAAATTTTTTTTAACTCTCATATCTTAAAAATGCCACATCACGTTAGGCTGCTCAGGTCTGTCCAACTCTTTTGCAACCCCATGGACTGGACCCCGCCAGGCTCCTCTGTCCATGGGACTTCCAGGCCAGAATACTGGGGTGGGGTGCCATTTCCTCCTCCTGGAGATCTTCCTCACCCAGGGACTGAACTTGCATCTCCTATACTGGCAGGCAGATTCTCTACTGCTGAGCTACCTGAAGAGCCTGGAAATTTTATGTTCAACATTATTTAAGGTGAGAGATCAGAAAGCCTTGTGAAATGATTGAAGAAAGTGAGAGTTAAGAGGGAAAGATTCAGAGGAGAGAAAACGGGCGCAGTCTTTTCTAGCCCGTGAAGCCTCCATTCCCTGCTGCTGGGGGTTGTCATCAGAGAACCACACCCTCAGCAGGGACTTAGGCAGCCTTGGGACTAAAAGAAAAGGCAAGCAAGAAGGTAGACTAGAAGTGAGGGTATAAGATGTAAGGGAAGAAAAAAGCAGGGAGAGGGAAAAAAAAAAAAGGAAGACTATGAAGACAGGAGGATCTTACAACAGAACAAACCATAGTTAAGCATAACAGTATGTCAGTTCATTCCTCCAAGTGTTTGACTGCCTTCTCTTTACAATTCCTAGTTAGTTAGTTCAGTCACTCAGTCGTGTCTGACTCTTTGCGACTCCGTGAATTGCAGCACGCCAGGCCTCCCTGTCCATCACCAACTCCCAGAGTTCACTCAAACTCACGTCCATTGAGTTGGTGATGCCATCCAGCCATCTCATCCTCTGTCATCTCAGGACAACTGCAAATGACTAGCTCCAGTAAAATCACACCCCTCAGATCTGAATCTCCACTGGTCGGGTTCACTTATGTAATGTGTTTGCCTAGCAGATGGCCTTTCCTGTGAATCTGACACGATTACAAGGAAAGAAATATAAGTTCAACAGGGTCCAGGAACCCCAAAGCCTTCTCTGCCAGTTCTTAGTGTTTGCTCCAAGTAGCATAAATACCTTAAGGCAACTCCTCATCTGTGTAATTAAAAACTTTCTGGGTGTCCAGGTGTAAGCAATGCAGCACTGCAGCAAACGGTGCCAGGTCTCAGGCCTGTCTCAGCACCACTTATCAGATACCCACTGTGGTCCAAATATGTACCAAAAGTTTGGTACTTTTGTTCTAACCATCACAATTCTTTATTAGATTGTAACATGTTAAATGTTAAAAAGGCAAAATGGTTGTCTGAGGAGACCTTACAAATAGGTGAGAAAGATGAGAAGGTAAAGGCAAAGGAGAAAAGGAAAGATATATGCATTTAAATGCAGAGTTCCAAAGAATACCAAGGAGAGATAAGAAAGCGTTCTTCAGTGATCAGTGCAAAGAAATAGAGGAAAATAATAGAATGGGAAAGACTACAGATCTCTTCAAGAAAATTAAAGATACCAAGAAAACATTTAATGCAAAGATGGGAACAATAAAGAACAGAAATGGTATGGACCTAACAGAAGCAAAAGATATTAAGAGATGGCAACAATACACAGAAGAACTGTACAAAAAAAGATCTTCATGACCCAGATAATCATGACAGTGTGATCACTCACCTAGAACCAGACATCCTGGAATGTGAAGTCAAGTGGGCCCTGGGAAGTACCACCACGTACAAAGCTAGGGGAGGTGATGGAATTCCAGTCGAGCTATTTCAAATCCTAAAAGATGATGCTGTGAAGGTCCTGTACTCAGTCTGCCAGCAAATTTTGAAAACTCAGCAGTGGCCACAGGACTGAAAAAGATCAGTTTTCCTTCCAATCCCAAAGAAAGGCAATGCCAAAGAATGTTCAAACTATTGCACAATTACATTGGTCTCACACTCTAGCAAAGTAATGCTCAAAATTCTCCAAGCCAGGCTTCAAAGTACATGAACTGTGAACTTCCAGATGTTCAAGCTGGATTTATAAAAGGCAGAGGAACCATAGATCAAATTGCCAACATCTGCTGGATCATCAAAAAAGCAAGAGAATTCCATAAAAACATCTACTTCTGGTTTATTGACTACAGGAAAGCCTTTGGCTGTCTAGATCAGAAGAAACCGGAAAAGTCTATGGATCACAAGCACAAATCAGAAAGAGGCAACTCCCTCTGATTGAGTCATTCCACAACAAACTGTGGAAAAGTCTTAGAGAGATGAGAATACTAGACCACCTCACCTGCCTCTTGAGAAATCTGTATGGAGGTCAGGAAGCAACAGTTAGAACTGGACATGGAACAAAAGACTAGTTCCAAATAGGGAAAGGAGTATGTCAAGGCTATATATTGTCATCCTGCTTATTTAACTTATATGCAGAGTATATCATGAGAGATGCCAAACTAGATGAAGCACAAGCTGGAATCAAGATTGCTGGGAGAAATATCAATAACCTCAGATAATCGATGACACCACCTTTATGGCAGAAAGTGAAGAACTGAAGAGCCTCCTGATGAAAGTGAAAGAGGAGAGTGAAAAAGTTGGCTTAAAACTCAACATTCAGAAAACTAAGACCATGGATCCAGTCCCATCACTTCATGGCAAATAGATGGGGAAACAATGGAAACAGTGAGAGACTTTGTTCTTTTGGGCTCCAAAATCACTGCAGATGGTAAGTGCAGCCATGAAATTAAAAGATGCTTGCTCCTTGGAAGAAAAGCTATGACCAACCTAGACAGTGTATTCTAAAAAAACAGAGACATTACTTTGCCAACAAAGGTCTGTCTAGTCAAAGCTGTGGTTTTTCCAGTAGTCATGTATGAATGTGACAGCTGGACTATAAAGAAGGCTGAGCACCAAGCAATTGATGCTTTTGATCTGTGGTGTTGGAGAAGACTTGGACTGCAAGGAGATCCAACCAGTCAATCCTAAAGGAAATCAGTTCTGACTAGTTATTCTCCCAGTTATCCATTGGGAGGACTGATACTGAAGCTGAAACTCCCAATACTTTGCCACCTGATGCGAAGAACTGACTCATTGGAAAAGACCTTGATGCTGGGAAAGGTTGAAGATGGGAGCAAAGGGGATGACAGAGGATGAGATGGTTAGATGGCATCACCGATTTGACTGATGTGAGTTTGAGTAAGCTCTGGGAGTTGGTGATGGACAGGGAAGCCTGGCTTGCTGCAGTCCATGGGGTCACAGAGTTGGACATGACTGAGCGACTGAACTGAACATGTTAAATTTAAAATAATCCCTATGTGGAATTCCCTGGTTGTCCAGTCATTAGGACTTGGCACTTTTATGGCTGAGGACCTGAGTTTGATTCCTTATTGGGGAACTAAGATCCCACAAGCTCTATGGCATGACCAAAAGCTAAATAAACAAAATAATCTCTAATGATACTCAAAAAGGTGGAGGGGGGAGCTCTTTATAGAACAATGTCAACACAATGAAAAACAGGACTGGAAAATTCACTATTTTTTAACCATGAATGGAATAACTGATTGAAGCAAGTCATCAATGAATACTAAAAGATAAAGTAGATAGAATATGCACAGTCTCAAAACATCATGCCCCAGTTAGTTATTAATTACAGAGAGCTAAAAGATACCTTTACAATAGTAAAACTTGGTGATACGTGAGCCACATGAACAAAGTGAAATCACCAGTAATGGGACAAACCGATATTACGTGCCTTGTGTTGGTTTGTAATCGGAAGTGTTCTCACTGAAATGTTTAGCCTGAATATAGCCATGAGGAAACAGACAACTTCAGATTTAGGGACATTTTACAAGTGGCCACAAATGGCCTGAATTCTTCAAAACTATCAATGCCATGAAAAAACAAAGGAAAGTGATCTAAACTAAAACAGACTACACAGATGACAACTAAGTGAAGTGTATGGTCTTTGGTTATCCTGGATGGATAAAAATCAGGTATAAAGTTATTACTGGAATTACTGGGGAAATCTGAAGGTAGTCTGCATTTTAGATAATAACAACAACATTGGGTCAGATTTCTTGGTTGACTTGATGGAGCTGTTAGGGAGGAAACTGTCTTCTAGTCTTAGAAATCTGTGAAGTATTTAAGTACCATCAAGTTTGCAGTTTACTTTTGAACAGTTTGAAAACAACTAAGGTGTTACATGGAGAGAAAGCGAATGTGGCAGAATGTTAAGAATTCATGAACTTTTGTGAAAATGAGACATATGATAGCTTCAAACTGTCTGTAGGCTTGAACTTTTTAAAACAGAATTGGGAGAACACACAATACTATTGATCCTGCTTTCTCAAAAATGGAAACTTAGGTTGAGGTCACCCAGCTAGAACGTGCTAGAGCTTATATCCAAACCCAGGTCTTTCTGACTCTGCAGGCTCTTCAGGAGTATGTTTTGGCCCTGAGATAGTCAGTGTGGCCACAATCAGCGTGAGATGGTCTTGAAAAAGGATGTCATGTATTTCCCTCAGTTTCTCAGACCAGAAGAGATAGGGGTCTCTCCTGAGAGCTGAGGACCTGGGTTTGGTGTACAAGCCTGCTGCTGCTCTCCTTCCCCAGTCCCTGATGAAAGAGGCAGGCTTTTCCTTCTCCTACGAATTTTATAGACCGTGCTTCCGGATTCACTTGACGTCAGTTAAGGCCCAGTGCAAACCCTTGTGGAGTGGTGAGATCTAAATTAAGGCTGACTTTTCATCATCTCAGAACACAAAACCTAGGAGACAGCAGAAGACAGCTCTAAAGAGGTCAACATAATACCCGGTTCTTGTGGACTTATTTCCCACTGATTACATCTCAAGAGAGGAAGGGTGCTGGCGAGGGCTTCTCTTCAAATCCATTGACCCCCTTCTTCAAAGAATTTATCAACTGTTTATGAAAACTATGGTCTGCTCTATCTGGTGTGTATGAGGTGATTAATCATGCAATAATATATTCAATTGAATTTGAAAATATCCATCTCTGGCAATGTCTGCTTCATGTTCATGAACTTAGATAAATCGGCTCAGGCTCTGTGGTGGATGGTGTTTGGAAGTTTAAATTTTCTTCTAATACCTTATGTTGCTCCTTGATAATGTATTTTTATAGTAGGTAAATAAGTCCTGATTAAATGTCTTCAGTTAATATAACTAGGTAAAAAGGAAGCTCATTCTTTGGTGGCTTGTGGGCAGTAGCCCCACTTCTCCCTTATGTGGGTTTTATCCTACATCTAGCTTTTGGATTTTGTGAATTGCTGACAGGAGCCAGATCTTTTTTTGGAGAGTGTGCTGTGTAGAGAGGAGGGGAAAGCTCACAGTAGGTTAGTGGTATCATTAGCAATTTTGTTCTTTAAGAGCAGGAAAATATAATCCAAGGGTTTGAAGCTATTCTATATAGGTTGGCACTTCCCTCTCACTAGGAAATGCTTATTTTCTCTGCTCCTAAAAATGGGTGTTTTTTAATGTTTAAATAAATCCCTGCAGTGTCTTTGTGTAATGAAAGAACGGTGCTTCGGTGCCTCCTGTGGGGAATGAGTCAGAGTGCAGCCTGCTCTGTGTTTCAGCTGCCACAAATGCAGGGGAAGAGCAGGGGAAATCACATTTTGCAGGGGAACCTTTCACAGTTTTTGAATGCAGTTTTTTAGTAAGTTTGAGGGAAAAACAATAAAGAGAATGTAGGAGACTGGATCCTTAAGTACTAGCTTAAGTACTAGCTTAGTAGCTCTGAGAGACTTTTGATCAAGCCTTTCATACTCTTGTGTAACTCAATGCCACTAAATAATTTTTCAGGCTGTCTCTAGTCATTTCTAGTGAAAATATGGCTTTACCACATGAATTCAGAGTCACTTCCCTCCCATCTGGAATAACTGCCATTTTTGTCACAGTCAATGTATTTAACAGCCTAAATACATCTACCCTAGGTGCATTCCTGAGGGTCCCTGGTGGCTCAGACAGTAAAGAATCTGCTTGGAGAAGGAAATGGCAACCCACTCCAGTATTCCTGCCTGGAGAATTCCATGGACAGAAGAGCCTAGCAGACTTTAGTCCATGGGGTCACAAAGAGTCGGATACAGTTGAGAGAGAGAGACACACACACACACACACACACACACACTCTCTCTCTCTCTCTCTCTCTCTCTCTCTCTTAAGGTGAGTACATACCTGAGGGTCCAAGTAGATAAAGGAATATCAACAGGGCTGCAAAAACCCCTGCAGAGGCTTGGGACTATGGCACCCCCCTGACGAAAATAGTTGTATGTCTCTTGGCCACAGGACTCACTACTCACACTGGGGTACTTTTCCTCTTTTGGACTCTAAAGGGTTTCTAGCAAAGAAATATACAAGCCCATGTTTGAAATAAGCAGCAGGAGTAAGACCATATGTCTCAATTAGAGTTGCAAGGATCAGTTCTGCAGATCTGGGCAAGGTCGAGATTGCATGAAACCGTGGAAAGGGTAAAAAAAATCAGAGCAACATGCAGAATTCCCTCATGGTGGAATCTAGGAAACTGGTGGTGCTGCATGAGAGAGTGGCCTGTGTGGGTCCCATCTGATGCAAGAGCCAATGGGAACCAAGAACATGTGAGTGTCAGAGGCTAGGTTAGAATTCAGATCCTTCAGATACAGGCAACCATCAAAGACTGAATTCCTTCAAGTTTGGCGAACAAAACTCCTGACGCTCTTTCTCATTGGGTTACAGCATAGCGTCATCTCTTAGCAGAGATAATTATGAAAGTTAAAAAACTTTAATATCTCAATCCAAGAACCTTTCTGGGATCATCTCTTTTTCTGGACAGAGGTCAACCCTCTGGAGATGTAATGAGACCAGCAGATCCTAAGATTTCCAGAGAAGGAAATGGCAACCCACTCCAGTATTCTTGCCTGGAGAATCCCAGGGATGGGGGAGCCTGGCGGGCTGCCGTCTATGGGGTCGCACAGAGTCGGACACGACTGAAGCGACTTAGCAGCAGCAGCACAAAGTTGACTTTTTAAGTGGTGTGATATGACAACTTGTTGTAATACATGGACCACGTCATTGGAGTCTGCAAAAACTGGCTAGGGATTAAATCCCAGGTGGTATTAGTGGTAAAGAACCACCTACCAATGCAGGAGATGTAAGAGATACAGGTTTGATCCCTGGGTCAGGAAGATGTCCTGAAGAAGGAAATAGCAACCTACTCTAGTGTTCTTGCCTGGAGAATCCCATGGACAGAGGAGCCTGGTGGAGTACAGTCCATAGCATCGCAAAGAGTTGGACACTGAAGCAACTTAACATGCACCATAGAAAATCTCCTTACCGAAACCTGAAGAGTTGAATGGCCTTTGTGCTCTCTTAACTTTCTAGCTGTCACACCCTTAGTGATGATTATTCGAGTCTTGCAACAGCAAAGAAAGTATGGAGCTGCATTCTCTTCTGTCCTCAAAAAAACCATGCATAAGGTTTTGGGATGTTTGGAAATTTACCTATTGAGTAGATTAGATACGGTGTTTCTCTATGAATCATTAGAAGTATATAACAAGGAAAAATATAAATTTGAAAGATTTTTTTAAAATCTGATGTATGAAAAAACCTTGTTTTTGAAAGTAAAAATTGCATTTAGTTACAGTAAATAAATCTGACTTATCCACATTCAAAACCTCCTTTCACTCATCATATGACTCAATTTTTAAAAGTGGGCAAAAGATGTGGATATTTCTGAAAAGAAGACATGTAATTAGCCAACTGGGTCAGGAAGATCCCCTGAAGGAGGGAATGGCACCCCATTCCAATATTCTTGTCTGGAGAATCCCATGGACAGAGGAGCCTGGTGGGCTACAGTCCACAGGGTCGCAAAAAGTGGGACATGACTGAAGTGACTTAGCACCGCACTGCACATAGACACATTAAAGGGAATCAGCTTATACAAACATGGAGATGAAGTCTGATGATGCACCATCTGCAAGCTGGAGGCTCAGGAAAGTCAGTGGTGCAGTTTAGAAGCCTGAAAGATATGGAGCGGATGGTGGAGTTCAGCTGGGGTTTGAAGGTTGGAAACCAGAAGTGCTGAGGGCAAGAGAAGATCAGCGTTGCAGCTTACAGTCAGGCAGACAATAAATCCAGCCTTCCTCTGCTCTTTTGTTCTGATCATGCCCTCACTGTATTGGCTGATGCCCACCAACGTTGGTAAAGGCCCTGTGCTTTACTCAGTCCACCAACTCAAATGCAAATCTCTCCTAGAAACACCCAAATATAATGTCTAGCCAGCTGTTGGGCATCCTTTGGTCCAGTCAAGTTGGCTTATAAAATTAACCATCACAGTTGCATAGCCATAGCTAGCTATAAGGAGGCTGGCAGATAATGTCTCCAGCAGGTATCCCTGTTCCCAGAAGGAAACTGATTCAGAAGTGACAATCAACAATGTACTGCCTGACTGGCACTTCTCACTGTTAAGGTTCTTATCTTCCGTAACCAAGCCTTGTTTCTAAGAGGATGGTGTTAATATATAATTGAGCTATCTGAGGAAAAAAAATCAAATAGATTTTTGTCAACTAAATAGAGTGCTGTGACAATAAAGTCCTATTACCATATTGAAGCATCAGCTCTTTCATATACAGTTTCCTGGGATTAACTGCCTGCTCAGACCAGTCACCAGCTTGGCACCTTTGTTGCCCTCCACCTCTTAGTATTGGCTTGGGCTTCTGATACCAGAAGCATTAGGCAGAAGAGCTGCATTACTGGGAAGAGTTATAAATGAAAGACAGGTTTCCTGATTAGGCTGAAGGTTTAGGTCTTTGGTTTCTCTGAGATTGTGTATGCCTTTCTATTTCAAAGGCTGACCAAGTCAAAGACTTTTGGTCTCCTAGAATCAGTGTACTGCCACTGAGGTGCACAAGACTTACTAGATAAACCTTTGCAGTTCACCAGCAGAAGCAAATAAATAGTCTGACAAAAGCAGCTTTGTACACGTGTGCTATGTTGCTTCAGTCATGTCCAATTCTTTGCAACCCCATGGACTGCAGCCCGCCAGGCTCCTCTGTCCATGGGATTCTCCAGGCAAGAATACTGGAGTGGGTTGCCATGCCCTCCTCCAGGGATCTTCCTGACCCAAGAATTGAGCTTGCATCTCTTATGTCTCCTGCACTGACAGGTGTGGGTTCTTTACCACTAGTGCCACCTGGGAAGCCCCCAAATAAGGACAGATTCTGATCATCTATGTCAGCCCGTTTTCTCGCGGCCAGCTGGCCTTCTGCAAATGATCCAGAACTCTCTGCAGCACAGTCTCAGCTGGGGTGATATATTATGCAGATTAAAGACATAAATCCTCTGGAGAAGACAGATCAGGAAGATAAAAAAGGTGTTCATAATAATAAGCTTTAAAGGAACTCAGCCTGTTCCCTGGGCTTTGTAAAGACATGAAATCTGTATAAACTTTGAGGATCCTTTAGTTCATTGTTCTTTCTCTAAGTCCAGTTATCTGACAGTGAATTTCTTCAATAGAAATTATTTGTGGCAAGTCTTCACCGACGCTTTTTTCCTTTCATTTTTCAGAAAGCTGGGGAAAAAGCAATTGACCTGCCATTTTCTTGTCTTCCTCTGCACTAAAGTGCTAAGAGCCCCATGGATTTTAACTGGAGTTTTTAATCAGAATTTCTCCTTTCTTGTGTGCTTTTTAAACTCCCCGTTCCTCCCCCAGGCCTCTGGTCTCACAGAGCCCTCGGGAATTGCTGCTTTTCCATCCAGATTTCTTCCTCCTCAGGCAAACTCCCAACTAGGGAAAGGGTATGCGCAAGGGATTCAGGGCTGCATGCAAGTCATGTGGCTTCGCAGTTGCTCTCTTCTCCCCAAAGAGGCATCTGTCTTATTTAGCACCATTGCTAGCACGTCTTTAGCGCTTGGTTTGCAATAAAGACAAATTTAGCATAGGACATTATTCTAAAGCTGGTTTGGCCTAAATGCCACAGGAGGAAAAAAAAATAAAATCACTGTACACAGTGGTGTGTGTGCGTGTGCGTGCGTGTTGCATACACCAGAAAAGTGCTTGCAGTGTTTCTTCAGAGCAGTGTTCACACAAAAACACTCAGTTAAACCAACATCCCTTTCTCCTAAAAATACTAAAAGGAATACCTGTCTGCCATATGTAAGCTATGACTTCCCTACTAAAAGATTTTCCATTAAGATAGGTTTTTCAGATTTGGGTGCTCATAAAGTTCTAAAGATGGTGGTGTTGTCATTTCCCTACTTTCATGGAGAACATCCATGGACTGCACTGGATGTTTTATATGATTTTTATATCCCAGAGACTGTAATAATAAAAGCCAACATTGAGAAGGCACAAGGGCATGCTTTAATTTGTTTAGTATTTATCTAGATATTGAGATTCAGCTTCAGAACTAGAGTGGTCCATTTTCTCCAAACTGCAATCATTGATTTAATCATTTACTAAGTATATATTGGGCACTGTTCCATACACTGGAGAATACAAAGCAGTCTATAGTTCTGTTTTCAAGAATCCTGCCCCATAACTCAGAAGATAAATACTCATGTATAATGCTTTTACAGCAACACAAAATAGTATCATGTGGAATTAAGAGCCAAATGAGAAGTATAAATAGCAAGTACTATAATGACCAAGAAAATAGGAAAAATAGCTTGAAGGTAGAATTTGTCCTGGAGTTGAAAAATGGACAGACTTTGAGTATGTTGAAAGGAAAGAGATGGTATTCTAGGCAGTGAAAGTGAAAGTTGCTCAGTCACGTTCTACTCTTTGAGACCCTATGGACTGTAGCCCACCAGCCTCCTCTGTCCATGGAATTCTCCAAGGCAGAATACTGGAGGGAGTAGCCTTTTCCTTCTCCAAGGGGTCTTCCCAACCCAGGGATCAAACCCAGATTTGCCACATTGCAGGCAGATTCTTTACCAGCTGAGTCACCAGGGAAGCCCAAGAATACTGGAGAGGGTAGCCTATCCCTTCTCCAGCAGATCTTCCCAACCCAGGAATCAAATTGGGGTCTCCTGCAAGGCAGGCGGATGATTCTAGGCAGAGAATGTAGAGAAATGTGCTTAGATGATGAGGTGGATTTGTTTGAAGAAGTGTGGGTAACTCATGAGAATAGAGAAGTAGCAAGAAATATTCCTAGAACGATATTATAAGTGTCCAGCCTGGATAGGCAAAGGTGTGGAGGGCAGACACGGAGTGCTGCAAAGCCCATCACCCCCTAGAACGATTCTACCATGCCAGACTGTGGAAGAGGGTATGGTGAGGGTGGAGGTGGAGGTTAGCTATGAATCCATAACTAACAAATAGTATAATGGGAAGAAGGAAAATGTATCTGGGGAGAAACAGGAAACACCTAATCTTCTGCACCAAATGTCAGCCTAGAAGTGAAGGATGCCAAGTCTGGAGCCTAACCCCCTAGGTTTGTTTCCCCATACCTCCATTTACTAGCTATGCAGTTGTAGGCAACAACCTGCAAATTCTTCTGCCTCATTTTACTCATCTATAAAATGGGGGTAACATCAGTCCCATCTCATGGGGTTGTTTTATTTATTAAATGAGATGGAGTATGTAAAATCCTCTTAAAAACTCCCAGCACATTGTAACTGCTCAATAAATTCTAGCTACTGTGACTGCAGGAAGAAAACACAGGCAACCATTGCTTTGGTTTTAGAGGAGGAAGAGGATGAACAGATTTAAGTGTGAATCTGATTGTCTTGGATATGTTTAGTGATGAAAGGATACTGAAAACTCTGGTCAACCACAGGAAGGAGACTGAAAGCTTAAACCTATTCTAACTAGTCATAGAATCTTGTGGTCCCATGAAAACAGAGGGCTAGCATATGTTGTTGAATATGAAAAAGGCCACCCCCCTGAAGAGACTCATTCTACTACTCTGTTTTTTTTTTTTTTTTCTCCACTTTTCCAATAAAGCAAGAGCTATAAGCATCCAGGTGTTGCTTGGATCCAGGTGTTGCTTGTGCTTCTTCAAAGCAACCTAAGTATTAATAGCTTGAATCCATTTGACTTGACTCTTCTAACTTCACAAAACACAAGTTCCCTAGGTAAGTGATTATTTAGGAAAGTAGATCACTTGGACTATTAAAGCTGGGTTTCTCCACCATGCCACTGTTGACAGTTTGGGCCAGATAATTCTGTTAGAGAAGGGGGCTGGTGTCCTGTGCACTGCAGGTTATTTAGCAATGTCTTTGGCCTCTGTTCACTGGATGCCGGTAGCACTTCCTTCCTCCAGGCATGACAATAAAAGAATGTGCCCAGACGGTGCTGAACATCACTGAGGAGACAAAATCACCCCTAGTCAAGAAGCACTGTTAGACTCATTGGATGGCAAACCATTGCTTGTGTGGGAGAGAGTGGCCAGAATACCTTTGGCTCATGTCCATTCAAACGAAGGCTTTCATCTCAGTGGATTCACTGGAAAGAAATTAACCACCTCAGTGGTTGGAGGATGGTGGGGTGAAGAGGCAGCAACAGAGACAAAGGAATTACAGGTACATAGATGACTTAGCAAGATCCAAATAGTATTAATAGCATCTAAGCAACCAACTAAGCAGAAGGGCCTAGTAGTGATGTTATCACCTTGCTTCATGCAGAATGGGAAAATAAAGTACTTGCTGTTAGAGCAGACACTTTTAGAAGGATTACTTTGATTTTTATCTCAAATTTTCCTGGGTAACAGGACCATGAACCTACCAGATGGGTTCTGCTTCTCGCTTTCTCTGGCATGATAGGCTTCGGAAGGCAGCACATCAGGCCAGAAGGTTTGTCTGGATGGTCCTGCAGTTGAGAAGCAAGGCCTCTGCTAGTGACCTGTCTCCTCCTAGAAAGCTCACAGCCACGTACTTGGCACTCACTTTCAAATTGCAGTTCACTTTGGGGAAAATATGAATTGGGAGAGTTTTCTATAGTGTCTGGGATTCTTATATTGCTCATCTCTTTCACTAATTTTGAAAAATGCTAAGATTCAAGAGTCATATATTGGGTAGGCCAAAAAGTTTGTTCTGGGTTTTCTATAAACTGTTACTCAAAAACTTGGATGAACTTTTTGGCCAATTCAGTATTTCTAACGTTTAAATTTGTGTTTCTCCTAAGCTTTTTTTTTTTTCTGATAAAAAGATCTTCCAAAACTAGAAACTTCTCTTCTTTTTATCAAGGTCCTGCTTCTAAGGACACTTCAGGCACAAAGTCTTCAGTGATATTTTAAAGTCAGATTCCTTTTTCAGGAAGAGACATAGTTCTCAAGGGATATCATTCTTTTCTTATCTGAAAAGAAACAATTTCGGGTTCAAGTTAAATAGTTTCAAACGCAACCAAAATCATTCCACCCAGTAGAATTTAATATTCCCTTCCATTCATACACCATGTTCCAGTGACACTGAGTTATTAATATTCCCTAGGCACATCACATGGGGCTTCCATTTGGCGCTAGTGGTAAAGAACCCACCTGCTAATGCAGAGACGTAAGAGATAAGGGTTCAGCCCCTGGGTTGGGAAGATCCTCTGGAGGAGGGCATGGCAACCAACTCCAGGATTCTTGCCTGGAGAATCCCATGGACAGAGGAGCCTGGCGGGCTACGGTCCATGGGGTCGCAGAGAGTCAGACACGACTGAAGGGACTTAGCCCAGCACAGCCGCGCACTACACACTTTCATTTTGCTGGACTTTTGTCCTTGCTATTCTTTACGCCAGAATGCCTTTTGCTAGAGAACTTGACAACATTATCTTCTCATAGAAAAGCAAGTGCATGAAGGATGGAGGGAAGTCATGACCACTAAATATGGTACCTGGAATTGCAGATGTTTGCTCTTGCAGATAGAATTTTTATGAACGTGACTGCTGGGATGCTGAGTCCAGAAAGCAGAAGAATTAATGATATTGCTAATACTAAAGGAAACTCTATTAACTTCTATGGTTATGGCTAGCATATGGCTATGAGATTTTAAAACATCTTCATAATCCAAATAAAAGCAGACCACAAGTGTGAACAAATAGAAAGTCTATCATAAAGCAAAAAATAATTCAGTGAGGAACATGCTTTTTAAAACATTAGGTTTAAGTCTGAATCAAATACAAATTAAATGTCAGTAGAAACTTCAAAGTAATTTCATTATTCATTTCACTGTAAGTTGGTTAATTGCATTACAAGTCAAATTAAAACTCAAAAAGAACTTTCTGGCCACTTACTTTGCCACCTATCAGCATAAAATTTGCCTCATGGGTTTACTTATCAGATCAACCTAAAATAATGAGGAGAGAGGAGAGGAATACCTCAGTCAACTGATTTAAAGTGTTAACTTTATTTCCTGAGACAAAGATCCAATTTTCTTGTCTTTAATTTCACCTTTCAGCTTGTTTTTTTTCCTCCTATGGAGTCAGGCAAGAATGTTTTTTCTTTCAGCAGCTTTCCTCTGTGCATTGGAATATCAAATTCTCAAGATATACCATGTTATATTTTTTTATTTTACATTTTTTACCCAGAAGCCAGCCAAAGTTATTCCAAATAGCTCAGTGAACACTAGGGTTTTAGAATTTTGACTAAATGCTTTTTTTTTTTTTTACATATATGTAGCCTGTATTTTTCTACATTTACTATTATCTCTTCTTATAGATAATTTTATTTTTCTCTTCTGTTTACTGGATCCAGGCCACTGCATAGTAACTAAAACCTAGCATGTAGCCTTCAGGATTCTCACAACTGACCGCATATATCCAGTAAGCCCAGTCTGATCTTTCAGGAGTTGATCAATTGTGATGGGAGAACCTCGTTTATAACTTTATTATTTTCTGTTCTTCCTTTCCGAAGTGTGTGTGGAAAGAAGCCTCAACAGTAGTTGGAGAAAAGCTACAAAATAGTTTCCTGTTTTGTTTCCTGAATGAAAAACTATTAAATATTACCAGAGTGTGTCAGTGAGAATCAGGCCCAGAAAACAGATGTTGGCCAGGTCAGTCAATAGGGAAAATCTAATCCTAGGTAACTAGGGGCAATGAGGCTATGCAGAGATTGTCAGCCACTGGGTTTTGAGGGGGTGTTTCTAAAGCCCACAAACCGGGGGCACCACCTACCAAGAGCTAGAACTCGCCATAGAGCCCCCCCCCCCCTTTTAATCAGGCTGTTCAGAGAGACCATGCGGAGCCTGAGCTCTGCCCTCCTCCCTCTCCAGTCCCCTGTCCACATCGCCCACTGGAAACTCAAGGGTTTCATGGGGGCAACGTGTAGAACACAGCACAGGAAGGGCAAGAACCAGAGCAGAGAACAAACAGGCAAGTGAGTGATGCATCTGGAAAGCCTGTTGTTGTTTAGTCGCTAAGTTGTATCTGACTCTTTGTGACCCTGTGGACTGTAGCCCACCAGGCTGCTCTGTCCATGGAATGTACTGGACAAGAAAAATAAAGTGCTTCTGTCGGTACAAAGGTCCTGTTTGCTGTACTTCCTCTCTGTGTGTATTAATTTGTTGTTTGGTTTGCATTTGAGATGTGGTGATTACAGCCTAATAAGTTCTTCTCCAGAACTCTGGTGATACTGGGCAATTTCCTCTAAAGCAAGACTAGAGGGCAGATGCCTCGTTCAAGAACACAGGCTACTGTGCACATGCTGCCTCTTCCTTTAGTTGATATATTGCTCTTACACATCAGTTGAGCCTGTCCTTCTCACTTGCCTGGATGGCTTACTTCTAGAATTTGCCCCCATGAAACTAATGCCTCCAAGGGCTGTGCGGACATGGATTATTCTGATCCTACAAAGGTACAGTGAAACCAGGGACTACATCTGAGCTGGGCACAGGTTCTGTGAACTGTACCACTTGACTGCTCTTTATGCCAGAATGCCTTCTGCTAGAGAAGGGCTGTGATTCGTAGGCACAGCCTGCAGCTGGACTCTGCCTTGTTTGAAGTGGCATCTGAAAGGCTGAACAGCAATTACTCCCTGCAGCCCAGGGCAGATGATGACTGCGGGGCTTGGCCTTTTCATATTTTCTGGTTTCCTGAGGCCAGAGTTCTCACCAATGGTAAAACCTCTTTGCTCTGGTTCATCTGAAAAACACTGTCATTTCAAAAGAAAGAAAGAAAAAAAGAAGTGATTTTATAGTGATTTTTATGGCAAACAATAGAACAATGCTTCAGCAGTGTTGAATGGGAGAGAGTAAAAGGTAGATGGGTTCAGGAAAATAGACAGTTGCTGGCTTTCTGTTTTACGAGAACCCAAGGCCTAGGGAGGGCTTCCCCGATGGCTCAGTGGGTAAAGAATTTTCCTGCAGTGCAAGAGATACAGGAGACATGGGTTCAATCCCTGGGTTGGGAAGATCCCCTGGAGAAAAAAAGGCAACCCACTCCAGTATTCTTGCCTGGAGAGTCCCACGACAGAGGAGCCTTACAGGCTACAGTCCATGGGGTCACAAAGAGTCAGACACGACTGAGCAGGAGCAGGGAAGGCCTGGGGAGGGGAACAAAACCCCCAGTTAAGTCCATTCCTTGGCCTTGTGGATGCTCTTTGTTCAGTTCTATCATTTTCTTTTCCTCCTCACTGCCTTTCGCTCTCCCCAGGACAGGAAACTCTCTGGGATGGCCCTTCCCCACTCCCCCTGCCATCTCTCATGGACAGTAGGGTAGTCTGAACTGAACTCATATGAGTGAACTGCTGAGGTCAAGTCCAAGGGCCAATCCCCAGATCACCCTCCCCTCACTACCCCATGCCTCCCCACCACCACTGCCCACATGGGAAACCCCCCCACCCACCTTAGCTCCTCGGGCCCCTCTGCAAGCCTCCTCCAGCTCTTCATCCCAGAGACCCCAAGCCCATTCTAGTACCAGGATTCTCTGCCTCAGTCCAGGCATTTCTGGGACATGGAGATTACATTTTAGGAATACTTAAAGATCCATGATAATCCTTGAAAGGGCCCATGTGCTCACTCTTATCCTGCATCTGCCCCCTGCCTCCCCATTCCATCATCTGGCATGCTGCTGGAACAATCACCAGAGACTTCCCCCTGGAAGGGCCCCCACTTACCCTGCCCGTTTGATCACTAACTTTTCAAACCACACTTTTTTCCCTAGTGAACGTAGCAGCCTGAGGACAGTGACCAAGTCCTTCTCTGCAGTGCTGCTCAAAGTGTGGTCAGAAAACCCCAGGATCAGTGCCACCTGAGTGCTTGTTAGAAATGCAGAGTCTCAGGTCCTGCCTCAGCCCTTCTAAATCAGAGTATCTGGGGGTAGAACTCAGAAGGTGGTTGCAAACCTTCCAAGTGATTCTGATGCCTGCTAAGGTTCAAAAAGCGACACCCTGTGTTGTAGACACTAGTGTCTTGTGTACAGTAGTTGTTGAGTCAACACATGTAACTGGAAAATATTTGCAAGATCACGGGGTGGGATCACACCACAGCTTCCTGAGAGCAGAGCCCAGGTCTGTCTTTATTGCTGTGTCCTCAGCATCTCGAGTAATGCCGACAGTGTCTCCCATTTTAACTTTTTAAAAGGTTACAGAACAGCAAAGAAAATTACAATGAGGCTTGTTTCGAGAATGAGCTTGAGATAACACATCAATGCCATGTAGATAGTAAGTACTTTTTTGCTGGTGATAATTATACCTTCCATTGATAGAGCACTCTGTGGTTTTCAAGACTCCTTCAGGACATTTTCTCATTGGTCTTCTTGAAAATCTAGAGAAAGCATTAGTAGGCTTTGTTCTGCCCTCTTAGCAGCGATTCTGGAAAACTGAGAGATTAGTTCTTGGTTCTCTGAATTAAATACAAAAAGAGAGCCCAGGACTTTGAGCTCCTACTCCAGTGGAAAAGGTTTGCTGTTCAATTGTGTTATATTAGCTGAGGGTTTTGGTAACTTAGCCTCAATAAGTGTTCATTTTACAATTTCTTCATCTGCAAAATGAGAAAAAAAATACTATCTGCCTTGCAGTATAATAAGTATTAAATAATAAATGTGAAACATTTAGCACACTGCCTGATATGGTTATATTAATGAATTGTTTTATGTTTAAATATTACTTGTATTACTTATTTTTATTATACCACCAGAGTGACCAGTACTTCACTTGTGAGATAGCAAGGGCCAGGGTCTTGCCCATCTCAGAGGGTGTTACTTGCTAATTTAAGGCAACATTTAAGGCATTTAGTCTGACTTACACAACTGGGAATGTTTCTCACTGCTGATGGCCCTCCCTTGGGTCTCCTGCTGATTCCTGTGGTCACTAAACCTAATAACCCATCAGGATACTTGAGTGTCTACTGCAGTCACCATGGTGACTCCCATTCTCAAGTGGAGGTTGCTAATCATTCCAAACACATGCCTTCCTTCCATCAGTTGATAAGTTGTCGTGGTTAACCTTTTATTTGTTTAACATATTTCTCTATTCTGTGATTTCATTTATCTCATAATTATTAAGCACAGAGAACCTGTAAGGGATGTTTTGCCAAGTCTTACACTTCTCCATATTCCCCTACTGTTTCATATAAATGTTATTGTTTTTATATGTACCAGGAAAAAAGGTTGGAATGCGCTTGTGTGTATGTGTTTGTTGTGTGTGAAGCTTATTTTTTTAATCATAGTAGAGTTGATTTACAGTGTTCTTAGTTTGAAGTGTACAGGAAAGTGATTCAGTTATACATATATTCATTCCTTTTCAGACTTTTTCCCTCATATAGGTTATTGCAGAATGTTGAGTGGAGTTCACTGTGCTGTACAGTAGGTCCTCATTGGTTACCTATTTTGTATACAGTAGCATGTGTATGTTAATCCCAAATTCCTGATTCATCCCTCACCTCTGCAATTTGCCTTTGGCACCCATAGTTTTCTTCTAGATCTGTGTGTCTATTTCTGTTTTGAAATAAGTTCATTTGTATCATTTTTTTAATTACATATGAATAGTAACATATGACTTACTCCTTTGAAGTATTTTGGTTCCTTGGGAGACATATTATTTCTTCTTTTTAAAAGCAATCAAGTGTTTAGCCTATGAGGCTCTTCCTAATCAGGAGAATGCAGTCACTGCTTTTCCCTGTGGAAGTGGACAGCGTGGTGTAGAAGAGGAGGCGTGGAGAGTCTCGGCATGCAGACTCTCACCAGCCCCCTCGTAACTGCTTCCTATCCATCAGGATGTCACTCCACGTCTCGAGTCTCAGCCTTGTCATCTGTCCAATGAAGGAGCTGGACTAGGGCCCTCCAAGGCAACCGCTCCCTGGTGCTGAAGTGCTAAGTTACTCTCTGAGCATCCTCATCCTGACTCTTGGGGCTAGAGCAAAAAGGACACCATGATTTCTGCAGGCTGGAATGAACAGCTATCACACAGATGACTGTGGAGGGGCTGACACTTAACTTTCCCTTCCACGGTCAGGACGGCACAGACCGTGGAAGAACTCTGCCAGCACTGAGTCCTGGAAGGGATGGGGGCAGGGGCACTGGCGTCACATAGAGTGGCGATTCTCCTCCTGTGCCGTTTCTATTCTGTGCTGATATTCTGAACTTACTGGATTTCTTACGCATTTTTGCCACATTCGGTCTGTCATTCACTCATTCATTTGACCATGGATTTACAGTTACTGTCTGAGACCTCTCTATGTGCCACACATTCTCCTGAATGCTCAGTGGTGAACAGAACAGTCAGGGGCCCTGCCTGTTGTGGTCCTGGATACAGACAAGGAGAAGGTCCTCGTGAGTGAGAAACACGGTGTGCGGTCCCCATGTGACGGGCGCCTAATCAAGGGAGGCTGTGTGCTGAGACAGGCTGGGAGAGGGCAACAGAGCCTGACACAGGAGCTCTAAATGTGTTTCAGACAGTGGCACATGTGATAGCAACCGGTGGATTTCTTGCAAAAATAAGGAAGCTTAAATTCTATGGTGTGCCAGTAAACAAATTCTTTGAAAAAAAACAAAAGCAAAAAATAAAAACTTCTGATTTAATTCACTAATTTCCATGGTATAAGTGCACCCATGATAGTCATTGTCAGAGGTAAGGTTTAAAAACCAACCCACGAAAGTTCTTGATATTTCATAATTGGCGCTTTCAAGCCAGTACTGCCAACTCCAGAACCTTACCAGAAGCTTTGGCCCCTTACCTGGACAAGCCCCTTCCAAGCGTCTTAGTTGGGGTTCCTCCGGAAGCAGGCTTAGAGAGGGGAATTTGTATACAAGTAGTTTTTTAACTCAAAAAGTAACAAATAGTACTTTCTTAGTGGAAAAGTGAGCTGGGAATGGGAAGGCCACCAGGAAATGGTGTTTCTACCATTATGCTTGAAAATCTGGGAATCGGTGTGGCAGCAGCCTGAGGAGCAAGGGACGGGCACTAGTTAGACACCAGTTCCTGTCTGTCATTGGCTGAGGTCTGTTCCTGGGGCGTGCTCTCTCTCTGTTGCATCTGACTTTCCCTGATGGGCAGAGCGGTCTTCCCTTGCTTCAGAGAAGATTTTAAAGCAAAGAGCTGCAGACACTGGCAGTTGGAAGTGAGCTAGCAAGCAAAGAAGTGGCAAGGCCTGGGGGATATGGGCAGAGCACCAACAGCATCTGCTACAGATTGCCCTGTACCTATATCTGTAATTCTTGCTTTTTCTTTTCCACTATGGCTTGCCCATATTCACAGAATATTGAATACAGTTCCATGTGCTCCACAGTAAGACCTGCTATCTATCCATTCTACATGTACTAGTTTGTATCTGCTACTCCCAAACTCCCAGTCCTTCCCTTCCCCACCTCACTCCCCCTTGGTAACCGTAAGTCTGTTCCCTATATCTGTGGGTCCATTTCTGTTTCATAAATAATGTCATTTGTGATAAATAATGTCATTTGTGTAACATTTTAGATTCTGCATATAAATATCATAAGGTATTTGTCTTTCTCTTTCTGGCTTCTCTTAGTATGATAATCTCTAGGTCCATCCATGTTGCTGCAAACGGTATTATTTTGTTCCTTCTATGGCTGAGTAGTATTCCATTTCATCCATTCGTCTGACAATGGACATTTAGGTGTTTCCATGCCTTGGCTATTGTAAATAGTGCTGCTGTGAACATAATAATGCATGTATTTTTTCGAGTTACAGTTTTGTCTGGGTATTGCTGGATCATATGGCAAGTCTATTTTTAGTTTTTTGAGGAATATCCATACTATTGTCCATAGTGGCTGCATCAATTTACATTCCCACCAACAATGTGAACAGTTTTCCTTTTCTCCACACCCTCTAGCATTTGCTATTTATAGACTTTTTAAAGATGGTCATTCTGACAATCTGTATTTCTGATTTGCATTTTTCCCCCTTAGACTGGACCCTCACATTTTTGATTAGTTTTAGGCCTTGCAAAACTAGAACCATCCACAGTGATAGCTCCTGCTTGTTGGAAACTGTAGCATGTTTGAAAAATTCAAAGAAATTAATAAGGCTGTATCAAAGTTGGGAGGAGGGTGGGGAGCAAAAGATGGAAAGGAATGATGGGCTCTTCTAGGTTTGGCTGAAATACACTGATCTCTGTGGAACTCAGCTGGGCTGCTCCTGGCTTCTCCCTCCTGTGACGGGCTGGCAGAGCAGCCCTCTTCCTGGGATGGGTTCCTGCCACAATGAAGAGCAAGAATACAAGAGGGCTGATGAAACTCACAAGGCCTCTGTGCCTCTTGCTCACCAGTGGCTCACATGAAATCTCCTCATATTCCATTGACCAAAGCAATGTGTTTGGCCCAGTCCAAAGCCAGGGAGGTGCAGGGAAATAGGACCCACCTCTAAGGAAGGAGGTCATGACTCAATGAGTTCAGTACTACAGTCCACTCTAGGATTTTCACCACGATGTTAATGGTGGTTATCTGGGGGTAGTGAGATTTCTGATAATTTTTATTTTTGCTTTAGCTTTTTGTCTCATTAGAATATTTAATGAGAATATAGCAATCTTATCAAAACCTATAAGCCCATTTCTTTAAATTCTAAAAATATTAATATTGGAGAAAATTTATTTGAAGCTGCTGTTTTTAGCAATTACTTTTATAACTCCTTAATTAAAGGCGTTAATGTACATATGCAAAGCCTGTCTTAACTTCTTAAACTACCTCTTAACTTTTACAGCATATATAAATCATTAAGTTTTATCATGTTCCTGTTTTTGTTTTCTTACTGCCACTTACTCATTTTAAAATTTATTTTGTATATACCTTGTATTGCTGTATGTACTGCTGTAAACCACCTGCAAACACTTTGGGTATTAGATGGGAAGTAAAGAAACAGATTATTTTAAAAACTAAAGCAGGTATGGGAACTCACCTGGAGAGATTCTTTTTTAAATGCCTATGACAACGTCCCTAAAGGTTCTGATTTAATCGTTCTAGGTTGAAGTAATTTTTAACACCTCTCCAAGGTTGAGAATAATTGGATAAATAAGTGATTAAGTTAGTGGGAATGTAACAGAAGGGACAATTCTATGTGATGAGAAGTAGCAGATTGGGAAATTCCATAACAATTTGAAGTCTGCTGAGATGTGGAAGGCTGAAGCTCCTGAATGTTGAAGAGAATAAAGGAAATGAATGCTGAGGGGACCTTTGAGCTTCCAGAATGAAGGACAGGGCTGCTGTTAAGATCTGGCTGAGAGTCACTGCAGGGAGAGAGCTGAACGTGTTCTCTCTGATACCGAATTTTCCCCATTTATATCCCAGATCAGACCCTACACGATAACTGCTTTTTGGATTACTGAGGCACATTCTGTAGACTGTTTTTCCGAATATTATGACTAATAAGAGTCTCTTCTTTATGAAAACAGATTGAACTCATAGGAAATTATTTATATACGCAGAACAAAGGAGAGGAAATAGAAATATCATAGGGATTTGGTTTCTTTATTTATAACTCCTAAATTATTTTATTATGGGCAGTGTTCAGTCATTTATGTGTGAAATATGAAAATCTCATCTCCCTCTGCCTGATGATATAAAACAAAAGAAAAACAAAATCCTCTTTCTTTACATATATATTTATAGAGAAAATATACAAAAATAAGACAATATATAGAGAGGGGTTATTGTTTTGTTTTTAACTTAAAGACAGATAACAGATTTTTTTTATAGTAACCATCATCTGGTTACTGGTAAGGTCTGAGTTAATTGCCATTTGTTGGGTAACCATGGTGACCAGCATATTGCTTTTGAGTCCATTAATCTTGCTGAGATTAACAGTAAACCCCAAAGGATCTTTTGCAGTGATTCAGAAATAAATCATCTTTTCACATGTATGTTATTTTGTGACAGCCACTTTCTTTAAAACTGTCTAATAGACAAGGAAATATGACAGTCCCTAATGAGGTGATAGAAACCCATTACCAAATAAGAAATCTTGCAAAATACGGTAAATGACTGAAAAAGTAGATACACAGAAATGTTACATGAAAGAATAATTTACTAAATAGACATGTGTCAAGCTCCTAATAGACACACTAAAAAAGACTGTTTACTCCCAGTTAGAAATGTATTTGTCTAGGACCTCAGCCTCAAGATACGAACTGGAGACAAGATTTGAGATGAGGAAAGACAGGACAACTTTTCTTCAATTAAGAAAAGTCAAATTATTATTTAGACGATAGAAATTACAAGGGATGAGTTGAGGTGGATTTAGAAAGAGAAAGAGCTGGCTGCCCAAGCTGGGACTAACAGTGTTTTGTATTTGTAAAAAGATGTTTGCAGCTTAGAAAGTAGAGCATGATCCTACCTCAACCACAGTTGTCTTACAACAGCCCCAGAAAGTAAATGCAGAATGTGGTAGCCTCATTTTTATAGATGAAGATGCCGAAGCTAAAGAATACAGCATGACTTTCCTGTACCCACTTGGTATTAGTGCTTTCTCTTAAATGAACTCAATAAACTGTTACGATTCTGAGCTGGAAGGCACAGGGACTGGATTATCATCCCCACATTCTTCTGACCTTAATTCATGTTATTCTCTAGATGAAATACAGCTCTGGGGCTTTCTCAGCTCATGGGGTTTATATTTTCTCATCTCCATGTTTCCCAGAGCTAAAGGAATGATACAAGCTCTTATTTCAACCTAGGTCTTCATGTGTAAAAGAAATACCGAGAAAACAATAGTGTTTTACAGAATGTACCATGCAGAACTATTCATATTTTAACATATCTGAAATTGGGATGTGTCCTGTAACTAATGGCTTATTATAATTGCTGATGCTATGTGAAAAATAGATTCCACTACCTACACACGTGCTAAATTGGTCATAGTTGTGTATATTGCCAAGTGAGTGCTGGAATTATTAGGACATGGGTAGAAAGTTGTTGTGTATGAAAGAAGGGGTATCAGTTTTATACTAGGAATGTCAATACTCATTTTGGAGTAATGACTATCATTTCATAATTTCCTGTAAAGCAACAATCTAGAGCTCTACAGGTCTTAAGGGAAGATACCCACAAGCAGAAGGTTATGTTGAACTTTCTTATTGAGACAGTCATGGGATGGTCATCTCTCATAAACAAAGAATCATGAACAAAGCAACTAAAGATAGAAAAACTTACTAAATCCCTCAGAATAAGTGAAAAAAATTTTCAAAGTAACAAGAAGCTGATGTGAGTGATAAGTCTGTCTAGCAGGACTATTATTAAAGTATTGTATCATAGTTTCATTGGCTGGTTTTTTTTGTTCTGGGCCATTCATTAAAAATGTTTTATCTTATAATCCATGCTGCTTAGATTCTATGATATGTGGTAGTTTATGAGTCAGTCAGTATGGTTCTGATCCCCTGTAGCTGGTGACAGGACTTTGCCTAAAGCTACCCTGTGGGGTGGATGAAGCACAAGCTAGAATCAAGACTGCCACAGGAGAAATATCAGTAACCTCATATATGCAGATGATACCACTCAAAAGTAGGAAGTCAAGAAACACCTGAAGTAACAGGCAAATTTGGCCTTAGAATACAGAATGAAGCAGGGCAAAGGCTAATAGAGTTTTGCCAAGAGAATGCACTGGTCATAGCAAACACCCTCTTCCAAAAACATAAGAGAAGACTCTACACATGGACGTCACCAGATGGTCAACACCAAAATCAGATTGATTATTTTCTTTGCAGCCAAAGATGGAGAAGCTCTATACAGTCACCAAAAGCAAGACTGGGAGCTGACTGTGGCTCAGATCATGAACTCCTTATTGCCCAATTCAGACTTCAATTGAAGAAAGTAGGGAAAACCATTAGACTATTCAGGTATGACCTAAATCAAATCCCTTATGATTATACAGTGGAAGTGAGAAACAGATTTAAGGGACTAGATCTGATACAGTGCCTGATGAACTATGGACAGAGGTTGGTGACACTGTACAGGAGACAGGGATCAAGACCATCCTCGTGGAAAAGAAATGCAAAAAAGCAAAATGGCTTTCTGGGGAGGCCTTACAAATAGCTGTGAAAAGAAGAGAAGCAAAAAGCAAAGGAGTAATAGATACAAGCATCTGAATGCAGAGTTCCAAAGAATAGCAAGAAGAGATAAGAAAGCCTTCCTCAGCAATCGACGCAAAGAAATAGAAGAAAAGAACAGAATGAGAAAGACTAGAGATCTCTTCAAGAAAATTAGAGATAGCAAGGGAACATTTCAATAAAAGATGGGCTTGATAAAGGACAGAACTGGTATGGACCTAACAGAAGCAGAAGATATAAAGAAGAGGTGCCAAGAATACACAGAAAAATGGTACAAAAAAGATCCTCATGACCAAGATAATCGCAATGGTGTGATCACTCACCTAGAGCCAGACATCCTGGAATGTGAAGTTAAGTGGGCCTTAGAAAGCATCACTACAAACAAAACTAGTGGAGGTGATGGAATTGCAGTTGAGCTATTTCAAATCCTGAAAGATGATGCTGTGAAAGTGCTGCACTCAATATGCCAGCAAATTTGGAAAACTCAGCAGTGGCCACAGGATTGGAAAATTCTCCAAGCCAGGCTTCAGCAATACATGAACCGTGAACTTCCTGATGTTCAAGCTGGTTTTAGAAAAGGCAGAGGAACCAGAGATCAAATTGCCAACATCCGCTGGATCATGGAAAAAGAAGAGAGTTCCAGAAAAACATCTACTTCTGCTTTATTGACTATGCCAAAGCCTTTGACTGTGTGGATCACAATAAACTGTGGAAAATTCTGAAAGAGATGGGAATACCAGACCACCTGACCTGCCTCTTGAGAAACCTATATGCAGGTCAGGAAACAACAGTTAAAACTGGACATGGAACAACAGACTGGTTCCAAATAGGAAAAGGAATACATCAAGGCTGTATGTCGTTATCTGCTTATTTAACTTATATGCAGAGGACATCATGAGAAATGCTGAGCTAGAAGAAGCACCAGCTGGAATCAAGATTGTCTGGAGAAATATCAATAACCTCAGATATGCAGATGACCCCACCCTTATGATGGAAAGTGAAGAGGAACTAAAGAGCCTCTTCATGAAAGCGACACAGGAGAGTGAAAAAGTTTGCTTAAAGCTCAACATTTAGAAAACAAAGATCATGGCATCTGGTCCCATCACCTCATGGGAAATAGATGGGAAAACAGTGGAAACAGTGTCAGACTTTATTTTGGGGGGCTCCAAAATCACTGCAGATGGTGACTGCAGCCATGAAATTAAAAGACACTTATTCCTTGGAAGGAAAGTTGTGACCAACCTAGATAGCATATTCAAAAGCAGAGACATTACTTTGCCAACAAAGATCCACCTAGTCAAGGCTATGGTTTTTCCAGTAGTCATGTATGGATGTGAGAGTTGGACTGTGAAGAAAGCTGAGCATCGAAGAATTGATGCTTTTGAACTGTGGTGTTGGAGAAGACTCTTGAGAGTTCCTTGGACTGCAAGGAGATCCAACCAGTCCATTCTGAAGGAGATCAGCCCTGGGTATTCTTTGGAAGGAATGATGCTAAAACTGAAACTCCAGTACTTTGGCCACCTCATGTGAAGAGTTGACTCATTGGAAAAGACTCTGATGCTGGGTGGGATTGGGGGCAGGAGGAGAAGGGGATGACAGAGGATGAGATGGTTGGATGGCATGACCAACTGGATGGATATGAGTTTGGGTAAACTGCGGGAGTTGGTGATGGACAGGGAGGCCTGGCGTGATGTGGTCGCAAAGAGTTGGACACTGAGCAAATGAACTGAACTGAACCCTGTTGATGGTGGACATTGTCAGGGAGTCCAAACTAGTCAAAAACAAATCTTACTCTATTAACCAGCTCTGATGGCAAATTAACGTTTTGTTCACCTCAGCACAGATAGCCCAGACCATAATTATTACTTGATTAAAAAGAGAAATGGTCTCCAATGGCTCTTTACGCTTTTAAGGTAATGCTTCTGTAGAATTCCTTGGTAATTATAGAAAATGTTCATTTTAAATTATTTCCTTTTCAATTTAAGACATTGCAGAAGTTATAGTAAAGTGTTTTTTATATATGAACAAATGGAAAGGGGTATGTTTGATGTAATCATGGCCTCCCCAAATTATACACACACATATATATACTGTATATATAGTATAAACAGGGAATATTCTGTATGAATAGATGTATAATCTATTACTGCGGCATCCTAAGACTTCCATCAGTTATTATGTTAGCAGAACTGAGAGACAGACATATTTAATGGGAAAAGCAAGCATTCCATTAACTTGGTCAAGTGAAAGAAAGTGAAGTCGCTCAGTCATGTGCAACTCTTTGCGACCCCATGGACTGTCCATGGGCTTTTTCAGGCAATACTGGAGTGGGTTGCCATTTCCTTCTCCACAGGATCTTCCCAACCCAGGGATCGAACCTAGGTCTCCTGCATTGTAGGGAGACACTTTTAGCATTCGTCCTTGGTAAATTCAGCAGGCCATGCCATTTACACACCAGCCCCACCCCTTGTGCAAGTAGGACATTCTCCTGAGACTGCTCTCCTTAACCTCATTCTGCATATTTTATTTCTAGCTGTGTGCCAAGATAAGAAGTTTCCCCATTAACAGAGGGGCTCTCAACCTAGGCCCTTTCTAGGCTTAGGCTAAGCCTTGGCTAACAAGAACTGTACGAGCAAAGGGATAATTTTTCTTTTTTTCATTACCCAAGGAAATGTGATTAGAGTTCCTTTCAAAGAACTTTTGAATTTTCTTTGTACAGTTATGTTACCACTTGAGATTTAAGATGTGTCCAGGTATAAAATATTTTTTACACCTTAATTTACTCTTAATTCCCCAGTTTTCATATACTCCACACTTATATAAGATGAGGTAAGTGAAAAAGTTTAGGTTTTGAATGTTTGCCTTTATTTTCCCAGTTTATAGATACATGTTGAAAGTCACTGTTGCTAGAGGAATATATTATTAACTTAGGTGTCAGAATTAGAAAGGTCCTATCCCTGGATTTTTCTGATAAAATGTGTTGCACTTTGAGATGCTCACGTGGAACCAAAGGTATCTTTCACCAGATATTTTAATCTCATTTGAAAATTTGTACTTGGTTCAGGGGAGTACTCTGAAATCAGACCCCGTCTGCCTCTTAGCCCTCTCCTTTCTTCTTGGAAGGGAGAAATAGTGATGACATCTCATTGAAAGCCCTCCTGCTACAGTTTAAAGCTATTGGCTTTCGTTCTTTCTTCAAGCTGAGAACAGTTCACCACTATTTTCTATTTTAAAATCCTGAAGGATTTGACAGTTGGCTAGTAAGAACATACCAAGCTTCTCTTTTTGACACTTTACAAATCCCTTCATTAAACTTTCAATATTTTTTTAGGTTTTCAACCTCTCTCTTGACCACCCACTAGGTATCTTTCCCACCTATCTTGAATTGTTACCAAATAAGAATGTGGCCAATAAAAAGGGAGGGTTAAAGAACATGGCTTCCTTTCAACTTCTGTTCTGAAATGACAACAAATACACTAGAACTTAACTTCTCAGACCTTTAATGAGTAGTACTGATGTGTGTTTAAGAACTATGCTGCTTGGGTTTGATTTCCAGATTTACCGCTTTATTAGCTGAGTTGAGCAAATTTTTTAACCTCTCTATACCTCATTTTTCTCAACTATAAAATAGAGATCATAATGGTATCTCCATTGAGTTACTCTAAGGATTAAGTTAACATACATAAAGAGTTTGAAACAGTACCTGTAAATATTAACTATTATAATTATCATCTAAGCATGGAAATCAAAAGTTGGTTATGAGCCTTATGATCTGTACTGGAAGCTTATTCTGAATTCTAGCTATCCTGTTGATGGTAACTTGAAACATTAGCTCATTGTATTGTAATTGTGATATTAATAAACCGGGCATTTTTCTCTGAAAAATGTAAGGCAGGAGAATATTAATTCTTATAATCTGTTTTTTTACAAATATTATAATTGGCCCCATATTTTCTAACTGAATTATCTTAGCTCTTTAAGTTGTGATTGTAACATGGTAAAGTGAGGTTTTCCTGTGATGGACTGTAAATAGTGACCAGCCACCTCAGCTTTCTTGGAAGTAAGGGGTTTCTTGGGACAAAGGACTGTTACTGCTAAAACTGGGAACATCTTGGGCAAACTGGGATAGTTGGTCACTCATTCCAGTTATAAATGTACTGTGGAATATGGAGTAGAAGAGAAGGAAGCAGCAGTACTAATATTAATCTCATCAAATCCAGAAGAATTCTCAGTACACCACCACAGGTCCCCTGATTTTTGATTCATGTGATCCAAAATGAGTATCCGAAGGGTAGACTTGCACTGAACTAATTAATTCTAAATGTCAGGCACTTGGGCTTCATTTTTTGCTGTTACCATCATCTGTCTGTGGGATATATTTCTTCTCCTTCATTTTATGCTGTTGCACTTTTCTCTGATCAGTTTTTTGCCTTTTCTTTTTTCCTTTTTAGGTCAACTCAAATCAAAACATACTCATGGGATAATGCCCAGGTTATCCTGGTTGGGAACAAATGTGACATGGAAGATGAGCGAGTCATCTCAACCGAGAGGGGCCAACATTTAGGAGAACAGCTTGGTAAGGAACAAGTGATCAAATTAACAAGAAAAAAAACATGCTAATTGCTTGTAACACAGAACAGAGTCTCAGCTAATTGCTAAGATGAATTAAATGAAAAGATTGTCAGCCCGACAGTGGAAGCCAACACATTATCTGTTAGCAGTACATGGATTTTCTCCCCCTTTCTGTGGCATCCTTAGAATACAAGCACAATAACAGAAGCAAAATAGACAGCCAGCATTTGGATCTAGAACACAGTGTTCCAATTCTCATTGCATAAGATGGACAAGATATGCCTTGTTTGCTATGTCTTGGGGGCTTTTCCTCTATATACAACACTTTACACTGAGAGCACGTTACTTTTCTATGTGATTGTTGTTTTCAAATTTCCATTGGAGGAGGGTGGATAATAGGCACAGAATAGGTTGCATCAGATTTTTGGTTCTAAGTATACTGGTGGCAAATGTGTCACAGGTACAAACCTCTTTGAGGCTCAATCTCCTCATCTTTTAAGAATGAGTATCATGACGCATGCCTACTTTATTAAGTCTTTGTAGATGAAAGCAACTGAGATGAGAGAGATGAAAAAACTTGAGAAATGGAAAAACCAATTCAAATGTAAAAGATTCTATGTAGGGAAAAAATGTTGGAGTCAGTAGGGTAGAATTTTGGTACCAAGGAGGGGATCATGACTGATTTTTTAAAAAATAATTTTTATTGCAGTATAGTTGATTTACAGTGTTGTGTTAGTTTCAGGTGTACAGCAAAGTGAGTCACACACACACACACACACACACACTCACTCTCCCTCCCTAGAGGTCTCTATAACTGTCCTCATGTCTTTTCATTCTTTTGTGTCTATCCTGTTCTGTGGCAGTGACTTCCACCATTCTATCTTCCAGCTCACTTATCCGTTCTTCTGCCTCCATTATTCTATTGATTCTTTCTAGTATAATTTTTAAGTTATTATGTTGTTCACCTCTGTTTGTTCTTTATTTTTTTTAAGCTTAAATTTTTATTTTTTAGTTTGTTTTGCTTTACTGTACTGTATTCGTTTTGCTATACATTGACATGAATCAGCCACAAGTGTACATGAGTTCCCAATCCTGACCCCCCTCCCCCTCCCTCCCCACACTATCCCTCCGGATCATCCCCACCCATCAGTCCCAAGCCTTATGCATCGAACCTAGACCGGCGATTCATTTCACTTATGATATCATACGTGTTACAATGCCACGCTCCCAAATCCTCCCACCCTATCCCTCTCCCATAGAGTCCAAAAGNAGTACAAACAATAAATGCTGGAGAGGGTGTGGAGAAAAGGGAATCCTCTTACACTGTTGATGGGAATGCAAACTAGTACAGCTACTATGGAGAACAGTGTGGAGATTCCTTAAAAAACTGGAAATAGAACTGCCTTATGACCCAGCAATCCAACTGCTGGGCATACACATCCAGAAAACCAGAATTGAAAGAGACATGGGTACCCCAGTGTTCATCGCAGCACTATTTACAATAGCCAGGACATAGAAGGAAGCAACCTAGATGTCCACTGGCAGAAGAATGGATAAGAAAGCTGTGGTACACATACACCATGGAATATTACTCAGCTGTTAAAAAGAATGCATTTGAATCAGTTGTAATGAGGTGGATAAAACTGGAGTCTATTACACAGAGTGAAGTAAGTCAGAAATAAAAACACCAATATAGTATATTAACACATATATATGGAATTTAGAAAGATGGTAATGCTGACCCTATATGAGAGACTGCAAAAGAGACAAAGATATAAATAACAGACTCTGTGGGAGGAGGCGAGGGTGGGATAATTTGAGAGAATAGCAATGAAACGTGTATTACCATATGTGAAACAGATCACCAGCGCAAGTTCGATCCATAAAACAGGGCACTCAAAGCCAGTGCCCTGGGACAACTCTGAGGGAGAGGATGGGGAGGGAAGGGGGCGAGGGGGGTTCAGGATATGGGACATATGTACACCCATGACTGATTCATTTGTCAATGTTTGGCAAAAACCACTACAATATTGTAAAGTAACTAGCCTCCAATTAATTAATTTTAAAAAAATACTAAGATGGATGGGACATCATTGTAACCAAGCCAAGAAAGTCTACCTCCTGAGATTTCAATGCACATGCTGCTGATTTCTGCTGAGACTGTAGGGTTACCTAATTTAGGAACTCTGATTTTAGGATTCTCCAACTGGTTCCTGTTTAGAGTCTTTTGGACTTCCTAGGTGGTGCTAGTGGTAAAGACCCCCGCCTGCCAACGCAGGAGACATAAGAGATTCAGGTTCGATCCCTGGGTCGGGAAGATCCCCTGGAGGAGGGCGCAGAAACCCACTCCAGTATTCTTGCCTGGACAATCCCATGGACAGAGGACCTTGGAGAGCTGTATAGTCCACAGGGTCACACAGAACTGGACATGACTGAAGCGACTTAGCACACACGCACGCACTCTTGGCTTTACTTGCCAGCCCAGGTAAGAGAGAACAAGACAGTAACTTCACTGAACTTTGAATCCATGCAGCCTGACCCTAAGCAGCCAGATTCTCTTTATGCATTTTCCATTGAAGAGAATTATAATAGCAGCATCACACCTTCCTGACCGCTAAGCTCCACCTGAGTCATATTCTTGGAACAATATGGAGATACAGATAAGGTCTTAACTGAATTTATTTTTCTGTTTTACAATCCAGGAGGAAATCTGGGTCTATTTAACTGGTAATCCTATTTAAACTCTGTTCATGAACCCCATAGTCTTCCAGAGATACAGGGAAGATGCCAGAAAATGACTAGATCATTGTTAAAGGATAAATTCTTTCAAATACAATCCTGCCCAAGTATTGATATATAATATCTCTTTTCAAAAAATGCCCAGCTTTATGGAATGTCCTCCAACCAATAAACTGAAAACTCCTTAACTACTCATTCTATACTTTATAAGAAACCTCTGGAAATCCTTGATGACTCATTCTATGGGCCTTAAAAATTACCCTGAGACAATTACCACTAAGCCACCCATCAACTTCTTAGTATTTTTAGAATATCATTTTATGGAATCTGTAAGAAGGACTACTTAAGGTAGTTCCCATCTAAGTAATGAAAGACTAAGGTGTTAGAGAGCATGCTGTCTTCCTTCTTTGTTGCCCTGAGAGAGCCACATTAGACTGCTCAGAGACTAGGAATAACAGATGAATTAACTCAAGTCACAGGCCTCAAAACATTGAAGGGGTCTCACTTCTTTCTCAGAAAATTCAAATCAGGCAGGACCAAGGCAAGGAGAGGAGAAAAAACTAGAAGAAATGTTGGATCTAGAGAAGGGCTTCTCAACAACACCAGTGCACAAGCTGCACATCAGGTGAATTAAACTGGGATCTCTCTGAGGGGACACAGTCAACAGTATGGTTTAAAATTTTTTATTGAAGTAAACTGACATATAATATTACAAGTATATAACATAATGAGTCAGTATTTGCCTATTGAAAAATGTTCATTACAGTATGTCTAATATCCATCAACACATAATGACAATTTTTTCTTGTGATGAGAACCTAAAGATTTATTTTCTTAGCAACTTTCAAATATACAATAGAGCATTATTAACTACAGAGCAATAGGGAGGCCGGGTATGCTTCAGTTCATGGGGCTGTGGAGAACCAGACATGACTGGGCAACTAGAACCACCACCATGCTGTACATTACATCTACGTGATTTATTCTGTAACTGGATGTTAGTACCCTTTGACCCCTATCATCCATTTTGGCTGCCCCCTCCAAGCCCCTACTCTGATCACCACCAATCTGTTCTTTATGAGCCAAGTTTTATTTGGGGGGGGGTTGCTATTTTTTTTGTTTGAGATTCTACATGTAAGTGAGGTCATATATTTATCTTTGTTTGACTTACTTCACTTAGCATAATGCCTTCCAAGTCCAAGCATGTTGTTGCAAATGGCAAGATTTCATTCTTTATTATGGCTGAATAGTAGTCCATTGTATAAATATGTACCATATATTTATACATTCATGTTGTGTATTTGTACATGTGTATTTGTACATCTTCTTTGTACATTCATGTTGTGTATTTGTTTCCAATTCTTGGTTATTGTAAATAATAATGATGCTATTAACACAGAGACTCATATGTGTTTTAAAATTAGTGTTTCCATTTTCTTCTTATAAATACCCAGAAGTGGAGATGCTGGATCATGTGGTAGTTCTATTTTTAACTTTTTTAGGAACTTCCAAAGTATTTTTTATAGTGGCTGCAAAATTTGCATTCCTACCGATAATGCGCAAGGGTTCCCTTTCCTCTATATTTTCGCCATCACTTGATAGTTCATGATTTTTTTTTTTATGGTAGCCATTCTAACAGGTGTGAAACAGTGTCTCATTATGGTTTTCATTTGCATTTCCCTGGTTAGTAATGCTGGGCATTGTACGTGTGTGCATGTGTGCATGTCGGCCACCTGTATGTCTTCTTTGAAAAACTGTGTATTCAGAAGTAAAACTGTTGCCTTTTCATTTTGTTGATGGTTTCCTTTGTTGTACAGAAGCTTTTGTTTGATGTAGTCTCATTTGTTTCATTTTGCCTTAGCTTTTGGAGTTAGATCCAAAAAATCATCACCAAGACCAATGTCAAGATGCTTACTGCCTGTTTTCTTCTAGAAGTTGTATGATTTCAGGTTTTTAATCCATTGTGAATGAATTTTTATGTAAAGTGTAAAATAAGTTTCCAGTTTTATTCTTTTGCATGTGGCTTCCAGTGCTATTTATTGAGAGCACTGTCCCTTCCTCACCATATATTCTTGGCTCCTTTACTGTAAACTAACCAAATATACGTAGGTTTATTGCTGGATTATCGGCTGTCTCACTGAGCTGATTAATTTTTCCATTGTTTTCCTGTCCTCCATTTCATTTCTTCCCTAATCTGTTACTTCTTTCCTCTGCTAACTTTGTGATTGATTTGTTCTTCATTTTCTAGTATTTTTAAAGTATAGAGTTATGGTTTTTTGTTTCTTAATGTTCCTTTCATGTTTCTTAATGTAAGTATTTATTTCTATGAACTTCCTCTGTATTCCTTTATTTTTGTTTCATCCCATAAGTTTTGGTATGTAGTGTTTCCCTTTAAATTTGTCTCAAGATGTTTTAAGTCCCCTTTAATTTTCTTCTTTAATTCATTTATTGTTGAAGAAGTATTTAATTTCCATGCATGCATGAATTTTCCATCTTTCCTCTTGTTGATTTCTAGTTTCATATACCATTGTGGTCTAAGGACATACTTATTATGATTTTAATCTTGAATTTTCTAAGATTTGTTTTTTGGCCCATCATATAATTGATGATCATATGATAATTATCATATAATCATAACATATTCCATGTACACTTGAAAGTATACAGTTGACCCTTGAATAACATAAACTGCATCAGTCCATTTATATGTGAATTTTTAAAATATGTTGAAAAAATTTTGGGGAATTTCAGTAATGTGAAAAAACTCATGGACATACCCCATAGCCTAGAAATACTGAAAAATATTTTTTAAAGTCAGTTATGTCATAAATGCATAAAATATATGTAAATACTAGCCTATCATTACATAAGCATATGTGTGTGTGAGTTGCTCAGTTGTGTCCCACTCTTTGTGACCCCATGGACTGTAGCCCACCAGGCTCCTCTGTCCACGGGATTCTCTAAGCATGAGTATGGAGTGGGTTGTCATTTTCTTCTCCTAGGGATCTGCCCAACCCAGGCATCAATCCTGGGTCTCCTGAATTGTAGGCAGATTCTTTACTGTCTGAGCCACCAGGGAAAACCCACATAGGTATAGGGTGATATTTAATATAAGATTAATAATGTCTTTGTTTTCTTCCTGTTTATAACTTTGCTTTCAAAGTATTACATAACCACACAGTATGCCACTCGCTCTCATAACTGGAGAAATTACGTAGGATTTTTAAAATGTAACAATATTTCCAGTACTGTATCATGAGTATGACTATAATATTCTATGCCATAAACATTTTGTGAGTGTGGAATTCTTGGTGAACAGTTTTTTTCTTTCAATATTTTGACTATATCATCTAATTAACTCCTGGACTGAGACGTTTCTATTGAGAAATCCACCAGTAGTTTTACGGGTGTTCCCTTGTCACTTCTTTCTTTTCTCTTGCTGCTTTCAGAATTCTTTATCTATGACATTTGACAATTTAATTAAATGTGTCTGATATAGCCCTTTTGGGGCTTACCGACTAAGGGTACTGTAGGATTCATGGATCTGGATGTCCATTTCTCTCCCCAGATTTGGGAAGTTTTCTGTTATTATTGCTTTAAATGTATTTTCTTCTCCTTTCTCTTTCCATGGTGTGGATATTGTTTCTTCTGTATCCTGTTAAGTCCTGCAGACTTCCTTTGCTCTTTTTCATTCTTTTTCCCTTTCGTTCCTGTCTGGATAATTGTAAATGTTCTGAATTCTATACTACTGATTCTTCCTTTTGTGTGGTTGAGTCTGCTTTTGAGTCTTTATTGAATTCTTTAGTTCTTTTGCTCTAGGATGTGTTTTTTGAGGTTTATAATTTTTGTTGAACTTCACATATCGTTCATGCATTGTTTTCCGAATTCTGTTTAGCTGTTTGTTCCTGTAGTTCACCAAACTTCTTTAAGAAGACTGTTCTAATTTGTCTGACAGCTCATAGATTTACATTTCTGCCGGGGTCCAGCCCTGGTGGATCCAGGGTGATTCGAAGGGGAGATGGATAGCCGAGGAAAAACTTATTTATTTAGAAATATAGAAAGAGATTAGGAAGAAGTAGTATAGTAGGAAAATCTAGTGGAGAAAAGAGGCTGAATAACTTGGTTTACAGGGAAAGCCAATGAAGTCTCAGGACAAGAGATTTGCACCATCTACGTTGGGCCACTGGCACCCACTTGAATATCAAAGGGTGCCCCACCTTAGGCTCCCTTTCGTGTGGCTCTTAGAAGCCAGGGCAAATGAGTAGACGTGGTGAGCCTCCCCGCTCCAAATGGGAATTCAGCCAGAAAATAGAGTAAAGAAGAGACACGGGGGAAACCAGATTTCCGAGAAACTAGTCCAAGAAACTGGCCCATCCTTTATTGTTCAGAAGGCTTTTTATACTTTTGATAGTACATAGAGATCAATGGGTAACACAAAGTTATGCAGCTTTAGCAGCCCAGATTCTTATCAAAACCAGCTTTTCTCTCTGCATACCTACTTGGATATACAAGTCTTAGGTGATTTACATCATCTTCCGGCCAAAGGGCCAATAAACATTTTACGGCCCTTTTCTGATAAGGGTTTGTCAACCAGAAGACTTATTTGTGTTGATCTTCCCAAAGTCTGGTGCCACTCTCAGAAAGCACTAAATAAAGTTACATTCTTACATAGCAAAGACACAGCAATTTATAACAAGTAAAAGGAGTACAGTGATTTATAACAAAAGAAAATTAACTCAAAAGTCTAGTGTTGCCAACATCAAAACTACTATATACCTTTTTCCATATCCCTATTACATTGATTAATATCCTCCCAGGTGCCTAAAAGATAAAGAATATGGAGGCCTGGCAGGAATCATTGAGTCAATAGTGAAACCCGTCACCAATATGATTTTTAGCTCTTTAGAAAAGGCTCTGTATCTTTAAGATGCTTTAAGCTTTGTGCCTCTCACGATTGGAGGGCTGTAAACAATTCACAAGCCATAAAAAGTCCAGGGGAACCTGTTAGGCAAGTTAGAGAGTTATCAGAGGGGGTTTGAACTGAAACATTCCTTTCAAATGCAGAAGACGGAAGCCCTAAGTTAATTTTTTCCAGAAAGTGTCAGAAGAGTGGAAAAGCACAGTACAATAAGGCAGGCAGATTCTGGTTTTGGGGGTACATGCTCAGGAAATACCAGGGGGAAACCCTGAGGCCTGACTCGCCTTGCCCATCAGGCCTCTCCGCATGACCTTGTCATGGGTGGGATTCCTCGTGCTGGCTCCCGGCACATTTCTTTAGTGTCAGTTATTTGAGGCTTGCTACTTTCCTTTGGTGGTATTGTGTGTACCTGATTTTTCATGATTCTTAATTCTTTACATCACTATCTGCACATTTGAGTGAACAGTTTCCACATGCAAAATTTATAGGTTCTCTTTGGCAGAAGAGTTCATTAGGCAGCTCAGTTTGGGTTTCTGGGCGTCTGTTGGCAGCACGTTGGTGAGAAGCCTCTGCCCAAGCTCTGAGGTTGGGGGTGGGTGTGCGCCACAGGCTGAGAATAGTCGGACTGGATTGCTGGCTTGCTTCCCTGCCCAAGCAGGACTACAGCATGTGCTCTGTATTTCCCTGGGTTCTCTGACCGTGCTTATTACACAGTTGTCTTGGGTACTATGCTCAGCAGTAGATGGTGCTGTGAATTAACTTCCCTGGCACGGTGGGGCAGCAGGACATACCCCAGGGGTGNCCGCATGACCTTGTCATGGGTGGGATTCCTCGTGCTGGCTCCCGGCACATTTCTTTAGTGTCAGTTATTTGAGGCTTGCTACTTTCCTTTGGTGGTATTGTGTGTACCTGATTTTTCATGATTCTTAATTCTTTACATCACTATCTGCACATTTGAGTGAACAGTTTCCACATGCAAAATTTATAGGTTCTCTTTGGCAGAAGAGTTCATTAGGCAGCTCAGTTTGGGTTTCTGGGCGTCTGTTGGCAGCACGTTGGTGAGAAGCCTCTGCCCAAGCTCTGAGGTTGGGGGTGGGTGTGCGCCACAGGCTGAGAATAGTCGGACTGGATTGCTGGCTTGCTTCCCTGCCCAAGCAGGACTACAGCATGTGCTCTGTATTTCCCTGGGTTCTCTGACCGTGCTTATTACACAGTTGTCTTGGGTACTATGCTCAGCAGTAGATGGTGCTGTGAATTAACTTCCCTGGCACGGTGGGGCAGCAGGACATACCCCAGGGGTGGTACAGCTTATTGTTAAGAAACCTGAGTCTGTCCAGACTGTACACTGAATTCCCTGGCCAAATGGGGCCTCTTGATTTTACTTTCTGACGTCAGGAAAAGCCTGTCTATGGGCTATGTGCTCTGTTTAAGTGCCACTGTAAGCAGGACTTTTAGATAGGCTTCACAGCTCCGCTATGCTCTGGCTAGGTACCCTAGTCAGGTGGGCTGAAGGCAATATTCAGCAATGGGTGGGGCTATGAATTAGTTTCCCTGCCCTGATGAAAAAAGAGACTTGGATCCAAGTCTGGTCTTTTCTCAAGCCAACCCACATCCCAGTTTCCCAAGCTATACAGGACCATGACTGGCTTTGCTCTGCGGAAAATCAGTTCTGCTGCCATACTCTCTACTCAGGTGTTGTTGGGCTATGCAGCTTCTGGGTATTCTGGCCAGCCTTTTTGACTTGGCAGTACTGGGAGCTACATTCAGGAGTGAGCCAGGCTGTGACTCAGCTCTCATGCCTGGGTGGGAGAATGCCAGGTTACAGAGCAAGAAGGCTCTTTGAAGACCTGACTCAGGCAGAACCATTCCCTGGTCAGACTGCACCACCATCTTGGCTCCACAGATGAGCAGAGCCACTAGTTGGGACTGCTACTTGGGTGCTTCAGGTAGGAACTCTGTCGAGATCCAAGTGCGTGTTGCTCTGAGCCTCTCCCTGCTCTCCATCACCATCAGATTCCCGGTGGTCAAGCCTTACAGATTTCCTCACCATCCCTTGTGGGATGAGTCTGGAATGGGGGCTCCTAAGAAGCAATCGCATATGGGGGAAGCTGTATGTTTACCCCAGGCGCTCTCTTCCCACTGGAGGAAGTGCCGGCTCTTGGCGTGGTGCCACACCAGCCTGGAGGAGAGCAGCACAGCCGGTGTGGAGCTGCTCTCCTGGCCCCGCTGGTGCAGTCTGTGTTGGCTCTCTGGGGTGCAGGGGTGCTTCTGCCTCCCACACGCTCTAGCGTTTTTCTCAGAGGTGTTGTATCACATGGCTAGTTGTCAGCTGCTCTCCTTGTGAGGGAATGAAGTCAGCAATGACCTACGTCATCATCTTGGTAAGACCACTCCAGAAACCTAGATTTTTAAAGGTCAGCTCAAAGTAAAATGTTAAAAGTCTACACACCATTATCACATACAGAAGTCTCTGTCTTGAAGAGGAGGTTGGATTGGGAACAGGGAAAGGATGAGGGACAGTGACTCGAGGAGATAACTTACATGGGCAAAACTGCAGAGGACTTACATTGAGTCTCTTCAGCAGATGGGGAACGGACAAGCTGGGCTGAGTGCAGGGTGCTAGGGGTGTTTTAACTGAAGATGATGAACCACGGCGTGGGCAGCTGCTACATCAGCAAACTCAGATACTTCTCTCCCTCTCTGTTGCTGTGCTGAGCCCTTCTCACATATGAAGTGTGTTAAGCTAATGTCTGGAGAGAGAAGGACCAGGAGGGAACCTTTACATTGAGTGGGATTTGTCAAAGGCACAGAATGATCCTTGCATAGTTTCAGCATACTAATAAAACAGGAGAAAAGCTAACATCCAATTAGGCCTGGCTAAGGGCAAGGAGTCAAAGACTAGAATACTTGACCTTTTGTTTTAGCAAAACAAACCTTTCGCTGAATTCCTATTCTCCAGCTTTGGTCTGCTTTTTGTGGAGCCTTCTTCAGGTAAGTGGGTCAAAATCCTTATCAATTCCTCTGAAGTCTGTCTCCAGGCTGGGGCCCAGCAGGGAACGAGCTAATGTCGTAGCTTGGCCTGCTGCTCAGCAGTCTCAAGTTCTGGCCCAAATGTCACCCACCTGGCAACAGAATGACCTTTCCTTGCTGCTCTTGTTCATTCAATTCCACAGGAAGGGAAAGACACTGAAACTGCAACTAGAATCTGGAAACAGAAAGTCTTCTCATTTAGGAGTTTGGAAAGAGAAACCTACGGACAGATCACAGATTGTTAACAATGAGAGATGAAAAGGATTTACTGCACTATGATTTTTATGGAATGAAAGAACAGTTGCAATTTTTTTTTTCTCTCTCAAACTGAAGTTGGAAATAGTCATATTGCCCCACATGGTGTTGAGGATTTTCCTAGGGGTGAAAAAAGAAAACAATTCCCCAGAATATCTTATGGAAACAAATGGTATTTCACAACATGGCATAGCCACTGATGGGAGTAAGTCATTGCCTGTAAGAGTATTTTAAATGCATTAAAGAAAAGGCTGAGAAGGTGGTAGTTAAGTAAGTGCTCAATATCTGAATATTTGAATTGTGATTTTTACCATGAATAATTACAAGGGGAACAAGTCTCTTGGGGGTGCTGGGACATTTCAGTACTCTTCAGGTGCCAGTGGGGAGCTGGCCTGGAAGCCACTACTTTGATGAGCAGTATGCTTCTGGCCTAAAGCTGCCTTGTGTGGGTATCAGTACCAGACTTCCCTGGAACCTGGCACTCACGTGACCTTCAGGGAGCAAGGTAGAGCAGTGCCAGCAGCCAAGCTGAGTGTGCTTCGTGTTCCTCATGTTCACCAGAATGTATTCAGACGTCCTCTACCATAAGCTCGGTCATCTCCACTGAGGCTAGAGCAAAAACAATGACAAATGACTTGTTTGAAAGGTTTGTGTTGAGCATGAGGTGATATTTTCTGACTGACAGAATCCTCCTCTATGAGTGGGATGGTTTCCCCAGTAGGGCCTGGAGATTCCTTCTGGAGCGATCTCTTATGGAAAACATTCTCATTCATTCAAAACAGTGAGTCTTCATCCATATGTATACACATATACTCTTTTTTGGATTTCCTCCCCAGTTAGGTCATTACTTCCCTAGAGGCTCAGACAGTTAAAGAATCTGCCTATAGTGCGGGAAACGTGGGTTCGATCCTGGGTTGGGAAGATCCCTTGGAGAAGGAAATAGCTACCCACTCCAGTATTCTTGCCTGGAGAATCCCATGGACAGAGAAGCATGAGGGGCTACAGTCTATATGGTTGCAAAGAGTCAGACAGGACTGAGCGACTTAACACTCCCACACTTCTCACTTTCACTTGGAGCACTAAGCAGAGTTCCCTGAGCGATACAGTAGATTCTTATTAGTATCTATTTCACACATAGTGTCAGTGGTAATCTCCCAGTTCATCCCACCGTCTTCTCACCTTGGTGTCTATACATTTTATTCTCTATGTCTGTGTCTCTGTTTTGTAAATAAGATCGTCTGTACCAAATGGATAAAACAGTGATAAATATATCATACAGCTCATCGATGTAATGCACACACAATGCACTTCACCCATTTACAGTGTTCAGTGGTTCTTGGTATATTCACAGAGCTGTGCAACCTTTAACGCAATCAATTTTCATCACCCCAGGAAGAAACCCCATGCTCATTACTATTCACTCCCTATTTCTCCTGACTCTATAGTTTTGCCTCTTGTGGACATTACATATAAATGGAATCATATAATATGTAGTCCTTTTGTCTGACTTATTTCACTCAGCACAATGTTTTCAAGGTTTATCTACATTTTACCCTGTATCAGTACATTTTATGGCTGAAGGGTATTCCATGATATGCATTTTCCACATTTTATTTATCCATTCATCAGTTGACGGACACGCAGGCTGTTTTCACTTTTTTGTTATAACTATTGCTATTCTAAATACTTCTGTGCAAAATTTTTGTGGACATGTTTTCACTTCTCTTGCTAATGTATCTAGAAGTGGAATTGTAGGTTACATAGTAAGTATGTTGAGCCATTTGAGAAATTGTCACACTGTTTTCCAAAGAGGCTGTGCCATTTTATATTCCCATCAACAGCGTATAAGGATAGTAAATCTTTTATAACAAATGTGTATGCTATGACCCCGATTTTGCCTATCCCCCAACCCTGCCTTTGACAGCCACTAATGTGTTCTCTGTATCTTTGAGCTTAACCTTTTTTATTCTACATATACATTAAATCATCCAGTATTTGTCTTTCCCTGTTTGACTTCACTTAGCATAATGCCTTCAAGGTCTATCCATGTTGTTGCAAATTCCAAGATTTCATTTTTATATGACTGAATAATATTGTTTGCATATATATATACACACATATATATCAGATTTTTAAAAAGTTATTTATTGGAGGCTAATTACTTTACAGTATTGTATTGGTTTTGCCATACATCAACATGAATCCACCACGGGTGNAGGTGCCGGGAGCTGATCCGTAGCGTTGTCTAACGTGGTTTCCTTGCCCAAATTAAGCTCAGTTTTTAAATTACTGAGTGTTTTGAGTGACGTGAGGGAAATTGACTCTTTATAAGGAGCTTTTAGGAAAAAATATTTCTAAAATGAATGAACCATACGGAAACTCGTGTTTAGTGCAGTCTGGGTTTACGTTTTTTTTCCTTCAGTAAAAAGGCTCTCTGAAGGCAGCAGTGCTCATGTAGTGAAGGCCTGCTCTCCCAGCTCCTTTCGTGCTGTCCACTAGGACGCGCGCACCTGCTGATAAGTTTCAGGTGTCGGTTACCGCAGCTCTGGGGCTCCTGCAGGGTTAGCGCTGGAGAGATTTGGAGAGTTGACTAAGGACTGTCCCTATGCGGGGCCTTCTCAGGCGTGTGTTTAGGTCCAAGGCTTTTTCTCAGTGGAAGACGCCCCTCTGCAGCAGGTGTCAAGGACAGTCTCATTCATTTACTGTCACTTGGGTGCCTGGATAATCAGAGCCTAAGAGATGAGCTGCAGTTTTCTCCTTCACCCTTAAGGAGCACAGTCTGAAAGGGGCAGCCCACCAGTGTGGAACTCGGCCTGATTTCTTCAGGACTCTCCAGACCGCTGAGGGGAGAGCAGCAGGGGCAGTCACCCTCCGTGCCCTTCTAGCGGTTCCGAGGCAGCTTTGATGATGTAAGTGTGACAGTGAGGTGTCCGGGCATCCCAGTACAGTCGTGGACAGACCGGGCTTAGGAACAAGACTGCTTAGTTCCAGCCTTGGTGTCCTCAGTTTGAGCAGACTGCAACTCACCTGAACTTTTCAGTGCCAAATGTAGTCATTTGTAAATAGGTGTGATTAACGTTAGCCACCTTAGAGAGCTGTTAGAGCCTTTCATAAATTAATTCACACAAAACACGTAGAATAATACCTGGTAAATAGTGACTACAACGTTTTGGTGGTGTTCTAGGGGAAGCTGGAAAGAAAGTGCAGGGAGGGGATACTGATGTTGAACATTACGCCACAGAATTTACATATTTACAGATGCTGCTAGTGCACTGAACTTGTTTAAGATCCTGTTTGTTCCCTCTGTGTGTGTTTTATTGAAGTACAGTTGATTTACAGTGCTGTCGAGTGTGTTTCAGTTTAGGATAAAATGTTCAACCTTAGAAGGTACAGGTAGCTTATTTGCATATTTATAGTTTGGTGGAAGTCTTTGTTGGAATAATTGCTTATTTTTCTTAGTGGCTGCAGTTTCTACAGGTGATGGCTTTACCCAGAATATTCAGGAACTAGCCATCTTGGAACCTACCTGAGGCCAGTTAAAGGACCCCTCGGGGTCTGTTGTGAAAGGAGGGGGGTTGTGAGAGGGGATGCTAGCCATGGGGCCTTGGTCCAGGGTGAGATGGCTGGGGAGGAAATGGAGAGGCTGGGCATGTCCTGGACAAGGGAGTGGACCAGAGATGTTGGGGTGGAGGAGGTGGGAGTTGGGCTGCCTGCAGGGCTGGACTATGTCTCCGAGCCAGGTCTTCTGCCTGGGGCAGTGCTGGCGGAGGCTATCTCAGGGCTTGCCCCTTCGGCTGCACCAAGGGCTGAGTCAGCTGCTTGCGCTCCAGATTCTTGGTGGCCTTTCCTAACTGCAGTCCTAGACTTAAGACAGAAGAGAGTCCGTGCTGTTGTACAAGTGATGAGCAGCTGGGGAGCCTGGGGGAGGCCCCAGGTGAGATCCAGATCTTGAAAAGGGGCCATCACCAGATCCTGAGAGGAGAGTCTCAGGTCGTTCATTGATTTGTTTCATTTAAGCCTCTAGTCTCTATGTAGAATCAGTAGAAATGAGATGGACTTGACTGATACTCTTGGAGGAAAAAAAACTCTAATGTGTGAAAAAATGGTGCCTTGTATGTACACCTCAAAGGGTCACAGAGAAGAGAGAGAAGTGGAGTCTGTTCGTTGTGTCTGACTCTTTGCAACCCCATGAACTCTGGCCGGCCAGGCTCCTCTGTCCGTGGTATTTTCCAGGCAAGAATACTGGAGTGGGTTGCCAATTCTTTCTCCAGGGGATGTTCCCAATCCAGGGATCGAACCCTGGTCTCCTGCATTGCAGGCGGACTCCTTATCAGGGTAAATAAATAACATCTTTCTACAGTACTATTAAGTTTAGGAGAACAGCCCATTGAAAAACTCAGTTTGCTTAAAAGTGATACAGTACTTAACCGGCTGAGAGGCACTTTGAATTTCAAAGAGAAAGCAGAGCGACTTCCAAGCTGGTTGAACCCTTTGTGTTCCTGGGATGATGGGTTCTAGTGTGGAGTAACAGATAGACTCTCAGAGGAGAGGATTTAAAATTTCTGTCATCAGTTCTTCACAGATGCAGTTCTGGTGTACAGTTAAGTTGCTGGATTTCTAGGGTAGATAAGATGGGACTTCAGATACAGTAGGATTTGACGAGTTAGTGTTTGTAAAAATAATTTCACTGAAGGAGTTTCATTAAAATTTAAATTTTGGTTCAAGTAATACGTTGAAGAATATTATTCTAAAAGAAAGATGACGTCAGGTTAGTGGTTTCCAGTTGCTCTCGTACGTGAGTTCTTCCTAGAATCCATGGGACCTGTAGACTCCAGTGTTCTGATAATAATAAATAAGTTAACTGATATGCATAGAGACTAAATGATTCTCTCAGGGGACAAAACTCCTCTAAGTACCAGCCAGAATTTAAGCCAAACCTCCTGATTCTAATATTTAGAGTATTTTTATATTAAATAGACCATTTTTCCTTTAGATTCCTGAGTTTGCACCATCGAGTGGCCCCAGCTAGTGTAGGCAGTTTGTTTGAACCTGTACTTAGAATAATACCCTTGAAAGGTGCATATAGCGTGCTGCCTAAGGTTTAATTTAACCTGGTAGGGAGGGGTGATTAGAATAAGGCTCATGCGTAATACAGCTAATCTAGTCTTCATGTTAATTTCTCTCAGCTGTGACTAGTGTGCCTCGGACAGGCCTTGGAGCTGTGTTCTGGAATATGCCATAGCATGACTTTTTCCTGTTAAAGTTTTGGAATCCTGTTGCCCAATGCTGTTTTTCTGGTTTGAAGCAGTTAGTGATAGAACCAGGGCTGATGGGCTGTAACTACCCCGCCTCACTCCTTTCGGAGCCTCTGTGCCCATGGCTACTTAGGGAGACTAGGATTGATAAGCTTCTTGGGAGTCACACCGCCTGGGGAAGTTCAGAGTGTGTGTCCCCAGGTGGCCAGTCAGTGGGTCGCAAACCCCGAGGAAGGCGTCCTTGAAAACCGTAATGTTTAAAAGAGTTGTTAAATAGGGATTTGGGAGAGTGAGTCAAGAGACTTGTAGCATGTTTCAACTGCTACCAACAAGACTGGACAGAAGTCCCTATTTGGAGATAATATAGTTGGTGTCCTAGAAAAGAGGCTTAAACATGGGTTTAGTGGCACCCATGTGCGTATGGAATCAGTTAATGATGCATGGATCATGATCCCGCTTGTGGAATTTCTCAAATAAAGAGTCCTCTTGGGAGAGTCGTCTTTGTCCTCTGTAACCGTGCGTGCCGTGCTGGCCTCTTGGGGTGGTGGCTGCAGGGTTGGGGACCCAGACAGCTACACGCGGGGCTTTCTGTTCGTTCTTCTGCCCGGGCCTTGTTCCTCCTCTCATCTAAACAAAGGTGTTGTATTTGTTTATTGCACTGTCGTTACTTCACGACATGTGCCTTATATTTTGGAATTTAGGGTTTCTCTCTCCTGGTGACTGAGAATGTTTGCTGTCAGCTACATGATAGGGTGGGCAGTTCCTACCCTTGAATTGGGAAGTTGTTGGGCTTTGAAGTTGGATCTGAAATACAGCTGTTTTAATGTTTTGAGAAAAGAGCAGGTGACACGTCCCTGCACCTTGGGGAAGGTGGTGGAAAAGCTCGCGCTCCCTGGAGCCTGTAAGAGAGGACTTGAGCACAGGACCCCGGGCCACCTCCCCACAGTCCTCCCCTCCTGAGTTGGTCTTTTTAGCCCCCTTCTCCCCAGACCTAGGGGCAGACTCGTTTTCCTGCCTGATTGGTACCAGTGTGGGTAGTCTTTGAGCATTTATCATGCTGTGCTTATAGCTGAATGTAGGGTAAGAAACACCCGGCATCATAAAGCTCAGAGCCGACTCCAGGCTGCAGCCGTGGACCTTCACCCGCTGTATCACGATCCATACCATCTGGAGCGAGTACCTACTTTCCTCAGCTGTTTTCTGACTTCACAATGTTGCTGGGCTTTGGGCTGGCTCCGCCACGCTGCTCTGAGCACTCAGGAGCAAGTCTCTCGGTGGAGATACCCGTTCCTTCTCTCGGGTATGTACCTGGGGGTAATTTGGCTGCTTAGCTTTATAAGAAGCTGCCAGCCTATTTTCCAGAGTGGCTGTGCAGTCTCCCCCTACCACTCCCACTGACCCCAGTGTGTGGGAGAACCCAGATGCCCTGCCCCCTTGTGCCACTTCTTTGCAGTTTGAATTTGCATCTCTGTCAAGTCTGATAATGCTCATTTTTTTCATGGCTCTTTCAGCATCTGCCTTTTTTGGTGAAGTGTCTGTTCAGATCTTTTGCTCATTTATTTATTGAGTTATTTGTTTTCTAAGTTTTGGGAGTTCTTTATATATTCCAGACAGAGATCCTTTCTCACATACACGATTTGCAAATGCCATTTCCCGTTCTTTGATTTTCCTTTCATTGTCCTAACAGTGTGTTTTGAAGAGTGGAAGTTTTGAATCTTGATGTTCAGTGTATTATTTTTTCACAAATGCCCTTTATCAGGTTGAGAAAGTCCCCTGAGTCTCCTGAGACCTTTTGGGAAATTAGAGTTGAATGTTGGATTTTTTCAGATGCTTGTTCTGCATTTATGACTTTTTCTCTAGTCTTTTAATATGATGAATTGCATTGGTTTTTTTTTTTTTTTAAAGTAAGTACTGTTAATATTTTTAACGGGATATTTAAAAAATACACAAAAGCAAATGGACCATCATAAACCCACCACTCAGCTTTCACTTATCCACCTTCTAACACCTGAACTTTTGTAGGGGAGGCAGTAGAGTGCTTTAAGGCCATCCCAGGTGTCATGTATTTTAACTGTAAATCTTTCACAAGTCTGATGTTCTAATCTGCGGACAGAATGACATCTAAGGGTGTAGGGAGGTGTGATAATTTATGAAAGTTTAAGTGGTTAAATTCTTAAGACGTTTTCTTTGCATGTCCTACTGTAATAAAGCTCATCTGTATAATCGCTAAGTTCACTTTCATCTAAATACTGACTACCAGATTAAAAGAAGCAACATTTTGCTTGTTTGCATCTTCTGATAAGCACATTTCGCCATTTGGGGTAACAAGTACCTCAATGGTAACAAGAATATTGTAAAACTTCGTTTTAAATTGGTTTGCTGTATCATTCAGAGGATCACATGGACGTGAGTTGTGCTGTGTGTCTCCTGAGCCAGTGGTTCCAGGGTTATAGAAACCAGGAGCTAGAGGGCAGGTTATGTGTTCATTCTTTTCATGTCAAGCATGAAAAAGTGTAGACCCAAGCTCCTGCAGATAGAGATGGTGTGGAGGCAGACTTTGTTGTCTTTCAGTCAATAAGTCATGTCCCACTCTTTGCGACGCCATGGACTGCTGCACGCCAGGCTCCCCTGTTCTAAACTGTCTCCTGGAGTTTGTTCAGATTCATGTCCATTGAGTCCACTATGCCATCTAACCATCTCATCTTCTGTCGCCCCCTTCTCCTCCTACCTGCACTCTTTCCCAGCATCAGGGTCTTTTCCAGTGAGTCAGCTCTTCACATCAGAAGGCCAGAGTATTGGAGCTTCAGCTACAATTCAGACCTTGTAGGTTTTAAAAGTTCTTTTCCTAAATATCATCTAACGTAGCTCTTTTTTTTTTTTTTTTTTTAGTAGAGCTGATGAGCAGTGTTGTGACAGTTTCAGGTGCATAGCAAAGGGGCTCAGCCATACACGTGTCCATTCTCCCCCAAACTCCCCTCCCATCCAAGCTGCCTCATAACAGTGACATAGCTCTTTAACTTGCTGCAGAAGGGAAGTGGGAGAAATTTCTGGATTTTGTTCATTTTTAAAATCACCATGTATTGTCATATTGCGTGTTGGGCATTGTGCTGCAACCTTGCTGACATTCCACCTGTGAGGTGTGTAGCCCCGCAAATTGTTAACCACGGAAGTGGCACCCGATGAGGCTCATCTGAACAGTTAAGTGATTTGCTCTGTCACTTGCCTTGACAGGGTTAGGTCCCATCTAGAGCTGGCTGACAGTCTTTTTTTTTTTTCTTTGTCACAGGGCAATTGTACCTTGCTTTCAATCACCAAATGCCTTTTTTCTTTTTTTTTTTCTTTATTTTCAGTGGAAGGATCATTAAAATATTGTGTTGGTTTCTGCTATACAGCAACATGGATCAGGCATGGGTATACATGTCCCCTCGCTCTTGAACCTCCTGCCCAGCTCCTGCTCCATCCCACCCCTCTAAGTTGTCACAGAGCACCAGTTTGAGTTCCCTGAGTCACACAGCAGATTCCTACTTCGTGTATATGTTTCCGTGCTGCTCTCCATTCACCACCCCCTCCCCATCTTCCTAAACCCCGATAGTCTTTATTATTGTGTTACTCCTTATTACTGGGCCTTTCCTGCCTGCCAGCTGTGACTTCCCTTCATTTATCACTAACTTAGGTCATCTGCCCTCCTGAAGGTTCTGCAGGACGTGAAGGTCATAGCACGTTCCAAGTATTTGGTGGGTAAAGCCATTTTTGGCCGAGTAGCACCTCTCTGTCACGGGAATGTTGGAGACACAGTATACCCTTTTTCTTTGTATTTTAACCCACTTGTGTGTAAGGCAGCCAGTTGTTGGAGCAGAGGTGGGAAGAGTGCTGTGTGATCTGATGTGATCTGGTTATCAAAGCGATCAGTCCAAACTCTTGTGGCTGGATTTATATTGAAGTTTATACACAGCTTGGAAGTTGTATTCAGAGTCAGATTTGACATCTGTCAAGTAAGTTTTTGGTGGAAATAAACTTCAAGACGCAGGTAGATTCAGCGCTTCATTTCTGGGGATTGGTGGCAGTCTGACCCTGGATTAGCTCGACTTTTGCATTTGGATTACACACAGAACCAAAGTATCACTAATCGAGCAGTTGGGTCAGTGCAACTGCAGGTGGCACGTTTGCTCATGGAGGAACAGACTCCGCATCTATAGTGTATGTGAGTCCACCCCTGTGAGCGCTCTGAGTGCTGCGTCTCTGGCCCGCAGATGCTGCACAGACAACAAGGTCTTGGTACCTAATTGCAGAGCGGGTAGACACATCCCCGCTTCTTTTATGTGCATACTTTAGGGAAATGGATTTTGAAATATTCATAGATTGAACTTTGGCTCAGTGTTGTTGTTGAGTCATGTCCGACTCTTAGCGACCCCACGGACTGCAGCACCCCAGGCTTCCCTGTCCATCACCATCTCCCGGAGCTTGTTCAAACTCATGTCCATTGAGTCGGTGATAGCATCCGACCATCTCATCCTCTGTTGTCCCCTTCTCCTGCCCTCAGTCTTAGGATCTTTTCCAGAGAGTTGGCTCTTCACATCATGTGGCCAAAGTATTGGAGCTTCAGCATCATTCCTTGCAGTCAATATTCAGGGTTGATTTTAGCTCATTATTCCAGGTTAGATTCAATTGTTAAATTAAATATGCTCTAGGACAGATTTATTCTTCGGAGTAAAGATTATTTCTAAGAACTTTAATATTCAAAGAAAAGATTTCTGATAAGCATTATATTGTCAGAAATTGAAACTGGATATAGCAGATGCGTAAGGAGCTACATCTGGAGCCTTTAATTCTTCACCCATCACAGAGCGCCCCCACACTGTTCAGTTCGGTTCAGTTTGGTTCAGTTGCTCAGTCGTGTCCAACTCTTTGCGACCCCACGAATCACAGCACACCAGGCCTCCCTGTCCATCACCAACTCCCAGAGTTCACTCAGACTTACGCCCATCGAGTCAGTGATGCCATCCAGCCGTCTCATCCTCGGTCGTCCCCTTCTCCTCCCGCCCCCAGTCCCTCCCAGCATCAGAGTCTTTTCCAATGAGTCCACTCTGCGCATGAGGTGGCCAAAGTACTGGAGCTTCAGCTTTAGCATCATTCCCTCCAAAGAAATCCCAGGGCCGATCTCCTTCAGAATGGATTGGTTGGATCTCCTTGCGGTCCAAGGGACTCTCAGGACTTCAGTATACACTTCCCGAGATAAATCGTGATTTTTCTGGTCAAGCCAAATAAGGCCGTAAACTTAACTTGCAGTAAAATAATGAAATGATTTACTTTTAAATCAGTTACTTTGAGAACTTTCAGATTTACACACAAGTTGCACAGGTGTCATAGTTAATTCCTCAAACTCTTCACCTCTATTCAGCATTGTTACCATTTTGGCAATTTGCTCTTTTTCTCTCTACAGTTGTAATTAGACACACAACTGTAATATATACTTAATCTTCTTTGTTGCGCCTTTTAAGATGAAGTTGTCTCAGTTCAGTTCAGTCGTGTCTGACTCTGCGACCCCATGAATTGCAGCACGCCAGGCCTCCCTGTCCATCACCAACTCCCAGAGTTCACCCATGTCTAGACCTGACCATTAGGCTGTATCTCCTGAGAGCAAGCTGGCCAGGCTCCTCTGACAGCAAGTTCAGAAAGAGTAACTTTGACACTGATCAGTTATGTAATATGTAATTCATTGTCAGATCTCACCAGTGGTCCAATAATATCAATTATAGCAACTGTCTTGCCTTCCAGGCCCCTGCACTGCATTTAGTTGTCTCTTTAATTTGGAAAAAGTTCTCAGCCTTTATCATTCATTATAGCGAGTTTTGAGGAGTCAACTTGGTTTTAGTGTTTCCTCGTGACTTAATTCAGGTTTTGCTTGCTGCTTCCTCCCTCCCTCCCTTTCCAGGGATGCTATGTAGGTAATTATCTGGTTTTCCCAGTGCTTGTCTCAGAAGGTACCCGATGTCAGTTCTCTGCTCTTGGTTAAAGTGTGATGCCTGCCAGCTTTCTCTACTTTAAGATTCTTTCCTTTTCCTTCTGTTAGTAAGGGCAGTGATTTGACTCCAGGGGATTTTCCATTCCCAGGCAAGCCTTACACTCCTCTTGGCATTAGTGTATGTTGATGACTCTCACCTCAATCAGTTAAGTTTCCTCGCTGGCTTTCTGCTTTTCAGAAGATTTTGCCCTTCCTCTCTGTCTGTGGGTTTATTTATTAAAATGTGTAAAACCCCAAATTTTAAGGTAGTTCTTAGAAGAATGATTAAATCTGTATGGTTTGTCTTGTTATCTTCCATTTTCTAATATAAAGGACTTGGGAAACAACAAAATTGGGCAGGTTTATTGTGGCCTTAGCATTATCAAGGGGAAGATGGAAGGGGAACAGACCATTGGCTTTTTCCTGTTTTAGCAGCTCTTCCTAGAGGCTGTGTGGGGATAGAAGGATGTTTTTGATCAAGCTTGGAGAAAGGGTGTATACATGTATCAGTTCTCTCAGGTGTCCCGCTTCTCAGAGGTGCTGATAGGCTAATGATAGATGTGTATAAGAGACAGGTTCAGTCGTGTCCGACTCTGCGACCCCATGAATTGCAACACGCCAGG
>SJYA01002726.1:1827579-1951166 GCA_006410615.1 Neotragus moschatus | reverse complement strand
GGGGGGGGGGCAGGGTAACGTGCTCTTAAAGGACCCTCGTCCCCTCACGGGTGTCTGGACCACCTCCTCATGAACAGTTACGAGTGAACAGGCATTCTTCAGGAGCACGAGACTCCACTGTCAAAGACTAGCAAACAGGCTTTGTCTTCTGGGACTTTATTTGTGTTTTGGTTTGGAGGGCAAAAGGAAAAAAGAAGAAAATAACACACTGCGGCTGCTGGTGGAGAAAAGCCCCGGTGCCCCCAAGAGTGGGGGCAGTTCATGGGAGGGAGAGATCTTTATCAGGAGTAGGAAGTACTTCCTGGATGGTGTTTGTTAGTAGGTGAGTGTCAGCTGCAATGAGGAAAAGGAGGGCAGACCAGGAGCAGCCCGGTATGGTAGAGCTTGCGGCACCTGCAGAAAAGCGCCCCCAGCGTGGGCTGTGGGGGGCTGAGGTGCGTCCAGGTGGGTGGGGGAGNGTTTGCAAAGTAATGTCTCTGCTTTTTAATATGCTGCCTAGTTTGGTCATAACTTTTCTTCCAAGGATTAAGCATCTTTTAATTTCATGGCTGCAGTCACCATCTGCAGTGATTTTGGAGCCCAAAAAAATAAAGTCTGCCACTGTTTCCACTGTTTTCCCATCTATTTGCCATGAAATAAATGATGGGAACGGATGCCATTATCTTTGTTTTCTGAATGTTGAGCTTTAAGCCAACCTTTTCACTCTCCTCTTTCATTTTCATCAAAAGGCTCTTTAGTTCTTCTTTGCTTCCTGCCATAATGGTGGTGTCATCTGCATATCTGAGGTTACTGATATTTCTCCTAGCAATCTTCCATGTCTTAGCTATTATAAAAAATGCTGTGATAGACATGAGGGTGCACATGTGTTTTCCAGTTATTGTTTGTTTTCTTCAGATAAATAACCTGAAGTGGAATTGCTGGATCATACAGAACTTCTATTTTCAATTTTTTGAGGAACTCTTGTTTTCCACAGCGGCTATAGCAACTTATTCCCATCAACAGTATACTAGCATTCCCTTTTCTCCACATTCTCACTAACATGTATTATTTCTTGTGTTTTTGACAACAACTATCCTGACAGCTGTGAAGTGATATCTCATTGTGGTTTTGATTTTCACTTCCCTGATATTTAGTGATGCTGAGCTTTTTTTTTTTTTTTTTTTGCTATCAGTAATGTACAGGTTGCCTTTTAATTTTGTTGATAGTTTCCTAGAAGCTTTTTAATTTGATGCAGCCCCACTTGTTTATTTTTGCTTTTGCTGCCACTGCTTTGAGAGTCAGATGTAAAATATCATCCACAAAGATTAATTTCAAGGAGTTTACAGCTCATATTTTCTTCTAGGAGTTTTATAGTTTTGGGTCTTACATTCAAATCTTTTATCCAATTTGAGTTAATTGTTGTGCATGGCATAAGCTAATGGTCTGGTCTTATTCTTTTCCATGTCCAGCTTTTTCAGTACCAATTATTCCTCATTATATATTTTTGGCTTCTTTGTTGTAAATTATTCAACCACACATACATGACTTTATTCCTGAGCTTTCTTTTCCACTGATCTGTGTGTCTATTTTTATTTCACAAAATAGTGTTTTGATTACCATATGTGCTTAGTTGCTCAGTCATGTCTAACTCTTTGTGACCCTAAAGGGCTGTAGCTCCTCTGCCCATGGGATTTTTCAGGCAAGAATATTTGAATGGGTTGCCATTTCCTTCTCCAGGGAATCTTCCCAATCTAGGGACTGAACTGGGTTCTCCTGCATTGCAAGCAGAGTGTTTACCACTGAGCTGTCAGGAAAGCTCCCTTTGATTACTATAACTTTGTAATATATTACTAGTTTGAAATCAGGTAGTATGTTGCCTTAGCTTTGTTCTTGCTTAAGACTGCTCTAGCTATTTTGGGGAATGTTTTGTAATTTTATAGAAAAAAAGTTTTTTTTGCTCTTGTTCTTTTTCTTTTTTTACTTTATTTTACTTTACAATACTGTAATTTTATATAAAATTTAGGATTGCTTTTTCTATTTCTGTGAAAAGTACCACTGGAATTTTGATAGGGATTTTCACCAGGTCTGATTCCTTTGGGTAGTATGGACATTTTAACAATATTTTTCCAATCTATGAAGATCTTTCCATTTATTTGTATCTTCAGCTTTTTTTCCATTGGTGTCTTACAGTTTTTTCCACTGGTGTCTTGCAGATAAGTATACTTATCTTTCACCATCTTGGTTGAATTTATTCCTAGGTATTTTATTCTTTTTTAATGTAACGGATTTAAAATTTTTTTCTGATGTTATTAATGAATAGAAAACAAAACAGATTTCTATATACTGATTTTATATCTTCCAACCTTACTGCATTTGTTTATTCTACAGTTTTGTGATAGTCTTTAATGTTTTCTGTATTTAGAATGTCATCTGCAAGTAATTACAGTTTTACTCCTTCCTTTCCCAATTTGGATGTCTTTTATTTCCTTTTCTTTCCTGATTTCTCTGGCTAAAACTTCCACTACCATGCTGAATCAAAGTGACAAGAGATGGTATTTCTGTCTTGTTCCTGATCTTGAGGGAGAACTTTTAGCTTTTCACCACTGAGTATGATGTTAGCTATGGGGTGGGCATATATGACATTTATTATATTGACGTACAGTCCTTCTATACCCACTTTGTGAGTTTTATCATAAATGGATGTTGAATTATGTTAAATGCTTTCTCTGTACCTACTAAGATGATCATGATTTTTATCCTTCATTTTGTTCATACGTATATTCCGTTGACTGATAGCAGATGCTGAATCATCCTTGCATCCCTGGAATATATCCCACTTGATCACGGCATATAATTCTTTCAATGTATTGAACTTGGCTTGCTAATACTTTGTTGAGGATGTTTTACATCTATATTCTTTAGAGATACTGGCCTGTAATTTTCTTGTTGTATCTTTGTCTCATTTTGGTATCTGGGTAATACTGACCTCATAAAATGAAGCATTAGAAATGTTAGTATTAATTCTTCTTTAAGCACTTGATAGAATTCACCACTGAAGCCATCTGATTGTGAGCTTTTGTTTGTTGAGAAGTTTTTGATGACTTATTCAATTTCCTTACTAGTATTCATTCTGTTCAGACTGTTTCTTCATGGTTGAGTCCTTGGAGATTCAATGTTTCTAGGAATGTATTAATTTCCTCTAGGTTGTCCAATTTGTTGGTGCTATTCATGGCGGTGTCTTACAATCCTTTGGGTTTCTCTGCTAATGTCTTATCTTTCCCTTCTGGCTTGAGTCCTCTAGCTATAGGTTGTCATTTTTGCTTATCTTTTCCAAGAATCAGCTCTCACTTTTTTGTTTGTTTCTATTTGATATATTTACACTCTGATCTTTGTCAATTCTTTCCTTCTGCTAACTTTGGGATTTGTTCGTTTTCTTTTTCTAGTTTCCTGAGCTATTAAGACTATTAAGCTATTTAAGACTATTAAGCTATTAAGACTTAGATTCTCAGACATTTATTGCTAAGATTTTTTTTTTAATTTTGGTAAAACATGGTAAGCTTTATGTTAAAACATACAGTTTAGCATGTACCACGTCATTGTGCCACAAATTGCCAGAGCTCAGCTCATTTTGCAAAAGTGAAACTATATACCTGTTATGTGACATCTGTTTTTCCCTCTCCTAGCCTCTGGTCCTTCACTTTCAGTCCCTCTGAATGTAACTACTTTGTATATTTTTGTCACTAGTTTATTATGCATGGCATAATTTCAAGATTCACACATGTTGTAGCATGTGTCAGAATTTAAGACTTAACATTAGTCCAGTGTATGTATATACCACATGTTGTTTACTCATTCATCAGCTGATAAATTCTTGGATTAGCTACCACCTTTTGGCTACTGTAAATGATGCTGTAATGAACATGGATGTAGAGAGACTAGTGAATCTTAACCTTTCACGTGCGTAAGAAACCACTTAAGGAGCCTTTTAAAAATGTGTGTTTTAAAGTTCTTCTCCTTACAACTCCAGTTTAGTATGTCTGAGGTGAAGTTTAAAAGTTTTTAAGCACTTCAGGTGACTCTATTGTAGGTAGACCTCTAGTGGTACAAAATCAGGATAACATCCTTTGGACAGCAGAGTGAAAGCTGGTTTGTACCACCTCTCTCTGCTTCCTTGCCCCAGGACAACATTAAATGCACCCAATATTTGCATTATAGAGGTCCCAGAATAAGGAGAGAGAAAAGGGGCCTGAGAAAATATTCAAAGAGATTACAGCTGAAAACTTCCCTAATGAGGGAAAGGAAACCAGGAAAAGGAAAGTCACCCAAGTCCAGAAAGTACAGAGTCCCATGTAAGATAAACCCAAGGAGGAACACGATGAGACACATATTAATCAAACTGACAAAAATTAAATACAAAGAGAAAATACACAAGCAACACGGGAAAAGCAACAAATGACACACAAGGAAATCCCCGTAAGGTTATCTGGTGATTTATAAAGCTCAATATATGTTCTGAACCATAGTGCAAAGCTCATCCAACTTGAGAACAGTGCTGTCTATATCAGAAAGGAATCAGAATGGATGATTAGTATCTGTGGTTAACTGAAAGTGTTCACTGATTTGCTGATGAAAACATATGTGCTGCAATTATTAATACTGAATGATGTAGTCTGAGGGACAGATGTCCAAAGGTGTAGGCTTAACCAGTAACCTGTTTATTGGGAGATCTCTGTTACCCTTCACAATCAGCTTGCAGTGTGACCTTGGGCTACTTATTTGATCTGCTGAACCACTGTCCTACTTAATAAATTGGAAATGATCTTCAAAGTTTTATGAAAAAGACTATTTCCTAAGGATCACTGGCTGAAGTGCTGGCTCTCCAATGATTGTGCGTATAGATGTGGGGTTAAATATTTCTAAGAACAAGGGCATGTTGCTATTGCTGAAGTTGAAAAGTGAAAGTGTTAGTTGCTCAGTCGTGTCTGACTCTTTGCAACCTCATGGACTGTGTGGCCACTAGGCTTCTCTGTCCATGGAATTCTACAGGCAAGACTACTGGAGTGAATAGCCATTCCCTTCTCCAGGGGATCTTCCTGACCCAGGGATCAAACCCAAGTGTCCTGCATTGCAGGCAGATTCCTTACCATCTGAACCACCATAGTTGAGATTAGTATGATACATAGAGAGGTAATGGCCAGAAAATCTAACAAGGATTCATTGGAAAAATAAAGGCTGAAATGTTAAGGATTTAGTGCACAAGCTTTCAACACTATGGACACACATAGGTATGGGCTGTAGTCTAACACAAAATTGCCTGAAGATACTGATTCCCCTGGAGGGAAAATTATTTATTGCACAGTAAACTTGCTTTGTTCCCAGGTGGCACAGTGGTAAAGAATCTGCTTGCCAATGCAGAAGATCCAAGAACAGTGGGTTCAATCCCTGCGTCAGGAAGATCCCTGGAAAAGGAAATGGCAGCCCACTCCAATATTCTTTCCAAAAAACTCCCATGAACAGAGGAGCCTGGCAGGTTACATCCATGGAGGCGCAGGAGTCAGACATGACCTAGCAACTAAACAACAAAACTCCTTTGCCCTGAATCCAAATAACTGTATGTTAAAATAGTGATGTTGATTTTTATCCCGAATATCTCATTTATGACAAACAGCTCATGCGGTCAGTGAGAGGAGGCCTAATTTCCAGAACCTTTCACATATTTCTCTATAGACATATAACTGTCCTGATGGCTACCTTGATGAACCTTAGGCAGCATAAAATACCAGAGTATCTTTGGGATCATTAAGAAAAGATGTTTCATTTGTTTCACTGGGAGTGTTCAACCTATTTAAATTGATGAAAGTCTGTTATATCAGCACAGAACTTCGGATTCTACTGGAACCAAATGGTAGCCTCTGCAGAGTATCTGAAGGTGCTGGCGAATGTTCATGCTTAGTTTAAATGCCTACTGTGCCGTTACTGGCTGGTCAAGTAAATGTCTGAGCAAAGTATTCAGCCATTTTGTGCCTCCATTTCCTTTCTGATAATTTGGAGAAAATACTGGCACCTACCTCATAGATAAAACGTATAAAGTGCTTTAAATACTACCTGTTCTATAGTAGCTATCCAAATGTTAGTTTGTTACTCTTACTGTTGTTTTAATGAGAGTATTCTTTAATTACATAATTATTATATAATTATAGAATTTTCTGGTTTTCTTGGCACTTTTACATATATTTTCTCATTTGAGCTTAATGAGAGACAAATGTCATAAATAAGGATCATAAGAACAAAAACATGACTTTCTCATGATCATAAACCAGTAAATATTGCTCCTGTGGCCAAATCATCCCTCTCACCATAGGATGGTACCTCCTTCTCCAGCCACCCTGGATAAATGGAGGGCTATTGTAATGTGGTGGTCTGTTCCTGGGGTTCCAGGTGACAGTCAAGACACTGAGAGCACTCTGGCTGCTGGGACTGAAGATCATTTTACTCACCTCAAGTTGTACACCAGCAGTAGTGTGTGACTCAAAGCCCAGATTAAAAGAATCACAGTTGGCAAAGATTTTCATGGACTACTGTTTGTTTTACAATGGCCACATCTTTTATGATACCCTTCAATTTCAATGCTTTCTCCCAATCGTGCTAATAAATAAAAGACATGTCACAGAAGAGAGAAAATTAAAACCTTTTGAGAAAAGAAATTCTGTACTTTGGTACAAATTACCCTTCTGTTAAAACTGAGAAAATCCCCTCAAGGATACAAATAGTTCTGACATCTAGGCAAGTGAGGATCTAAGCAATCACTTTTTTCCAAAATCTGGATCACATTGTTGACAGGTGAATGAGCTAGCCCAATAGACTGCAAATGTTAGAGAATTCTTGTTAAGCCAGATAGCATTTTCTGTAAAGAAATGCAGAATTTAAGAGAGCTACATAAAAACTATCTGGAGAGACAAATGAAGGAAACAAAAGCCAAAGAGGGCTTGAAATATTCACTTCTATTTTATAAAACCTGTCTTAACTCATCCTGTTCCTTCCCCTCAAATCCTGTGGTTACTCACATTTTAACAACAGACTATACAGTAACTAGAGAAATTCAAATTCAGACATAGTCATCAATAATTTAAATCAGAAATTTTCACAAAAACTTCTTGTTGTTGTGTATCTTTGATAGTGCTTAAGAAAAATAAGTATTTCTAGGTTATAAGAGCAGTTTTGACACAGATGCAAAATATTAATCTGTTTTTTCTCATTTGGCCTCAGGAGCTGGGATGAAATCACATGATTTAATCACTCTGAATCCATGTGGTTCCTCGGAGATAGGCCCAGATGTAACCAGAAGGATTTATAGGGTGTAAAATTCAGAATGGATTAGGAAAGCATTTCTGTGTTCAGCCCAATACATCCTAAATCAACATCCCCTGAATGGACCAGAGCAATGTCTGGCTGACCTAGTGGGGAGGTTGTCATGGCAACTGACAGGCAAGCTCAGCCAGTGGAATGTGACTGCAAACAATGGAGTGATGAGATTGCGTACAGAGCCGAGTACTGAGGCTGCTTCTGCCCAGTAGTGGTCCATCAGTAGAAGCGTGAAACTCACTGCATTTTTGTACCATCTTGCACTTCTGGCAGTTCATTTGAATTTATCGTGTCCTTTCCCAGATGTTGATAAAAACACTGCTGCTGACAGATAACAGAAGCTCTGGGAAATCAGCATCAGTAGCTAGATGCAGTGGTATACAAAGCCCTGGAGTGCTGTTAGGGTAACACCACTCAAATTTCCTAAAGGAGGCTGAAGCACACTTCAGGTAAATCCAGTGATTCTTTAGCGCCACCTTGTGTCCAGTGAAATACTGGACATTGACCAAAGGCCTACCCTCAAATGCTTCACTAGGACAGACATGGAAAAAGTTAGGGCTACACTGCGTTGGAGTCTGGGAGTCCCTTTCACAGCAGAATATGAACACGAAGTCTTCTAAGCCTCAAATTAATGAAAAAGTGAAAATAACTTTCGTAAAATCCGAAATGAAAGAAAAAAAAAAGCCAAATAACCCGTCTTAGAAAAGATTAGAAGAAGCTACATGGTGATCTGGGGGTGGGGGAAGAGACGACATGGACTCAGTGCTGAGGATTCATCATGTTACTATTACCAGCTCTTGCCAAGGTGTTTTTTTTTTTTTTTGTCTAGAGAAGAATAAGATGCAACTATCACTAATTCCACTTTGTACTGTTGTTCTTGGTTCATGGATAGCAATATGTTCACATGACACCTCATACCTATCTCTCACCTAAACCACATCCCCCAGTCACTGCCAGCCTCCCATGACCACGTCCCATTTAATTTCAGCACACATAGGAAATGATCAAGATGTGTTTCTGTGTGTTTCTTCCAGGATTTGAATTTTTTGAAACAAGTGCCAAGGATAACATTAATGTCAAGCAGACATTTGAGCGTCTCGTGGATATCATCTGTGACAAGATGTCTGAGAGCCTGGAGACAGATCCAGCCATCACTGCCGCAAAGCAGAACACAAGACTCAAGGAAACCCCTCCTCCACCGCAGCCCAACTGTGGCTGCTAGTGTCCTCCATACAGGCAGCTCCAGAGGGGTTGGTTGCTAAAAACAGCATTTATAAATGATTGATTAGCCTTCATTTATACTGCCTAATAACTATTTGAGGGAAATCTTTGATGTCGGTGGCTCGAACATGCATTCAATTCTGGGGCGAGTCCCTGTGTTAATATGTGGCAAATATGTGATCTTAACTTTGTAAGGACTACCCATCTATAAACATCTGGTACTTGCATGTGATTTGTTATTGTCTTCTAGGCTCTTTTTGTTTCCGATTTCTTAGATTAAGCTACTGCTGGGACTACTGATTATAATTTCATACAACTGACTTTTGTGCCATGGGCTCAAATTATGCGATTCACTTGTAGGTATGATAACCAAGAATCTGGGGGTGTGTGTGGTATGGGCAAGAGATGATTGTACGAGACCTTATTTGCTTTACTCTCAATTGGGAAATCAAGTGGAAATATTACTCATGATTAGGGAGACTGTTGTGAGTCTGGATGGTTTATGGTTCAGGTTTCTATCTTTCAATGTTATTAATAACTGAGAAGATCACTGACTATAAAGAAACAAAAATATTCGTTAAGGCCCTTGCAGATTTCCTGAGAGATGAATATTGACCTGACTGGAACTAGATTTCAACAGTTTTAGTTTGGATGTTTAAAAAAGGAATTCCTAACCCAGAACAGCTCCACCCAACATTCTAAATATTTGAGGGCACTGACACTCTGAAGTATCTGCTGAATGTGTTATATACCAAGCATCTTAATCCAGAATAGTAAGTGTAGGATTCCAAGGCCTGAGTTTCCCCCATGGTATATACCGCCACAACTTTCTGGAACCATCATCAACCCTTGGAACAGAGGTTAAGTGGAAGCTTGTTAGAGTCTCTTTTCCCATAGGATGTAGACTTGCTTCCCAAACCACTGCCTTCTGCTCACACCTCCCAGGTTTTTCTACCTGGTTAGAAGTCATTTAAGTAGTATCTCCATGGTTCTCAGGTTGAAAAAAAGCAACTATCATCTCTAATCTTTTTAACTCCAAGTATTTATACTTTTAAGGTATATCCCATTCTGTAAGCCTTTATCCACACTTAAGGGACTCAGAGGCCACTCTTTGGAGCTGAGGATTACAGAAATATCTTAGGATGCCATAAGCAAATTGAAAAGAGAAAGGAAATCATTTGAATACCCAGATTCTTTCTCCTAAATTTCTCGAGGACCTTATGCAGTGAACAAGCAAACCAATCCCACCGGCGAGTCTAAATGAGCAAAAAAAGAGATATAGTATCTGTATCACTACCCAGCATTGTTCACAGCTAGGACTTTAAGAAGGCACACCATGGCATATTTGTAAGGACAGTTCCATTAGGTGAACGTTCCTCTCTTGTAGTGACCATGTTAAACATTGTTTTCTCTTTTAAAAAATAGAGAAATTTCCCATAAAATGTTGAGTGAGAGATTTTTAAGCCAAGATATTTATAGGGAAAGATGCATATATCTAAAGAGGTCTCTGGAGAATAAATGCCTGCAAGTCAGGGAAGCAGATCATATATATTACTAGTAAGTTAGAAGATGAAAATTATAGGAGAAAGCATTTGGGCTCTCTTAAGCATATCCACATTTTTATTATGTCTCATCTTCTTAGCTTAAAATCTACTAATTGGCAGAGTAAGTTTTCACTTTGGCACTCTGCAGGGTAGGCCTTAGTGAAGAAAGGAAGACATTAATGCTTTATTAGATTTTAATTGGTCAAACCAGCTTCAAAAACCACAGAAATTAAACTGAAGGGAAGCAAAGGAAGGTGGGGGCCATCAAAGCAAATTTGTTTGCAACAGAAGCCTGTTTGCATGATATTGTAATATTTCTATAACCTAGACTAGAAAACGGCCGTGTTAAAAAGTACAGCTGTTAAGCTGACTTTTCCAGTTTAACATGAAGCAAGAGAACCAGGAACACCTTCCTATCCCCTCTTAGCCCTGATCTCACATACATTCATACAGATGTCAAGGACCTAAATATACTAAATAGGATGTCTCAGATGGCTTTTTCAGAAGGCCCTTGATAGGTGTACTGTTGTAAAATGGAAAGCAAAATCAGAGGGTAGAAAACTGGAAAGAAAGTTGAGTTTTACCCTCTTGTAAACACTTTTCCCAAAAAGCTAATTCCATTGGAATTAACTGGCCCTGGAACCAGAAGATCTAACCCACATACACAGTGTCAGACATACCAAAGTTGTGCTACTTTATGCCAGTCAGCGGAGCTTAACACAACAACTGGTTCAGGTGTCAGTGCCGAGGAACATTCAATAATTTCTATTTTCCAGACCTCAGTGGAAGCAGAGCCTTCCTAATTGATTTGAGAGTCAGTCTGAAGCTCTCACCCTGGTATGAATTTCAGCAAGCCAGAAGCTTTCAGAAAGGATTGAGCACCAATACCCCTGCTACATAAAGCACATGGAAAGAGAGAAAAATTCTCTATTCCTAATCTCATCAAGAGATCTTGGCTTTAAAATCAAATTTGGCAAAAAAAGAACCAGTCCAGGATTAACTAAGTAAACTGCTATTGGCATCAAGCTATATTACTTATAACACTATAATTCCAAGGATTTTCAGCCTTCTAGCCATCATGCACGTGAATGTATATCAACACACACATGCATACAATACCTCCCATATTCTCTCCATCTGCCAACAGCCTGAATAACCACAGATCATTTTTTACTAATTGCCTAACTAAATCTGTATTCAAAAGCACAAAGACATCTTACAGAGTGTTAGTGTGCAAATTGTAGACAACCATCTTTTTGCCTCGATGCAGTTCAATTAGTGTTTCAAGTACGAATTTGTCTTCCTCTGCCACTCATCACCCCATCTCTCTGACTACTTTTAGAATCAAACCTTGATTGTTTGAGCAGATATTTCCAAGGCTTTGGTTTGGGGACTTCCTTTCTTTTCTAAATGTAAATGAAAAATTGGACTGGAAATTATTTCCTCTACATAGTCATTCATGGAGTGGATCTGCATTTTAGCTTTTGGGGAAGTGAGTAGGTACAGAAAGTACATGGAACTTGAGTCCTAAGATAGCAGTTTACAAGTTAGCATTGTATGTCCGGGCTCCTAAGAAGAACTGCTTTAAGTCCGTGAATTAATTTATTGTCACTGCCCTCCCTGAACAGCTTCCACTGCCTTGAACTTCTAACCTCCTTGCTGCTGCTAAGTCACTTCAGTCGTGTCCAACTCTGTGCGACCCCACAGACGCCAGCCCACCAGGCTCCCCCCATCCCTGGGATTCTCCAGGCAAGAACACTGGAGTGGGTTGCCATTTCCTTCTCCAGTGCAGAAAAGTGAAAAGTGAAAGTGAAGTCGCTCATTCATGTCCGACTCTTTGCGACCCCATGGACTGCAGCCCACCAGGCTCCTCCGTCCATGGGATTTTCCAGGCAAGAGTACTGGAGTGGGTTGCCATTGCCTTCTCCAAACCTCCTCCTCAGGTTCACTTAAAATCATTGCCCCCTGCTGCCTAATAAATAAGTGCCAAGATTTTTATTTGGAAAGGGAACTATGATGATGCCTTTGGCTACAGAGAAAGCTGCATCAGTGTTACATTAAATGAAAACTATAAATTCTATTAAAGTACAACCCCAATTATATAAGACATCTATATTCACCACAAACATCTATTTCAGCTACTTAACTCTTATCCAGATTAATTATAGTTCTTTGGTTCAGCACAGTGGTTATCTTTCAGGAACCAACTTAAACTTCCAATTTTAACTACGTCTATGCTGACAATACTTTCAGGGATGCAATGTTTTTTTTAAGTAAAAACCTGTCTACTATTAACCGAACTTCCATGAAACGACATGAATTTCAGAGCATGGTAGTTGGTAATCGGAGCTCACTGTGCTGTGTTTTATCTGATGGGTATCTTCGTGCTTGGTGAGGATGCACTGTGCCATTCTTCAGTCAACCATGTGGCATTTGTGGGACTATACTGAAAATGTATCCAGACTCTCCCAAGCTGTACCAAGGCAGAGGTAGCAGCTGCATATGAAAAACAAATCAAAGTCTTAAAGTCGTGACTAAAACCCTTCCAAGCCAAAAAGTGTTTAATCATTTTCATATGCTATTGGAATGCTCCATCAGGAAGTTTTGGTGGGGTATACTTGGGAGGTGGTCTTTCTGTCTGAAGAAGCCTGCCTTTCTAAATGACAGTGCGCATGACTGGTAGCTAGAACTCTTCGATCCTTATGTGTGAACTTACTCAGTGTGCTGTGTCGGGGTGCCGCGTAAGCAACCAGACCCGTATGGCCTTTCTAATCACTCCCCGGAAGTGCAGCCTCTCCAGCTCTGCTTGGCTTTGTCCATCTAAACTACCTGGGCTTTAGGGGTCTGCCAGTAAAGTGGTGAAGTCTTTCTGATGAGCTGAGCTATTAGGGTCAGCTTTTTAGAGTCCTTTATATTTTAGGTAGCTTTTGATCAAAGCCAATCAAAGACGTAAATCTGTTTTATCCACGTTTTCCCAGTTTGTTTCAGAATATAAAAGATGAAGCTTATAACCAGGGGGGGGAAAAAAAAAAGGCTTGATTATCTCTACAGTGCACTTACAGAGTTCCAGATTCCAAAAACACAGTGTCCCCTAGGGGGGCAAAAACACATCTGGAGAATTTATTCAAAATATTTCCACCTATTGTTACTTTATAAATAAATATTTTTGGTTTCTTAAAAACATTTACAGGAATGCTTGACACGCTAATCAAATACTGCCCTTAAATGGATTAAGCTATTTACACTTGGGCCACAAGAGTGTTGCCCCTCCCAGAATATACACACTCAAACACACTTTTCTATGAAGGAGAAGTTCCATCTATGGTGCTTTCTCAGTGCCAGGGAAAAGGAAGCTTTACTATGCTCCAGCTGGAACTGGCATTTTCTTTAAAAAGGTCTACAAAATAGATTCTTCACACTGACTAGATTTGTATGTCTCTGCATAGAACTAATTTCCATTAAAAGAAGAGGATAGAGAGGATATAGTTTGCAAATATTCTAGGGAAAAGAAATTATTGCAATGTCTTTGTCAGAGTTTAAGTATTAAAATCAGACCATTGAGACAGTGGACAAATTGAGCTATTTACAGTTCTCTGTTCTAATTCCTGATTTTTTTATTGTTTTAATTTTTTCAAGCATTACCCCCACAGAATGACAGGACCAAGAATGGGAAATGAGACTTAAGTTTCACCGTTTACCTCCCATTGACATGTTTACTGTACTGTAACTGTAACCAGTCATTACCTGCTGAAATGAGGTTGGGGCATGGGAGGGCGTTACCTGTGTATTTTGTTCACCTGTGTTCATACTTTCCTTCATCGTGGACAACTGAGAGTTGGCTGTGGCTTTATTTCTTAATGGAAATATTTCCATGTTTATGTTGTTTGGCACTAAAGGTTGCTTAGGTTCATGAACACTGTTCTTAAAGACACAGATGGTACGTGAGCCACAGACACCTGGCCTTTCAGGGACGTGAGCGAGCTTACATCTGTCCAGTGGTTCCATATTCATCAAGTGAAGTCTGGGGGTTGTTTGCTGTCTTGGTATGATGGTTTTCCATACATTTTCTCATCATCCCTAGGATATGTTCTGAATGAAAACTTCCTGTTAATTCCTGTTAATATATTGTTAATGTCAGATGTGATGTGATACCGTTGACCTGTCCAAATGTACAACTATTTAATGGTGTTTGTGGAACTGAAATGTCTTAAATGTTGCATGAAATATGTTGTAAAAAATAGATTTGTTTTCTATTTTTCAACACCTCAGAATTGAGGGTTCATGGGCCAATAAGTGCAATATTTAATGACTTACTCAGTGTATATAAACTAGTATGAAAGAGTGAATTATAATGAATGTGTGAGATGCTTTGATGGCTGTTTGACTTGCTCAAATTATTTCTTGTAGCTGTATTTGTCTAGTGGTGCAATTTATACAGTAAATACCTTATTGGTGTCACGTGAAACTCTTCTGTGCCTACTTCAAAGTATGTTTTATTCCTAACTAAGACCAAACATTTGGTATCTGCGAATATATGTCAATCTTGCCTTTTAGACTTGTGGGTTTTACTTTCAAGACAGAATGGCTGTTAGTTTATTTTAAATAGGTGTTCCCTTCTTTAGTTACAAGTTCTCCTGAAGCTTTTTTTCTCCTGAAGCCTTTTATAAGAGGTTAATTTAGAAACCTAAGAAAAAAATATGCACATAAGTCATTTTTATTTTTCTCTGAAATGTTGATCCCATGTTCCATCTACTAAGAATTATCACTCATATTTGTGTGTATATTTTATTGTTAACCCTGTATTTTGTTTGCAAACTTCACACTGTCCTGGGAACTCTAAGATATTGATTTCTTTTTATGTTGTTGTTATATTTCAATTCTCAATTGTCCACACTGATAATATAAGAGAAACAAGTCAAAACTCTTAAATCATTTTGGTATATCATCATAAACTCATATATTCATCCTCAAACCCCCTTGATTAGTCTCATAATTTGTGGTCTACAACCTCACTGAGATGGAAAATCAAGAAGTTAGGCCTGGTTGCTGGATTACCAAAAACTGTGTTTATAAATATGAAGTTTCAAGTAGGATAACTATCTTAAACTCCTATTTGCCATTTCTATTTTTAAGGCAAAGCACTTATTTTAATATTGTGGTTTGCTTTTTCATTTAGTTAGAGTAAATCTTGGGAAGAAAAGTTACATTTTTCACTAAAAATGATGAAGGGCAGTTGGTTTTAGATGCCCATGACCCTCAGTACATCATAGAAAGCCTTCAGTTCTCTCTATGGCAGTTGCCTGAAATTGACATGTGAAGATGTGCCAATCACATAAAATGGCTTTGGGCCACCACCAGTGATATGTGGCCCTATTTTACATGTGATAGATAAAATTTTGTACTCATCTTCCACACCCGCTGATGAAATAGAGGTGGGTAGAACAGAGAGATTAGAGATGACTTTGTGCCAAATTAAAAAAAGAAAATGTAAGCAGGTAGCCAACATGAGAAATATAATTTAAGGGTGTGTTTAAATCTTTACTTATCAACAGTTACCAAACAGCTCCAGATCAGCGCTGGGGGAATCAAACATGGAAGAGGTATGGCTCTGGCCCCTAATAAGCTTACTGACTGAAGCACAAGGAACAAAATGCCAGGCTATACTCTAAATGCTACATTATGTCAGGATATAGGAACACAGAGAATGGGAGACCTATAAAAACAGGAGTAGAGAATGGCTCCACTGAAGAGGTGAGACACGACGAGAGAGAGAATTAGAGGAAGCTGTGCCAGGCAAATGCATGGGAAAGGTTACAGTTTGCTCCCTGAATGGAAGGCTGACAGAGCTGGCAGCTAGAGATCATTGTTTTTCTCCAGAGAGCCAGGCTGGCTCGCAGAAACCCCACAGATTGCCCCAGTTTGGCTCTGTGTTTTTGTCCCCATCAGCAAGATGAACTGTTGCATCATCATATTCCTTGGTGCTGCTGAGCAGCCCTGGACTTGTTCCAAAAACACAGACTGATTTGAAGCTCATTAGAACCACTGATTTAGACATTTTGCCCATGCACCAAACCACAAGACACTGTCGGGGCCAACGTCAACCAGGCGATGTGTGCCCAGAGATTTTTCTGTGGTTCCATGTTTCCTGTAAGGAGTGTTGAGGAAGTGCATAGATGAAGACCTTCCTTTGTAACCAGGCACCTTCGGCTCCTCCTCTGTGACTACACTGGGGAGCTCTTCTTGAGAAAAAACTGAGTAACAGCTTAATGCTTTCACATAGTGATCGTGATTTTATCTGGAAACTGCTGCTGCACAGCAATTATTGTGACTCTTCATGTGTCCACAGGAGCTTCTGTCTGGGTTTAAAGCTATACAGTGTATTCACATTGTGAAGTTTTAATTCTCTTTATTGAAATTAATTGTGTAAGAACTGTACGTGCTCTATTAGGTATTAAGTTTGTATGTGAATTCTGTATAGAAAGTGCTTTTTGTTCTTTGAGTTAATCTTGTTTTATTTTTTGGAGATTACAATAAATATCTAAGAGACTATATTCCTGAATTTCTCAGTCTTGGTCTGAGAACTTTTTTTCATCTTCCTTCAATTTGTATTATTTTTGATCCTAGGAGGCCTATTTCCAATTTGGTCCCCTTCTCTTCTACAATCCTAGGTGCCGTACTGAGCTTGAACTAGAGACAAAGTGAATGTATTTTTATCAGGACAAGAGTTCGATCCCTGGTTGGGAAACTAAGATCCCACTTGCTGAGAGACCATTAAACCCACACGCTCTGGAGCCCACACTCTACAACTACAGGAACCCGTGCACCGCAACATAGAGCCCAACAAAGACTCAGCACNCCATGTTCCATCTACTAAGAATTATCACTCATATTTGTGTGTATATTTTATTGTTAACCCTGTATTTTGTTTGCAAACTTCACACTGTCCTGGGAACTCTAAGATATTGATTTCTTTTTATGTTGTTGTTATATTTCAATTCTCAATTGTCCACACTGATAATATAAGAGAAACAAGTCAAAACTCTTAAATCATTTTGGTATATCATCATAAACTCATATATTCATCCTCAAACCCCCTTGATTAGTCTCATAATTTGTGGTCTACAACCTCACTGAGATGGAAAATCAAGAAGTTAGGCCTGGTTGCTGGATTACCAAAAACTGTGTTTATAAATATGAAGTTTCAAGTAGGATAACTATCTTAAACTCCTATTTGCCATTTCTATTTTTAAGGCAAAGCACTTATTTTAATATTGTGGTTTGCTTTTTCATTTAGTTAGAGTAAATCTTGGGAAGAAAAGTTACATTTTTCACTAAAAATGATGAAGGGCAGTTGGTTTTAGATGCCCATGACCCTCAGTACATCATAGAAAGCCTTCAGTTCTCTCTATGGCAGTTGCCTGAAATTGACATGTGAAGATGTGCCAATCACATAAAATGGCTTTGGGCCACCACCAGTGATATGTGGCCCTATTTTACATGTGATAGATAAAATTTTGTACTCATCTTCCACACCCGCTGATGAAATAGAGGTGGGTAGAACAGAGAGATTAGAGATGACTTTGTGCCAAATTAAAAAAAGAAAATGTAAGCAGGTAGCCAACATGAGAAATATAATTTAAGGGTGTGTTTAAATCTTTACTTATCAACAGTTACCAAACAGCTCCAGATCAGCGCTGGGGGAATCAAACATGGAAGAGGTATGGCTCTGGCCCCTAATAAGCTTACTGACTGAAGCACAAGGAACAAAATGCCAGGCTATACTCTAAATGCTACATTATGTCAGGATATAGGAACACAGAGAATGGGAGACCTATAAAAACAGGAGTAGAGAATGGCTCCACTGAAGAGGTGAGACACGACGAGAGAGAGAATTAGAGGAAGCTGTGCCAGGCAAATGCATGGGAAAGGTTACAGTTTGCTCCCTGAATGGAAGGCTGACAGAGCTGGCAGCTAGAGATCATTGTTTTTCTCCAGAGAGCCAGGCTGGCTCGCAGAAACCCCACAGATTGCCCCAGTTTGGCTCTGTGTTTTTGTCCCCATCAGCAAGATGAACTGTTGCATCATCATATTCCTTGGTGCTGCTGAGCAGCCCTGGACTTGTTCCAAAAACACAGACTGATTTGAAGCTCATTAGAACCACTGATTTAGACATTTTGCCCATGCACCAAACCACAAGACACTGTCGGGGCCAACGTCAACCAGGCGATGTGTGCCCAGAGATTTTTCTGTGGTTCCATGTTTCCTGTAAGGAGTGTTGAGGAAGTGCATAGATGAAGACCTTCCTTTGTAACCAGGCACCTTCGGCTCCTCCTCTGTGACTACACTGGGGAGCTCTTCTTGAGAAAAAACTGAGTAACAGCTTAATGCTTTCACATAGTGATCGTGATTTTATCTGGAAACTGCTGCTGCACAGCAATTATTGTGACTCTTCATGTGTCCACAGGAGCTTCTGTCTGGGTTTAAAGCTATACAGTGTATTCACATTGTGAAGTTTTAATTCTCTTTATTGAAATTAATTGTGTAAGAACTGTACGTGCTCTATTAGGTATTAAGTTTGTATGTGAATTCTGTATAGAAAGTGCTTTTTGTTCTTTGAGTTAATCTTGTTTTATTTTTTGGAGATTACAATAAATATCTAAGAGACTATATTCCTGAATTTCTCAGTCTTGGTCTGAGAACTTTTTTTCATCTTCCTTCAATTTGTATTATTTTTGATCCTAGGAGGCCTATTTCCAACTTGGTCCCCTTCTCTTCTACAATCCTAGGTGCCGTACTGAGCTTGAACTAGAGACAAAGTGAATGTATTTTTATCAGGACAAGAGTTCGATCCCTGGTTGGGAAACTAAGATCCCACTTGCTGAGAGACCATTAAACCCACACGCTCTGGAGCCCACACTCTACAACTACAGGTGCCCGTGCACCGCAACATAGAGCCCAACAAAGACTCAGCACAGCGTACATAAAAGTGGCTCAGCAGTGGTGACGAGTACAGGACACACGATTTAGAAGCTAAGTAATGGTGACCAATAAGATTTGAAGAGTGAGAACTAGAAACTGTTGACTAAGTACATATTCATCAGCTGATTAAGTACATATTCGTTCCATTAACTAAAAGACAAAGTATAGGTTCTGGTTCAAGATGGTGGCATAGAAGATCCTGGACTCACTTCATCCCATGAATATACTGAATCTGCAGCTACATATCAAAAGACTTCCTCTGGAAAAAACATAAAAATTACCTGAGCAACCCTTACACACTGAGCAAATTAAAAGACAAAAAAGCAAAGCAGGTAAGAGAAGCTGAGACACAATGTCACCACAAACTCCATCCTGGATGTGATGTCCACCATCAGGAGGGAACTCAAAGCCCAGGGCTTCTCCCTGTGGAGCACAGGGTTTGAGCCCCACATCAGGTACCCCAACTCATGAAATATGCATCTGAGATAAACCCCCAAACATCTAGCTTTTAAAGTCAATGGGGATCACATCCATAAGACCCGAAGTGCATAGCAAACGAGAAAGAAAGTGAAGTCCCTCAGTCGTGTCTGACTCTTTGTGACCCCAAGGACTGTAGCTCATTAGGCTTTTGTCTTTCCAGGCAAGAATACTGGAGTGGGTTGCCATTTCTTTCTCCAGGGGATCTTCCCGACCCAGAGATTGAACCTGGGTCTCCCGCATTGTAGGCAGACACTTTACTGTCTAAGCCAACAGGGAAGGCCTTTAAAGTCAACGAGGATCACATCCATAAGACCCAAACTGCATAGCAAATGAGAAACAACCCATAAAGAGTTTCTGGGCTCTGACCCACTTGCCTCAGAGACCAGCATGGAGGCAATCAACTGAGAGGAACCCATTCTCTTATCTGCTGAGAAACAGATAAGCCTCTTCACATAAAGTGTTAGCTTGAGGGGCAGGCATCTAGTTTAGCACACATCAGGAGGCCTGACAAGGTACTCCCTGGGGACAGGCTGGCGGGCACCATCTCTGTGCTGGCTCTCTCCCATTCTCCAGCTCACCTCTATCTCTTAGAAAGGAGCTTTTACTCTTCTCTGGCACCCTGCTTTGCGCCACTGCTGCCCAGGTAACACCTCCAAAGCACCTGGCTCTGGTGGCCACTGGAGCTCAAGTTTGAGGTCCTAAAATATAATGGAGAAAGCGTTCTTACATGGCTGCCACTCCCAGCGCACAGCAAGACGCAATAGACTGAGGAACCCAGCATTTCTGTGAAAGGGTCAACTAGCTTATCTTCAGGGCTACAGCCTGCGGGGCAGGCTTCTAACTAAAGAAACAGCTAAGAGCTCCATGAAATCTCCAGGAACCTCAGAAGACAGGCTCCATCTTTGTGCTCTCCCTCTGCCACACCCCAAGAGGAGGGCTCTTTCATGTGTCTGATGTCCAGGTTTTATGTCTAGGGCCTTGGGTTTTGTGGTTTTTGTGGTTGCCACCAGAGAAAGCCCCTTGATTGCCTAGCAATCAAACCAGCAGGGCTTGCTTCCCCGAGTTCCACCGGCTGGTGAGAAACAAGAGCAATGGTTCCTGGCAAGCTTCCACTCCCCAAGGCACTGTGCAGACAGCGGACTGAAACACCCCTCCTGCCTTTATGTAACAGAGGTCTTTTTGCTTCTTCTGGAGCTTCAGCCTGGGGAAGAGGCTTCTAGTCTAGGGCCTAACAGAGGAGCTTTCCATGGACAGAAGCCACTGGACTCCATCTCTTGAGTCCAGCTCTCCCTGTGCCTTGCTCTAAGCCACTGATATCTTTTCTAAAGGCCTCAACTAGCACCCCTATTTCTGCAACTGCCACCCACAAGATGCCTTAATTGCATGGCTCTATGGCCAGTGAAAGTTATGTGTACAGTAACATAAGACTATATATTTGTGTATTTTAAAAGCTGCTGCCTAAGGATCTGACTTCTAATATGGTTCTGTACAGTCAAAGCTCGGTTTTTCCAGTAGTCATGTATGGATGTGAGATTTGGACCATGAAGAAGGCTGAGTGCCAAAGAACTAATGCTTTTGAAATGTGGTGCTGGAGAAGAATCTTGAGAGTCCCTTGGACTGCAAGGAAATCAAACCAGTCAATCCTAAAGGAGATCAACCCTGAATATTCATTAGAAGAACTAATGCTGAAGTTCCAGTACCTTGGCCACCTGATGCAAAGAGCCAATTGACTGGAAAAAAGACCCTGATGCTGGGAAAGATTGACGGCAAACGGCATCACTGACTCAATGGACAGGAGTTTTAGCAAATTCCAGGAGACAGTGAAGGACAGGGAAGCCTGGCGTGCTGCAGTTCATAGGGTCTCAGAGTAGGACACCACTTAGTGAGTGAACAACAATACAAAATGTAAAATATGACATCAAGAACATGAAATGGGATAGATTAAAATATAGAGCTTTAGATGCATTTCAACTTAAGCTGTTAAAAAACTTGCTGTGCTGTACTTAGTCGCTCAGTCATGTCTGACTCTTTGCCACCAGCCAGGCTCCTCTGTCCATTGGAATTCTCCAGGCAAGAATACTGGAATAGGTCGCCATCCCCTCCTCCAGGGGATCTCCCCAACCCAGGGATAGAACTGGCGTCTCTTAGGTCTCAAGCATTGGCAGGTGGGTTCTTTATCACTAGTACCACCTGGGAAGCCCTAAAGTGAAAGTGAAAGTTGCTCAGTCATGTCGAACTCTTTGAGACCCCATGGACTATACAGTCCATGGATTTCTCTGGGCCAGAATACTGGAGTGGGTAGCCATTCCCTTCTCCAGGGGATCTTCCCGACCCAGGAATCAAGCCAGGGTCTCCTGCATTGCAGGTGGGTTCTTCACCAACTGAGCTATGAAGGAAGCCCATGTCCATAAGTAAACCTCTCTGGCCTTCAAAGCCAAACACTCTAGGGGCTCTCTTCCTAGTGCAGGACCTCCAGACTGGAGAGTCTGATACGGGCTTCAGACCTCTCACTACTTTGGGAGAACCTCTGTAATGGTAGTTATTCTCCTGTCTGTGAAACCTTGTACCCGGGGATATGGGATTTGACTATACCACAATTCTGCCCCTCCTCATCTTATCTGTAGAAGACCTCTTATAGGCGGCTGTATTCTTCATCAATGGTTGCTCTGCAATAGTTGCGATTTGGGGGTGCCTGTGAGAGGAGGTGAGCTCAGGGTCTTTCTACTCCATCATCTTGCACAGTCTCCCCAGCTCTTGTAATTTCTTAAGTGATATTACCCTTAGTGCTCTTATTTGTTGTACTGAGATGAGCCTGAGTGGGCTTCTGGATGGATGTTGGTCACCAGAAAGACCAAGCCAGGATTAGAAGTTTGGCATTTTCAGCCCCACTCCTCATCCTCCAGAAAGGGGAGGGGTAGTAGAAATGGAGTTAACAACTGCTCGGGCCTATTTGGGGAAGCCTCCATAAATCCCCATGAGTACAGAGTCTGGCAATCTTCCAGACTGGTGAACACACGGAGGTGCTAGGAGAGTGACATGCCCAGAGAGGGCAGGAAGCTCTGTATTCCTTCCCACAGACATTGTTCGACTCATGTCTTCCAGCTGGATGCTCAACCACATCCTTCAGTATATCCTGTTAAAAAGTAAAACATTTCCAAGTTCTGTAAGCCTCTCCAGCAAACTAATTAAACACGAGGAAGGGGTCATTGCAACTTCCAATCAACAGCCACTTTGTCAAAAGCCCAGGTGACAACCTGAGTTTGCAACTAGTGTCTAAAGTAGGAGGGAGGGGGGAGTCTTGTGGGACAGAGCCTTTAACCTATGGGACTCAATACTATCCAGGTAGTTATCTAGACACTAGTTGCAAATCTGGGCTTCCCTGGTAGCTCAGCTGGCAAAGAATCCACCTGCAATGTGGAAGACTAGCTTCAATCCCTGGGTTGGGAAGATCCCCTGGAGAAGAACATGACAACCCACTCTAGTATTCTTACCCGGAGAATCTCATGGAGAGAGGAATCTGGCAGGCTACAATTCATGAGGTCACAAAGAGTTGGACACAACTGAGCGACTAAGCACATAGGACACCTAGCTGCTGTCAGAAAATTATTTGGTGTGAGGAAAAACTTCCACACATCTGGTGACGAGAAGTGAAGTGTCTTTTATGAGAAGTGACAGAGATCCACAGGGAAGAACTCATAGTAGGGAAGAACTGAGATTTCTCCTACAGTGGAAGGAGGAAAACTGAGTTTTTCTATAACACTGCCAAAGGAAATAAAAACAGGACTTTGAAGAGCTATATGCACTCCCATGCTTACTGCAGTATTAAAGCCAAGACATAAAAACTAGCTAAATATTCATGAATGGATAAAAAATATGTGGAATATTATTCACCCATGAAAAAGAAGGACATCCTGCCATTTGCAACAACATGGATAGACCTTGAGCACATTATGCTAAGTGAGACAAGACAGATGGAGAAAGTCAAGTAGTGTATAATAACACCTGGGTGAAGTATAAAAAAGTCAAACTCATAAAAGACAGTAAAATGAGGGTTCCTGGGGAATAGGGTAGGGGATATGACTGATGCTGTTTAAGGGTGCAGATATGCAATGAGCGACTGAGCAAGGCATGCATGTTAAGTACTGAAGTAACATGCTATACACAAATTTATACAAGGATGCATGTCAAATATACTCAATTAAACAATAGAGATAATTAAAACTCTAGGGAGTAGAGAAAACAAAGTTCAGGAGAATATATCAAATCAAAAGAGTGGGGGATTTCCTGGTGGCTCAGATGGTAAAGCGTCTGCCCACAATGTGGGAGACCCGAGTTTGATCCCAGGGTCGGGAAGATCCCCTGGAGAAGGAAATGGCAACCCACTCCAGTATTCTTGCCTAGAAAATCCCATGGATGGAGGAGCCTGGTGGGCTACAGTTCATGGGGTCACAAAGAGCCAGACATGACTGAGCGGCATCACTTTCGCTTTCAGAAGAGTAGACAGGAACGTAGGGTACACTACATTTATAGGCAACCAAGGAGAACAAGCTCACAAAGATGACTTAAAAAGGGAGCTGCTAAAGTGATGGATGGACATTTAAAAGTCTACAAACAACAAACGCCCGAGAGGACGTAGAAAAAAAGGAACCCATCTGCATCATTGGTGGGGATGTAAACTGGTATAGCCACCGTGGAAAACAGTATGGAGGTTTCTCAAAAAATTAAAAGTAGAATCAACATATGATCCAGCAATTCCACTCCTGGGCATACATCCAGACAAAACTATAATCAAAGAGATACATGCATCCCTATGTTAATAGCAGCACTGTTCACAATAGCCAAGACATGGAAAAGCCTAAATATCAACAGACAAATGGATAAAGAAGTGGTACATGTATACAATGGAATACTACTTAGCCATTCAAAAGAACAAGATGCCATTTGCAGCAACATGGTTGCAACTAGAGATTATCATATTAAGTCAGCAAGACAAATACCATGATAGCACTTATAAGTAAAGTCTAAAATATGACGCAAATGGACCTCTCTGTGAAACAGAGACATATCAGGGACATACAGAATAGACTGGCAGTTGCCAAATGGGTGGCAAGTGAGAGACAGTTGGATCTGGAGTTCAAGACTAGCACATGCAAACTGGTATATATAGAATGAATAAACAAGGTCCTACGGTATACCACAGCATATTCAGTATCCTGTGATAAGTCACAATGGAAAAAATATGAAAAAAGAATGTGTATGAATAACTGAGTCACTTTTCTGTACAGCAGCACTTAACAGCATTGTAAATCAACTATTCTTCAGTTTTTTAAAAAAAGAGATAAATGGAGAATGGGGCAAGGGTGGGAGACAAGCTGAGAGGAACGAGGTTTGACACAGGAGGGCTCCACATTTTCAGATAATGTGGAGACAATTCAGGGTTGCCAGTCACCTTGACAGGGACAGGTTTGGAAGAGCAATGGACGAGAAAGTTTGCACTGGGCAGAGGATCAAATGGTAATGGTGAAGGTACTATTCTTTCAGGCACTTTGTAAATACAAGAAAAGGCTATTAAGGACAGTCTAAAATGGGTTTTATTTTGCCTTATTTCAAGAGGCTTACGCATCATTCTATGTTAAAGAGAGCTGAATTAGAAAATATGAGCAAAAAATTGATACTCTTTCCATCCAAGTCTTATTCTCCCATTTGTGCTCCTGTTTCTGTCTCTTCTGCTCCATCTCTATGTGCTTAATTTTCTGCACAGCTATCTCAAACGAGTTGCTCTTGTCCTTTCCTGATATTTTTACTAATCTGTAGGGCACAGCGCTTCCAGCAACTACTTATGATGAAACGAACAACAGCTATCTTTTTAAGGTCCATGCTGAAACAGACGTTTAAAGTTCTTTTTCTTTTTTAGTAATTGTCAAACTAACCAAGAAAAGCACAACCTCATCTTAGCAGCGATGACTACGTTGCTCATGTCAAAGCAGCCAGCATTCTTGTTTAAGTGGGTGACGGAGCTAAGGTTTTAAATTGCTGTGCTTCCACCAAATCACGAAACCATTTGCAAGAGAAGGGCAGGCAATTATATTTCTGAAAAGTTGGCAGCTGCTCCTTTGTACTTTCTCACTGGGATACACCAGGTGTGATGCACTCCCTGTGGCTGACATCACTTCAGGTCAAGTATAAATTAACATATCCATTGGCATCTTTTCGCCCTTGCCTCTATTCATAGACTAGAAAAGGCAAAAGACAGGGGTAGGCTAATGGAGAACAAGTCAAAAGTGAAAGGACATTTAAAAATAGAACTTTGGAAGGAGTGGTGTTGGTAATGTAAATTCTAGAAACTGACACATTAACATGGGCTTAGCAAGGGAAAAGATGGCAGTCACAGAAGACCATCTGAGCTGAAGGGCAGTCAGGTTTCGCAATGGGAAGCAGAAGGGAAGGGATAATTTCTTACGGAGATTTGATAGTATGAGCAAGAAATCAAAAGCTGGTTAAAGAGAAAAGGGTCTTGAAAAATATTAGATTCCCGGGTGCCACAGTCCTAACAGATGAAAACAGAGCTTTCACAAAAACACTCAAGATTTTCATATATTATCAAAAACTCAATGAGACCTTAAGATGACATGCAGAAAAATCTCTTTTTCCCTTTCTGTAGCTTAAAATACAGTTACTGTTAACACATACTACACAATTGCTGGTGCTCTTCTCTCACAAAAATACTCAAGATTTTTATACATTATCAAAAAGTCAACGAGACCTTGAGATGCAGAAAAATCTTTTTCCCCTTCTGTAGTTTAAAATACAGTTACTATTAACACATACTACACAATTACTGGTGCTCTCCTTAACAACCCCCTGAGGTTACTGTGACTCTCTATAAAAGACATTTCAATATATTTCTTACTATCTATCTGCTCTTAAATGGTAAAGACCTAGAAGATTTTCCTTGAATTGTCAGTAGAAAAGAAAAAAAAAAAAGGCATTATGATATCGAAGAATATAATAGCCTTTTAGAATTTTTTTAAAAATCATTTCCATTTGACCCCCAGGCCATCCTCATAAATACAATGATTTAATCTGAAAGAACACTTAGAGTTTAATTATTTAATATTAAGACTACCCTCAAGTCACTTCATGATCTGATCATTAAAACTGGTGGCATTTTCAATCTTTATGGTATTTTCAATATTCTGAGGCACTGTGTATTATTTTATTCATCTATGCCTGCAAAAAGTGTTATTTTTTAAAAAAAAGTCTTTATGCGTCAGGCACATGAGTTGAATTTCTTATTATCCTGAGATTCTTTAGCATGGGAACAGCAAGTTGGCTGGTAGACAGCTTGGTTCCTGTTGTGACAAGAATGATCCAACCAGAATCAATTCTGAAGAGCCCAGAGAAGGGCTTTTCCACTTGGTTCATTAGCTCCATACTGACTAATTTAATCAGATATCTGATGCTGAGATCCAAGGTCAAGTATTTTTTTAAAGGCTCCCAGGTGATTTTCATGTGGTCCAGTTTTGTGAAGCACCAAAAAAAAAAAAAAAAACAAAAACACAAAAACTCTCAACAGTTTAACAGATAACAACAACAGATAATACAGTTATCAGATATCACACATGTAACTGTTGAGTTATCACAGCTCAACAGATAACACAGTTTCATACAGCTTTATCCAACTTAGACAGCTTTCCTCAATATAGAGCAAAATAGTGCTTTTTTTGCCATCACAGGTTATCCAGCTATTCAAAAGCCATTAAGGTTGCCCATTCACCTGTTCCTATTCTTCATTCAACCATAAATTAAATCCAGGAGTAGCAGCTATTTTAAGATTGGTGTCAAATTGTGAGCATGCAAACGGAGCTCTGGGCAGTGCTACTGAAGTCATGGCAACATCATGACAAGCAGCCCAGCAAACCCCCTAACAATGAATGGCCCCTGTAGAAGTAATTCCCCCTTTATCTCCTTTTCTTTTCAAGCCATTTCTAGTGGCAGCCCACGAAAATGAGTTTGCCCATTCCTCTTGCAATAGCACAGGGACAAATACAATACCTTTGCCACTGGCAGGACTGACACAGGCAGCTCTTTATTCCCAGGTAAACCCCGCTGCTGCAGAATGTGCTCTCCATCTTCTGTAAGAAACTCATTCATTCTAACTGTGCACAGGTGTGACAGGGTCCCAACTCCTGGTTGTGTATCATGCTTTCTTACAAGGCCATAACAACTTACAACAAACTTTGCAGCTTAAAACAAACAACCCAGATATTATTAATATTTCACAGTTCTGTAGGCAGAAGTCCTACTGGTCTCAGTAGCCTAAAAATTAGTATGTCAACAGAGACACATTCCTTACCGGAGGCTCTGGGGATGATCTGCATCCATGCTCTTTTAGGCCGGCTGAATTCAGTTCCTTGTGGTTGTAGGGTTGAGGTTCTTAGCTCCTTGCTAGTTGTCATCCAAGACCACTCTTTGCTCCTAGAGCCTCATCCAAGCTTTGAATAAGCTCCCAGAAGCCTGTCTCCAGTCACTGCACATGACTTTTATGTCTTAGAGCCTGCACCTCAAACATGGCTCACTCTTGAAATCTCTCTGACTTCCCTTTCAGTCACAGCCCTTCACCCTCCTCTTATGTTTTTAAGGGAATCACGTGATTACATTGGTCTCACCTGAACAAACTAGGATAATCTCCACTTGATCCATAAGCTTAATTACACATGCAAACTCCCCTTTGCCCTGTAACGTAACCAGAGATCAAATTGCCAACATTTGCTGGATCACGGAGAAGGCGAAAGAGTCCCAGAAAAACATCTACTTCTGCATCATTGATTATGCTAAAGCCTTTGACTGTGTGAATCACAAGAAACTGTGGAAAATTCTTAAACAGATAGAATGCAGACCACCTTAGCTGCCTCCTGAAAAACCTGTATGTAAGTCAAGAAGCAACAGTTAGAACCAATGATGGAACAACGGACTGGTTCCAAATTGAGAAAGGAGTATGACAAGGCTGTATATTGTCACTCTGCTTACTTAACTTATATGCAGAGTGCAGCATGCAGAATGCTGGGCTGGATGAATCACAAGCTGGCATCAAGACTGCCGGGAGAAATATCAACAGCCTCAGAAATGCAGATGAAAAACAATCTAATGGCCAAAAGCAAAGAGGAACTACAGAGCCTTTCAATGAGGGTGAAAGAGGTGAGTGTAAAAGCTGGCTTAAAACTCAGCATTAAAAAACGAAGAGCACGTCATCCAGTCCCATCACTTCAAGGCAAGTAGAAGGGGGAAAAGTGGAAACAATGACATATTTTATTTTCTTGGGCTCCAAAATCACTGTAGATGGTGACTGCAGCCACGAAATTAAAAGACAATTACTCCTTGGAAGAAAAGCTGTGACAAAGCTAGACAGCATATTAAAAAGTAGAGACACTACCTTGCCAGCAAAGGTCCCTGTAGTCAAAGCCATGGTTTTTCCAGTAGTCAGTATGGATGTGAGACTTGAACCATAAAGAAGATCGCTGTTTTTCAGTCACTCAGTCGTGTCAGCTCTTTGTGACCCCATGAACTGCGGCACACCAGGCTTTCCTGCCTTTCACTCTCTCCTGAAGTTTGCTCAAACTCATGCCCATTGAATCGCTGATGCCATCCAGCCATCTCATCCTCTGTCAGCCCCTTCTCCTCCTGCCTTTCCCAGCATCAAGGTCTTTTACAATGAGTTGGCTCTTTGCATAAAGTGGCCAAAGAAGGCTGAGCACCAAAGAACTGATGCTTTCAAACTGTGGTATTGGAGAAGACTCTTGAGAGTCCCTTGGACTGCAAGATCCAACCAGTCACTCCTAAAGGAAATCAACCCTGAATAGTCATTGAAAGGAGTGATGCTTAAGGTGAAGCTCCAATACTTTGGCCATCTGATGTATTATTATGAAGCTTCGCAGGTGATGTTTACTCCCATTAAAGTTTGAGAACCACTGATATCTGAACAGTCTGTGTTTAAATGTCACTTCCCTCATGTAATTCTGAAGGTAGAGACTTTTAGCGATTCTGTTCCTTCAGAACCCCCAGCACCTAAACAGTACCCGGCACGGAGCTACTCTCAAAAAGCAGTTGTTGAATGAAGGGTGCACAAATGATTGAAGGAATGACCATGGGTTGTCTTAATTTCACCCACATTCTTAACAGAAAAAAAAAAAAAGAAATTAAAATGAGGATAGCACTCCTCTCTTACAGGGATTTATAAGAAAGAAACGAGCTAATGTGTGTAAAGCGACAGCAGAGCGCCAGCCATACACACAAAGTGCACACGACACGGAGGGCGGCGACGGCATTGGTGCAGTCATGGTCACCACACAGGTGCTGCGAGGGCAGCGGTGACAGAGGAAACCCTTTGCTCTCAGAAACACTCAGGAGACAGAAAACGTGCTCTCTGGGTGCTTGCTGTAGAGATGCTGGCATACCAGAAGTAAGAGCACATTTTCAGTATTTGTCAGAGAAACATCTTTCTTTAGACGTTCCAAATAATGTTTTCTGATAAGGTCATGAGGGAGTCAGAGGCCTGACATTAAAGAAACATAATTTATGTACATATTCTTATTTATCCTCTGCTGCATCCTTTCCCCTTTCTTTATCTTCCAAATAAGGAATCTGTATATTTCTGGCCCGAATTTGCTGGATGTTTACCAGCTTCATGCATAAAAGATGTGCTGACTGCTCAAAGAACAATCTTGAAAACACTCTGAAAATAATTCCATCTGAAAGGTCCTCAGATTTGGGAAAATACTTTGTGTCATTTAGAAACTTACCATCAAAGTTGAAATATTATTAAGCACATTAACATTTCATTTGGCTTCGAATCTGAACTAACATGGTATATAGTTCATTGTCTTGATTGTGCTGCTAACTTCATGCATGTGCGGGTTTTAAAATACACTCACAGATTCTCTGATATTCCTCCCTTCCAGGAGCAGAGCCTAATCTTCCTTCCTCGAGTGTGGGCGGCACTTAAGACTTACTTCTAACGAGCAGAATTAAGAGAGGGTGATGATAGTCTTGGAGCCCAGGCCATGAGACACTGCAGCTTTCTCTTGTTTGCTGTCTCTTGGCTCACTCACTCTGTGAGGAGTAACCAGCCACTGTGGAGATATTTCCCCCACATGTAATCTGAGGCATCCTGTCAAGAGCAAGTAAAAAACTGAGGACTCCTGCCAACAGCCGCGAGAGTGTGCCATCTTGGAAGCAGATTATCCGGCCTCAGTCAAATCCTCAGATGTCTGTGTGTGTGCGTGCGTGCGTCACTTAGTTGTGTCTGACTCTTTGCGACCATGTGGACTGTAGCCTACCAGCATCCTCTGTCCATAGAATTCTTTAGGCAAGAATACTGGAGTGGGTTGCCATTTCCTTTTCCAGGGGATCTTCCCGACCCAGGGATCGAACCCACATCTCTTGTGTCTCCTGCATTGGCAGGCAGGTTCTTTGCCATCTGCAGCCCTTCAAACATCTTGACTGGAGCTACATGAGATATCCTGAGCCTGAGCCACCCAGCTACGCCACTCCTAAATTCCTGATCCACAGAAATATTTGTAGGATAACAAATACGTATTGTTTTAAGCCTTTAATTTAGGAGGTAATCTGTAACACAACAATAGATAGCTAATGCCACAGGTGTGCACACATACGTCAAAGTTTATCAAATTACATACTTAAGGTGCACTTTATTACTTCTCAGTTATAACTCACTGAAGCTGACAATGCGAAAGATAAATAACAGAATTAAAATACTATTATTTATTATTGAAGGAACATGTGGCTCTTTTTAAAATGATCAATGTGTAGATTAAGGTCTGGTATAGAACTGACTTTTTTGATAAAACAGGCTAAAAAAGAGAATCTAGAAAATAAGGATGTTACCATATCAACTACATGTTAGAAATAAACAGCCAACCATAATTTCTGAATCCATACCCCTGTTTGTTGTATAGGTTTTTTCCCATATTCAGACCAATACCCTGTGATAGGATAAAATGAAAATGTGAACATGACAAATTCCTTCTAACAGTAGTGGAGATGCTTTGGTTAAGTGCAATCTATTCTTGATTATATGACCTACTGGAGGCAAGAAATAGCTCGGGAGTGTTGCAGAAAATTCTGTTAGAATATGAAGACAGAATGTGAAATAGGGAGGAAATAGTGTATTTATATGTGTATGTAATTTGCAGATAGATAGCAGATTACAGTATGAATAGTTTGGTATTTTGGTTTTCTTTTTCCACTATCATTTTATTATATTTTCCCAAGTCATCTCCTAAACCAATATTTTTAATGGATATAATGTAGTTAATCTTACTATAAGTACAATCATTTATATAAACAATCCTCTACTAGTCACACATTGGTCATTTCTAACTTTCTGGTCATCAATAATGCTATAATGAGCATTTGTTTTGCTAAAGCTTTGCTTGTTTTTTTCTTTAGGGCAGATTTCTGAAAGTGAAATGAACATCTTTAAAGCTATTACTACAAAATACCAAATTACTGTTCAAAAACACCATGCCAATTTACATACTCACTAACATAATGTAAAAATTCCTGCTCACCACAATCTTGCAAGAAGTGTGGATTTTTTTTAAAGTGTACCATTTATTTTTCATGAGTTTCTGAGGCATTTAAAAAGAACTTTACCATCCTTACACCAGCACACCATCTGTTTCCTTCACTAAAAACATTTTCATTGGCTGATGACTTCTTTTTCAAGCATGGTGAGTCCCTTTAGTCAGCAAGATTTGGACCCAGATAGAAATCAGTGGGACCACCCTGGTGGTCCAGTAGTTAAGAACACACCTGCCAATGCAGGGGATAGGGGGGTTGATTCCTGGTCCGGGAAGATTTCACATGCTGTAGGGCAACTAAGCCCGTATGCCACAACCACTAAGCCTGTGAGCCACGACTCCAGAAGTTCGCATGCTCTAGAGTCCTCCCACCTCAACTACTGAAGCCTGTGTGCCCTAGAGCCCATGCTCCACAATTAAGAGCAGTCACTGTAATGAGAAGCCCGCATACCGCAGGAAGAGGGTAGCCCCACCTGCCACAGCTAGAGAAAGCCCATGCACAGCAACAAAGACCCAGAGCAGCCAAAAATGAATAAGCAAATTTAAATTAAAAAAAAAAGATTTTAAATTTGTAACCAAACCATACACAAATCATTAATAAATTCATACAGTTTTCTTATTAAGAGATGAATTCCCAAATGGCTTTGAATAGAATAATGTACAAGAAACAAAGGTCCAGGAACCATATCATATTCTCATTTGCTGCTTCCTAGGAAAACAGGGCTTCCCTGGTGGCTCAGATGGTAAAGAATCTGCCTGCAGTGTGGGAGACCTGGGTTCAGTCCCTGGGTTGGGAAGAACCCCTGGAGGAGAGCATGGCAACCCACTCCAGTATTCTTGCCTGGAGAATCCCCTTGGACAGCAGAGCCTGGCGGGCTACAGTCCATGGGGTGGCACAGAGGCGGACAGGACTGAGCAACTAAGCACACAAGCACACAGAGGAAAACAAAGGCAACTAACTATCACAAGCTAGACTCACAGACGGGAAAGATTCAGTTTGCAGGGTAGCTCCATGACATGACAAAAAAACTGAAGGTCTCTTTTTACCAGGAAAATTGCATTTAAAATTTATGGGGAAGCCATATAAAAGACAAGAACTGAGGGACTTCCCTAGTGATCCAGTGGTTAAGAATCTGCCTGCCAGCGGCGGCGGTGGCCGAGGAGGATTCCCCAGTGGCGGTGGCAGTGGCGGAGGACGGCAGTAAGCAGGGGCCTGGAAGTGTCCTAATCCTACCTGTGAGAACATGAACTTCTCTTGGAAGAATGAATGTAACCAGTGCAAGGCCCCTAAACCAGATGGCCCAGGAGGGGGACCAGGAGGCTCTCATATGGGGGGTAACTACAGAGATGATCATCATGGTGGCAGAGGAGGCTATGATCGGGGTGGCTACCGAGGCCAAGGAGGGGACCGTGGGGGCTTCCGAGGGGGCCAGGGTGGTGGAGACAGACGTGGTTTAGGCCCTGGCAAGATGGACTCCAGGGGTGAGCACAGACAGGATCGCAGGGAGAGGCCATACTAGCCTGGCTCCTGAGGCCTTAGAGCAGCTTTCTTCCTGTCCCCAGTGTTAATACCCTCATTATTTTGTAACCTTCCACCTCCTGATCACCCACGGGTTTTTTGTGTTGGACTATGTAACTATAACCATACCTATGGTTCCCATTAAAAACCATCATTTTAGTTTAAAAAAAAAAAAAGAAGAAGAAGAAGAATCTGCCTGCGAATACTGGGGACACCAACCAGTTCAGTCCCTGGTCTGGGAAGATTCCACATGTGGTGGGGTGGCTGAGCCCTGTGCTCCACAACTACTGAGTCCGCTTTCTAGAGCCCGCACAATGCAACTACTGAGCTCACATGTAGTGACTACTGAAGCCTCTGCACCCTAGAGCCTGTACTTTGCAGCAAAAGAAGCCATTGCAATGAGAAGCCTGCCCACCACAACTCGGAGGTAGCCCCCTCTCACTGCAACTAGAGAAAGCCCACACAGAAACAAAAACCCAGTGCAGCCAAAAATAAATAAATAATATTTTTTAAAAAGACAAGAACCAAAAGAAAATGTGTCCAACAAACTTGAGTTTGGGGCAAACACAATATTTTTCAACAAGATTATGGTCATCAGACCAACAATGTTTTGGTACTTACTTTGTGTGTTTTGGATTATTTTGTTTAATTCTCACCAAAAACCTCTGAAATGTGGCCACAACGATTCTCATTGAGAGTCAAAGACAAGAGTACAGAGGTTTAACTATGTTACATAATGTGACCAAGATAAAACAGACAGAAACTTGTAGGGATGGATCTTAAAGACAGGTCTAACCTGCATGAAGCTCTCAGAGACCCAAAGCCTAGTTTTGTTAGGCTATCTTCTCTGAAAATTTTGAATGGGAGGCAGCATGCCATAACAAGAGTATAGGCTTTGGATTTGGACATTCTTGGATTCAAATCTTTCCTCCATATGCTAGTTTCTGACTTCTGTGGTCAACTTCCTTATTCCTTAAACTGTTGTAAATGATGCATGCAATGCCTGCCACAATGCTCAATGCAATGCTTAATACGTGTTGTGTGTGTGTGTGCAAAGTCATGTCAGACTCTTTGTGACCACCACAGACTGTAGCCTGCTAGGCTCTGTCCATGGAATTTTCCAGGCAAGAATACTAGAGTGGGTTGCCATTTCCTATTCCAGGGGATCTTCTAGATCCAGGGATCAAACCTGTGTCTCTTGCGTCAGCAGACAGATTCTTTACCTCTAAGCCACCTGGGAAACCCCTGATAGGTATGATTATTTATATGCTAGAGTAGACAAGGGAGAAGGCAATGGCACACCACTCCAGTACTCTTGCCTGGAAAATCCCATGGATGAAAGAGCCTGGTGGGCTGCAGTCCATGGGGTCGCTAAGAGTCGGACACGACTGAGTGAGTTCTTTTTCAATTTTCACTTTCCACTTTCATGCACTGGAGAAGGAAATGGCAACCCACTCCAGTGTTCTTGCCTGGAGGATCCCAGGGACGGGGGAGTCTGGTTGGCTGCCGTCTATGGGGTCGCACAGAGTCGGACACGACTGAAGCGACGCAGCAGCAGCAGCAGCAGGGTAGACAAGACTAGAAAGAAAATGCGTACTCAGTTGCCGCCACCAGAGGGCAGAGTAAGAATTGTATTGTGTCTTTTTCTATGTGGATTCTGGTAAGGGAAACTAGAGCGCATAATTTAAATATCACTTACTAATCCTCAAATCCTGACAGGAGGCTATAGCAGACTTAAAAAGACACAAAAATATTTTAAAATACATTAAGAATAATAAACTGAATATTCTTTTACATTCCATACATTCAGTATGTATTCAATATTCAATACATTTCATATGTATTCAATTACATGAATACTATTGAAGCAAAAAATTTTGGTAGTGAAGACAAATATAAAGTAATTATGAGGATTTTTTTGAAGTTGGAAATGTCATCAGCAACTTCCTTAAAATTATTCTAGATATGATGTATGGTAAAAGGAAGAAATGGGGATATGAAAAGTTATTTAACTGATGCAGTTTCTTCTGTTAAACAGAGAAGGGGAAAATGTTTTACCAAAAAGCATTAACATGTTAAAAATCACAGAAGAGTATGCCGGAGGGATGGAGGCAGGCAAAACTGTGTTACAGATTGAAAATGATTCCTTCAATACAGACATTCCTGAGTTCTTCAAAACTGCCTTGGAATACGCTTCCCAAAGAAAGTAAGATAAACCACTGCAGCAACTCCTTGACTTTGGTGCCTCCACTTCCTCTAGAAAGGCAGAGTGGACTGTGGGTCAGAGGTAGGGACAGCCAGCTTACTGCTGCAGGTCTCTTTCAGAAATATCACATCCATTGTTTAGCAAAAGAAATAGCAGCCAACTGTAAAGGAATCAGCAGCTTTTTTAAAAAAAATTATTCATTTTTAATTGAAAGATAATTGCTTTACAATGTTGGTTTGATTTCTGCCATACATCAGCATGAATTAACCACAGGTGTACGTATGTCCCCTCCCTCTTGAACTTCCCTGCCATGTCCCACCCTCTCTCACCCCTCTAAGTTGTTACAGAGCCCCGGTCTGTGTTCCCCGAGTCTTACCATTAGCTGTCTTCTCTTTCGGCTTTGCTGGATCTTTGATGACGCACATGGGCTTGCCCTAGTTTTGGCAGAAGGGGACTGTGCTTTCTTGTGGTGTTAGGCCTTCTTATTGAGGTGGCTTCTCTCATTCCAGAGCAGAGACTCTAGGCTCACAGGCTCTAGAATGAGAGGCTCAGTAACTGCGGCACATGCGCTTGGTTGCACACCTCCCCCCCATATGTGAAATCTCCCCAGACCGGGGATCAAATCCACATCCCCTGCATTGGCAGGTGGATTCTTACTAATCACTAGACCACCAGGGAAGCCCAGCAGCTTAATGATTCTTGACATGTAAATTGGTCAAAGTGTGTTTTGCTCCTTAATCATTTGATCTTTCAAACAGAAATTAAATCCTGGGTAATTTTCCTACTTTATTAGCTAAAAACTTCTTTCCCTAGTCAACAGACAAACCCTCACAGCCACAAACCCCAACACAATGATGATGCTAATAGACTCCCATGGAGACAGACCTTCCCTTGGGAGGTCTCAGCTCTCTCCTCCCAGTTCCCCTCTCAGGTGTGTAAACATTGTGACACTGTCTGATGTCTGCAGACTTCGCAGTGGGAGCTCCCTCAACAGCCTGCTATGAAGCAGAACTCCATTCTCTCCATTTACTGTCCAAGGGCTCAGGTTTCCTAGGGATCTTCTTAGCAGATCCCAAAGGGCCACCGTGAATGCCTCTGATGCATCAGCATCGCCTGGGGCGGGGTATTGTTGTCAGACAGGACTTCTTTGCAACCCCATGGACCGCAGCACCAGGCTCCTCTGTCCACAGAACTCTCCAGGCAAGAATACTGGAGTGGGTTGCCCTTCCCTTCTCCAGGGGATCTTCCCGACCCAGGGATCAAACTTGCATCTCCTGCATTGGAGTTGAGCCGAGGCAAGTGTTCTATAAGTTTCTCCAATTCAACTTTAGACCCACTGAGTAAAATCTCCCAAACCAGTTATCAAAAATCCGTATTTTAAATTATTTTGTTGGATAAATCTCGTCAGCACCAGATTTCAGAACTTCTCAGCTAGGGGAGAGTTAGAAGATTGAGTAAAATAACAAGAATACCAAATTCACCACAGGGTTTTACAATATGCAAAATGACTTAACCTGCATTTTGCCATTGAACTTCATCACAGCTGGCCCCACGAGATAACTATAACATTAGAAGCCTATTTGTATTACAGGCATTCTCTTGTATCCTCCAGGAGGTAGGTTCTGTTAGTGTCCTTATCCTAGACTCTAGATGGGGAACAAAGGCTTTAAGAAATAATTGGTTGGATTTCTCTGGTGGGTCAGTGGATAAGAATCCGCCTGCCAGTGCAAGGAAAACGGGTTCATCCCTGGTCTGGGAAGACCCCACATACTGAGGAGCAACTAAGCCTGTGTGCCACAACTACTGAGTCCACATGCCACAACTGTTGACCCCACGCTTTAGAGCCTACAGCACTGGAGCTGCAGCTACTGGGCCCATGTGCTCTAGAACCCATGCTCTGCAACAAGAAGCCACCACAGTAAGAAGTCCGTGCACCTGCCCTGTAATGGAGTAGCCCCTGCTCACCACAACTAAAGAAAAGCCCTTGAAGCAGTGAAGACCCAGCACAGCCAAACACTTAAAGAAAGAAAGAAATATTAGCTATTCAAGACCAGGTCTGGGCAGTGATTGAAGTTTTGACTCCAAACCCTCTTAGTCCCAGTCCTTCCACAACACAGCACTGTCTTACAGATTTCTGAGGTGGACAGAGCCAGACCTTACCTTTCAGAGGGGGTAACTTTTAAAACAGAAGGTCTAAGACAACATCAAGATCCAGCTCATGTCTGAGTACCTGCTGCTTAATTACCTTGTCAACAATATCCTTTACAGGCAGATTTAATGTACTTTTCCTTGTCGGTAGAGATGTTTCTGAAAGACTTATCTACATCTAGAATTACTTTTCAAGTACTGCAGACAGGTTTAGACTGACCCATTCATACTCTTCACAGATTTTTATTAAAACAACTTTTCAGCTGAATGAGATACGGACAAAGTGAGAGGTTTCTCTATAGCCATAAAAGACACACACAAAAGAAGATGAAGTCCCCGTGACCTTAGTAAGCCGACTGTTGTTGCTGTTCAGTTGCTCAGTCGTGTTCAACTCTTTGCGACCCCTATGGACTGCAGCACGCCAGGCATCCCTGTCCTTCACCATCTCCTGGAATTTGCTCAAACTCACGTCCATTGAGTCAGTGATGCCATCCAACCATCTCATCCTCTGTTGTCCCCTTCTCCTCCTGCCTTCAATCTTTCCCAGCATCAGTGTCTTTTCCAATGAGTCAGCTCTTCGCATCAACAGGTGGCCAAAGTATTGGAGCTTCAGCATCAGTCCTTCCAATGAATGTTCAGAGCTGAAGATTTCCTTTGGGATTGACTGCAGTCCCATCCCTTGCAGTCCAAGGGATTCTCAAGAGTCTTCTCCAACACCACAGTTCAAAAGTATCAGTTCTTCAGCACTCAGCCTTCTTTATGGCCCAACTCTCACATCCATACATAATTACTGGAAAAACCATAGTTTTAACTATATGGACCTTTGTCAGCAAAGTGATATCTCTGCTTTTTAATACACTAAGTATATCATAGCTTTACTTCCAAGGAGTAAGTATCTTAATTTCATGGCGGCAGTCACTATCTGCTGTGACTTTGGAGCCCAAGAAAATAAATTCTGTCACTGTTTTCATTGTTTCCCCATATATTTGCCATGAAGTGATGGGACTGGATGCTATGATCTCAGTTTTCTGAATGTTGAGCTTTAAGCCAACTTTTTCACTCTCCTCTTTCACCTTCATCAAGAGACTCTTCAGTTCCTCTTCACTTTCTGCCATAAGGGTGGTGTCATCTGCATATCTGAGGTTATTGATATTTCTCTCGGCAATTTTGATTTCAGTTTGTGCTTCACCCAGCCTGGCATTATTTGTGATGTACTCTGCATATAAGTTAAATAATCAGGGTGACAATATACAGCCTTAACAAACTCCTTCTCCAATTTGGAACCAGTCCATTGTTCCATGTCTGGTTAACTTTTTATTTTCTCAAAAAGCCCCAGAAGTGTTTCTAGTCCCACTTGCTTTCCCAGGACCTTGTTACTCACCTAAGATATCTGTGTGTGACCTCCCCTTTTCCTGGGCAAGATTTTGATCAATAGAATATGGCTAAGTGGCTTCCAAGGTTGGGTCAACAAAAAAGGATACAGCTTCTGGATTTCCCTGGTGGCACAGCAGATAGATATCTACCTGTCAATGCAGGGGACATGGGTCCGATCCCTAGCCCAGGAGATCCCACAAGCCCGTGTGCTACAACTACTGAGTCCACGTGCCACAGGTGTTGAAGCCTGTCTGCTTTAGGGTCCAAGAGCCACAGCTACTGAGCCCTATTGCTGCAACTACTGAAGCCCAGAGTCTGTGCTTCCCAACAAGAGAAACCACCACAGTGAGAAGTCATGTGCCACAAGAAAGAGTAGCCCCTGCTTGCTGCAACTAGAGAAAGCCCATGAGTAGCAACAAAGACCAAATACAGCCTAAATTAAATAAGTATTAAAGAAAAAAAAAAGGATTCAGCTTTACCTGGCTCTGTCTTTTAGGACACTTGTGTAGACATGGTGAGGAAGCCCAAGTTAGTTCATGTAGAGAGGACTGATGCTACAACCAGCAGCCAGCTTTCACCTCCACAACGTACGGGAACAAAGCTTCCAGTCTTCGGGACTGATAGAGAGCTCTCCAGATAAGACCCTAGACTTGCTGTGCTCTGTCTGAATTCCTGTCCCACAGAATTCATTCTAACAGTTTGTTGTTTGGCACCACTAAGTTTTGATACAATGTGCTATACACAATGATGGTAAATGGAACTCTGACCATAGCCCACTCCCTTTTTAGGCTCAGTCACATTCAGTGAATGTTCTAGAGAAAAAAAAATTTGCCCCAAACTTCATTCATTGCTTTGAGACAAAGCAACTTATCAGTACTTCTAAACTGTTCCACCCAAAGATCCCCAGGCAGAAATAAGTGAATAGATATCCCCTGAAACTGGATTTCCCCTGTACCCTTTTCTATTTTACTATCAGGTTAGGTCGGTTTTCCAGGAAGGTCTGCATCGTTTCCCTCGGGGAGCCTGCACAGGGACCCTCTTACTTTCACATAAGAAGCATGAATTTGAGTATTACCCCTCCTAGCACTATTTTCATTTTAATATCATACAGCACTGTAGGCAGATGGAAGGAAACTCTGAGTTCAGAATGTAATGTCTGTGCCAGGAAAGCATGGAAGGGAACGTGAATTGTTCACATTTCTGGCAAGCCATGTGAAGGAAGCCGACATCCACTTTGCTCCAGGGTAAAGCAAAGGTTCAACCAGGTCTGGTGGCTTAAGATACAACTAAAGGAATCTGGTCAATTACCTAGTTTCTCTTCATTGGCAAATCCGTACTGTTCAGAATGAAACCTTTTTGATGCAGCAAGACCCCATACTAATGGGGCCTGAACACCATGTTTTACACTTTCTAAGTTTGGTGAGAAACATTCTTGGCATCACCGTAAACATGGGAGGTATTAATATAAAAGAGCTAGTTGTATATTAGAAGGATGGCCTTTCCAACTGAGTCTAGTAAGACAATATCTGCTGGTTTCTAGACATAACCACATAACATATTTGCTATGTGACCTTAGAAAGGTCATATTACTTCTCTGGTTCTTGTCTACTCAGCAAAAATAAAGAGTTCAAATAATATAACTCTATATCTATCACTTTATGAGATTCCAGGACCCAGACTTGACCTTAACCAAAGCCTCAACAAAGACTGGCACAGTTCAAGAGAGGGCCACATCAGAAAACTCTTTATTTTTATGTCAGGAATGAACTATCTTTCACTATATCATTTAGAGTGTGTTTGCCTACACAATAAAATCTTAATCAAAGTGGCTGTCAATATCTAGTTTATAACATCTCAAAGGTAGGGTGGGCTCCTGGGCAGCTTGATAAAGCGGCTTACGTGTCATGAAGACCCAGGGCTGGGATTTCCCTGGTGGCCCAGCAGTGAAGAGGCCACCTGCCAATGCAGGGGACACAGGTTCAGTCCCGGTCAGGGGAGATCCCCATGCCGCAAGACAGCTAAGCCTGTGCTCTGAGACAAGAGAACCCCTGCTCACTGCAACTAGAGAAAGTCCACACACAACACCGAAGACCCAGCGCAGCCGAAAATTAACTAATTATTTTATTTTTTTAAAGACCTAGGGTCTTCTGAGCTTTGATGTTTACTCCCCTCCATAATCAGGTAATCAGATAGCTCCAGTGGAACCAAGCATCACATCCAGACAAAATGTCATGAGGAAGAAAAGAGAATATCTCCTTCTGGGACTTCTTCCCAGGTGAGAGACCTTTCCCAGATGGCACCCCTGACCCCCGACCAGAAGCAGCAGACTTCTTATGTCTCATCAACCAGAATGGGTCATGTTCTCCACCTTGAATCCATCACCAGCCAAGAGAAGGAGATCCCCTAGGTGGCTCAGGCTAAGCTTTTGAGTGAGATGGATACTGAGAGTCAGTCAAATGTCTGCTAAGTTCCCCTCCAACTCTGCTTTAATTTCTCCTAAAATAAGCTCTGACTGTTCCACCTCTCCTCTCCAAAGAGCAGTTGCTGCTGCTACTGCTGCTAAGTCGCTTCAGTCGTGTCCAACTCTGTGCGACCCCATAGATGGCAGCCCACCAGGCTCCCCTGTCCCTGTGATTCTCCAGGCAAGAACACTGGAGTGGGTTGCCATTTCCTTCTCCAATGCATGAAAGTGAAAAGTAAAGTCGCTCAGTCGTATCCAACCCTCAGCGACCCCATGGACTGCAGCCTTCCAGGCTCCTCCGTCCATGGGATTCTCCAGGCAAGAGTACTGGAGTGGAGTGCCATTGCCTTCTCCACCAAAGAGCAGTGGACAATACCAAACTATTGCTGTAGATAATGGTTCTTATCCCTGGGTGCACAGTAGAGTTACCTGGGAAGTAGTAATACTTTTATAACCACACCAAGCTTAGACTTCACCCCAGACCAATGATAATGGGATCTCTGAGCATGGGAGCAGATGATTCTGGCCTGTCCAGGATGACAGCAACTTAGGGATGGCACCAAGTCTCCTGACTCCTGCTTTAACATTCATCCCACTCCTGGCTTTCACTCTTGTTTATTCCATGCAGTTCTGTATAGTATATGTAAGTGATTTGACTACTAAAGGGCATTCTACAAATCTTCCTATGAGAACAACAAAAGTCAAATTTATATAAACACTTGCCTCCCCCAACTCTTTTTAGATTTCTTTAGAAATGCCTGAAGGAAAAAAACTCCTACCTGATTCTGACTTGCATGAATATTTCACAGCTGCCTAAAGAAGCTTTGCAATAAATGCATATTTTAACAACATGCTTCAGCAGGCAGCTCGTGTCTTACAATAATGTGACGTTTTATGACATCATAGTTTTACCAATTTGCAGTCAAACATTTTAAAAGGTATTCATTCCTTTGTGTGTGCGTGCATGCTCAGTCACTCAGTCATGTCTGACTCTTTGTGACCCCATGGATTATACCCTGCCAGGCTCCTCTGTCCATGGAATTTTCCAGGCAAGAATACTGGAGTAGGTTGCCATTTCCTACTCCAGGGGATCTTCCTGACTCAGGGTGTGAACCCAGGTCTCCTGCCCTGGAAGGTGGATTCTTTACCACTGTGCCACCCGGGAGGCCCCTGAGAGTGTTTTAAATTGTGTCTCAGCAGCACTCAACTCTGAAGCACCGCAGGATAAAGAAAGTGCTGCTGAGTCCCTGCCCCTATACCTCTTCGTGGCAACAGAAGGAAAAAAGCACACAGAGTCTTAATTTCATCGTGACATCAAAGACGGATTTTTAAAAAGTCAACAATGTTCTGCCCACAGTGCTCTACATTTTTCAGTTGTTTGTTTCAACTCCTATTTGTTATCTTTCCTTGAAAGAGGTATAGTGTGCATAAACTAAGAATGTTGAAAGGAAAAAGAATATTATTCTCTCTAAATGGAAGTGAAAAGTGCTAGGCCAAACTGGAAAGAATAATATAAATAATATGAAAGTAAACTGGGGCAAAGGGATGCTAATTCATCCTTCTAGAAACCACACCAAGCCAAGAATCCATTCCATGAGCGGAAGAAGTTGTAAGAAAGAAAGGAAGGACAAACTACCGCTCACTCACGCTTGCCCAAAACTGAGGTGGACGGAAATGGCACACTTAAGTAAAAAGTCCACTAAATATTTAATGAACCAAGTTTACAGAACCATTTCTATCTTTGCAGTTTTGATTGCTTCCTGCCTTTCACTTTCCCCTCTTCCTCTCCTCCTTTGCAGAAAGTGCTCTGGCTCCCTCCCACAGCTCCTCTCTCATTCCCCAGAACAACTGGCTCGCTTTCCACAGCTGCCAGCTCCACCTTCCTTCTGCTCCGCAAACCCAACTTTTCTCAGCCAAATCCTCAGTCCAGCTCCTCCTCCCAGTGCTGAAAGCAGTCTCTCTGGGGTAGTGCTATCTTCTGGTTGCTGAGGCTTGTGCGCCGGCTGCCTCCTCATCCCTGATGCCGGCTGCTCACTTCTCCCAGTGCCACCAGCATAGGGTGGAGGCAGCAGGGGCCTGGGGCGCAAGTCCGCTGGAGCCAGCCTGGTGCTCCCCGCCAGTGCTCCTGGTCCCCATATTCCCGACCTCAGGGAAGTCTTTTTTCTCTGTGGCTCAGTCTCCTCATCTGCAAAAAGACAGTCGGTCATACTACTACTTACCTCAACGGGTTGTTGTGAGAATGGAGTCGGATAAGACACAGAGCACTAGCAGAGTGAACGATGAGCACCTGCTGCCTTTCAAACGCAGGCCTCATCACTGCATCCCTGTGCCCCTGCACCATCCTCCGAGCTGACCTGACTCCCTGCTGCAATGCCCCTTCCACACACTTCAAAGAGGAACCCTGCTCATCCCACTCCACTGCTCCACAGTTGTCAGTGGCCCTCAGATGATGAAGCGGTGTGATTCACCCTCCATCAGCAGCATCCACAAGAGGCCCAGAGCCTGCATTTCCAGCCACACGACCTTGAAACAGCATTTGCAGACCCTGGGTTCCACCCCCATCTAACCACAGCCAATCCTCCGTAGACTACGGGCCCCTTCTCTCCACCTGGTACTTTTCTTCTCAACCGCTCAAATCGTTCGACTCTGACATATTTCAAATAAACGAAAAATAGAATAATACACTTATCCTCCACCCAATGCTATCAATTATAAATATTTTGTCGCAACCATTTCATATCTCTTTAAAGACATGAAACATTATGGATGTATCTGAAGGCCCATGTACCCAGTCCTGATCCTATGGCCTTCACAATCTCCCCAGAAGTAACAGATATCATGTGCTGGATCTGGTACTTCTGATTTTCTTGCACTTTTAAAACACTATTATTGATCAAGAATAAGAAAACTCTGAGATACTGTCACAACAAAGAAGAGCCTAAGGAGACGTGACTAAATGTAACATGATATCTGAGATAATTCTAAAGCAGGAAAAGTACAGTAGGGAGTAACAAAGAAATCTCAACAAACCATGGGCTGTAGTTAATCATAAAGTGTACACAGACATTCATTAGAGACCGGTGGCTCAGACGGTAAAGTCAACTGCAATGCAGGAGATGGGGTTCAGTCTCTGGGTCAGGAATATCTCGTGGAGAAGGGAATGGCAGCCTACTCCAGTATTCTTACCTGGGATATCCCACGGACAGAGGAACCTACAGTCCACGTGGTTGCAAAGAGCTGGACATGACCAAGCGACTAACACTTTCGCTTCAGCCATTCATTATTTGTGACAATGCACCACATTAATTACAGAGGAAACTGGGCATAGGTGTATGGGAACTAGCTGTATTGTGCTTATAATTTTTTTTTTTTTGTAAATCCAAATTTATTCTACCATAAGAAGATCACCTTAAAAAATATTATTACCACTCATGTATAACTACTGACGAGCTTCCCTGGTGGCTTAGCAGCAGAGAATCTGGCTGCCAAAGCAGAAGACTTGGATTTGATCCCTGGGTGGGGAAGATCCCCTGGAGAAGAAAATGGCAGCCTGTTGTAGTATTCTTGCCTGGGAAATCCAATGGACAGAGGAGCCTGGTGGGCTATAATCCATGGGGTTGCAAAGGAGTCAGACATGACTGAGCGACTAAACAACAAGGCATAACTGATGACAACATGCAGCACTGTCTAAATATTCTGCAGGCTTCCCTTTGTGTAAATGATACCACACTATATATTTCACTACATGGCTAACTTTTTGAAGTGTTAGTTACCAATGTGCCTCCCCAATTCCATTCTCTCTCCTTCTCTGCAGCTGTGCCCCAGGAAGTGACCTCCATGGATAGCATCCCCAGGCTTCCTTGCTCTCTGCCGCTGGCTGAATTTGTCCATTGCAAAGCAACAGGAGGGGACTGTAGGGTGGCAAACAGAGAGTACGAACTGACGGCTAGAATAATGATCCCCCGAGGCATCCATGTGCTCTTCCTCAGGGCCTGAGAAAATATCACTTTATATACCAAAAGGGACAGATTGATTAGTTAAGGATCTTGATAAGGGAAGGTCATCTTGGATTCTCCAGATGAGGGTAATGTAACTACAAGGGTTTTTATATGAGGCAGGCAGGTGTGTTAGAGAGAGACTGGAAGACAACAACACTGCTGGCTTTGAAGATGCAAGGATCACAAGTCAAGGAATGCAGGCAGCTTCTAGCAGCTGAGAAAAGGCAAGAGAACACAGTGTCCTCTAAAAGCATGCAGCACTGCTGATGTCTCGAGTTTAGCCTAGTAAAACCCAATATGGCCTTAGGACCTCCATAATCATTAACATAATAAAGTGACTGTGACTCAAATCATTAGCTTAAATTAAGACTTAAGTTGAAGAAAGTAGGGAAAACCACTAGGCCATTCAGGTATGACCTAAGTCAAATCCCTTATGCTTATAAAGTGGAGGTGACATACAAATTCAAGGTATTATTCACAGATCTGGTAGACAGATTGCCTGAAGAACTATAGACAGGGGTACAAAACTTTGTACAGGAGGTAGTGACTCAAACCATCCCCAAGAAAAAATGCAAGAAGGCAAAGAAGTTGTCTGAGGAGGCTTTACAAATAGCTAAGGAAAGAAGAGAAGCAAAAAACAAGAGCCAGAGGGAGAGATGCTGAACTGAAAGCAGATTCTAGAGAATAGCAAGGAGAGAAAAGAAGGCCTTCTTAAATGAACAATGCCAATAAACAGAGGAAAACAAGGCGCTAGTGGTGAAGAATCTGCCTGCCAGTGCAGGAGACATTAGAGACGCGGGTTCAATCCCAGGTTTGAAGATCCCCTGGGGGAGAGCATGGCAACCCACTCCAGTATTCTTGCCTGAAGAATCCCATGCACAGAGTCCCCAGGTGGGCTACAGTCCCTAGGGTTGCAGAAAGTTGAACACAACTGAAGCGATTTAGCATGCATGCAATAGGATGGAGAAGATTAGCAATCTCTTGAAGAAAACTGGAGATATCAACGGAATATTTCATGCAAGGATGGACATGATAAAGGACAGAAATGGTAAAGACCTAACAGAAGCAGAAGAGATTAAGAAGAGGTGGCAACGAATACACAGAACTATACAGAAAAGATTTTAATCTCCAGATAACCATGATGCTGTGGTCACTCACCTAGAGCCAAACATCCTGGAATGTGATGTCAAGTGGGCCTCAGGAAGCATGAACAAAGCTAGTGAAGGTGATGGAATTACAACTGAACTATTTCAAATCATAAAAGATGATACTGTTAAAGTGTTGCACTCAATATGCCAGCAAATTTGGAAAACTCAGCAGTGGCCACAGGACTGGAAAAGGTCAGTTTTCATTCCAATCCCAAAGGACAATGCCAAAGAATGTTCAAACTGCCATATAATGGTGCTCATTTCATATGCTAGCAAGGTTATTCTCAAAATGCTTCAAGCTAGGTTTCAGCAGTACATGGACCAAGAATTTCCAAGTGTACAAGCTAGACTTAGAAAAGGCAGAGGAACTACAGATCAAATTGCCAACATTTGCTGGAACTAGAGATCAAATTGTCAACATTCCCTGGATCATGGAGAAAGCAAGGGAGTTTCAGGAAAACATCTATTTCGGCTTCACTGACTATGCTAAAGCCTTTGACTGTGTGGATTACAGCAAACTGTGGATAATTCTTAAAGAGATGGTAGTACCAGACCACCTTACCTGCCTCCTGAGAAACCTGTATGCAGGTCAAGAAGCAACAGTTAGAACTGGATACAAAACAACCGATTGGTTCTAAACTGGGAAAGGAACACAGTAAGGCTATATATTGTCATCCTGCTTATTTAACTCATATGCAGAGTAGATGTGAAATGCTGGGCTGGATGAACCACAAGCTGGAATCAAGGCTGTTGGGAAAAATATCAACAGCCTCAGATATACAGATGATACCACTCTAAAGGCAGAAAGTGAAGAGGAACTGAAAAACCTCTTGATAAGGGTGAAAGAAGAGAGTGAAAAGGCTGGTTTGAAACTGAACATGAATAAAACTAAGATCATGGCATCCAGTCCCATCACTTCATGGCATCCAGTCCCATCACTTCATGGCATCCAGTCCCATCACTTCATGGCATCCAATCCCCATCACTTCACGGCAATAGAAGGGAAAAAGTGGAAGCAGTGACAGATTTTATTTTCTTGGGCTCCAAAGTCACTGCAGATGGTGACTGCAGCCATGAAATTAAAAAACACTTGCTCCTTGGAAGGAAAGCCATGACAAACCTAGACAGCGTATTAAAAAACAGAGACATCACTTTGCTGATAAAGGTCTGTACCGTCAAAGCTATGGTTTTCCCAGTAGTCATGTACAGATGTGAGAGCTGGACAATATAGAAGGCAGAGTGCTAAAGAATTTGTGCTTTTGAACTGTGGTGCTGGAGAAGACTATTGAGAATCCCTTGGACTGCAAGGAGATCAAATCAGTCAATCCTAAAGGAAATCAACCCTGAATATTTATTGGAAGGACTGTTGCTGAAGCTCCAATACGTTGGCCACTTGATGCAAACAGTCGATTCACTGGAAAAGACCCTGATCCTGGGAAAGACTGAAGGCAAAAGGAGAAGTGAGTGGCAGAAGATATGATTAATAGCATCACTGACTCAATGGACATGAATTTGAGCAAATTCTGGGAAATCGTGGAGGACAGAAGACCTTGGCATGCTACAGTTTATGGGTGGCAGAGTCAGGCACCCTTTAGCTAGTTACTTCCTGAACAACAAGGAAAACTGGTGGGATTGGAAATTTAAAGAACCTGCTTTGAATGGGATAGCCACAAGAGGGAGCTCTCCGGTCAGACTGGAATGTTGGAGACTGACGGCCGGAATAACGTTCTCACTTGGGACCACCAAAACATGTGACTTAGAGAGATAACTAAAACCCTAAGGCTGCGGCCTATTGGACCTATAAATCAGATGGCCTTCTTGAGCTGAGGTTTCTGTGGGAGGGCGGCTGGATTGATCACTGAATTGTCCCTCGTTTACAAGTTGCCGGAAGTTGCAGTTCACGACTCAATGGTGAAGTGTTTCAGACAGTGGTGATATCCTGAGACAGTTAAATATGAAGGACGTTGTGTAAGTGTATGTGTCTACTCTCAGAGAGGGAATACTCGAGGCATAGCTACCACTTTATAGTGTCAGCACAACTCTGCTCTGTGAGCACCACAGAAAAGGAGGGCATCTCTGGAAGCATGTAGGCTCACAGGGACTTCTCCTGTTGCGCTCTGGAAGTTCAGGACCCAGGGCTGGGGCCGCAGGAGCAGTGCCCATCTCCAAATGGCACAGCACCTCAGAAAAGCCAAGACTGCAGCCCGCGCAGGTTCAATTTAGGCAGAATATGTGTGGTCTCGAGGGTGAGGTGAGCTAGACACCCCGGGTCAAGACTGGAGGCGGTGTTCCCCATGGTCCTGGCCTGTGTCCTCCACCCCCCCTGCCATGGTCCATCCCCCAAACCCCTCTCAGGCACCGCCTCTGGTTTAGCAGTCTGTAGCCTCCCGTTCTCCAATCCCCCCAGTGCTGAGAAAGAGTCAGTCTTTACTCCTCAGCTTGACTTCAGGACATCACTAGTTCCTTCAGAAGCATCTGTGTTTTAACTCAGCTGTAATTTTTGACCTAAAACCCCTTCCTTCTCCTATCTTCCTTCTGTCCCAACTCCCAGCATCTTAAAGTAGTCTCAAGAGCTGCCCAAACCCGGAACAGCCCTCTCCATCAGATGAAAGGTTCCTCCCAGGCAAGGCGCCTGTTCGTTGCCTCTGTGGGTTTCCAAGGGCAAAACTCTGGGGTGTTTCTTCACTGAAGGCCATCCCTCTGATAGCCTGCTCTCCGCACATCCGGTCGCTGCCTTCCTGTCCTCAGCTGCTTTAATCCTGGTAGCAGGCACTTCTGAATCACGGGGTGGGGGCCAAGAGAGCTCCCAGGCTCCCAGTCAGGCTCCGGGAGCAGGCAGCAACCTCTGCCCACGTGCTGCCATCTTCCTCTGCCCGGGCCTTGCCATGGGGGTGAAGGGTCACCCTCAGGCTGAATGGGGTTTTTGTCCTCTTACCCCAGGGGAGACTTCCATTTTGTGGAGTGGCTGAATCATTTCCCTGCGGGAGCCATGTCCAGGCTCTTTGACTGTTGGGCGCAAACACTGCCTGGACGGCCACCAGGCTCCTCAACTTGGCCCAGGTCCTTTGGGCGATCCTCCTTGTGCGCCTCTCTCTCCTTTCCCATTCACCCCTGGCCTCAGACGCTGAGCGGCCCCCAGCGCCTCTTGCTGGACCCACAGGCCTATCCCAGCCTCTCTTCGCCTCAGAAAAATCAGTTTTTAAACAGCCCATTAACGTCCTGATGAGAATTTCCTCCAAGTCCCTGATTAGGGTGCCCATTTCCCAGTCACACAGCCCCCTCCCCATACCCCTCTGTGGGGATTTATAGTAGAAACGTGTGGAAGAGTGTGGAGGAGAAACACGTGGAGAAGGCAACCATTATCTTGCCCTCAGAAGTCCTGATGATCTGTCCTTAACGTTTCAAAAATACGGAACCTACAATTGCTGCTTGAGGTGGGGATGCTGTTGGTTGTTTTTCAACCAGTATCCTCAGAATATCATATTGCTCAGGCCCTGCTGTCTTGGGTATGTCCCCACTGCAGAGATCAGCCAGTCCTGGCTTTTACTTCATTTATCTGAAAACCCCTCCATTACCCACCCTCAAATCTGACCTCATTCCTGGCTCCGCTGGGATGTACACAGGGACACCAGGAGACCAGCAGGGTTTCACACTGGTTTAACTAACTTCGAAAAACAGAAAAACATAAACACCGAGAAAAGTGAAATTCTATCATTTTTGCTTCAAATAGTAGTTCATTGTCATGAATTTCAGGGCATCCAGAATATATAATTTTGTCAGCCTGTTAACCACAATTTTAGTCAAAGAGATAAAATCAAGCCTGTTTAAAANATGATAAAGGACAGAAATGGTAAAGACCTAACAGAAGCAGAAGAGATTAAGAAGAGGTGGCAACGAATACACAGAACTATACAGAAAAGATTTTAATCTCCAGATAACCATGATGCTGTGGTCACTCACCTAGAGCCAAACATCCTGGAATGTGATGTCAAGTGGGCCTCAGGAAGCATGAACAAAGCTAGTGAAGGTGATGGAATTACAACTGAACTATTTCAAATCATAAAAGATGATACTGTTAAAGTGTTGCACTCAATATGCCAGCAAATTTGGAAAACTCAGCAGTGGCCACAGGACTGGAAAAGGTCAGTTTTCATTCCAATCCCAAAGGACAATGCCAAAGAATGTTCAAACTGCCATATAATGGTGCTCATTTCATATGCTAGCAAGGTTATTCTCAAAATGCTTCAAGCTAGGTTTCAGCAGTACATGGACCAAGAATTTCCAAGTGTACAAGCTAGACTTAGAAAAGGCAGAGGAACTACAGATCAAATTGCCAACATTTGCTGGAACTAGAGATCAAATTGTCAACATTCCCTGGATCATGGAGAAAGCAAGGGAGTTTCAGGAAAACATCTATTTCGGCTTCACTGACTATGCTAAAGCCTTTGACTGTGTGGATTACAGCAAACTGTGGATAATTCTTAAAGAGATGGTAGTACCAGACCACCTTACCTGCCTCCTGAGAAACCTGTATGCAGGTCAAGAAGCAACAGTTAGAACTGGATACAAAACAACCGATTGGTTCTAAACTGGGAAAGGAACACAGTAAGGCTATATATTGTCATCCTGCTTATTTAACTCATATGCAGAGTAGATGTGAAATGCTGGGCTGGATGAACCACAAGCTGGAATCAAGGCTGTTGGGAAAAATATCAACAGCCTCAGATATACAGATGATACCACTCTAAAGGCAGAAAGTGAAGAGGAACTGAAAAACCTCTTGATAAGGGTGAAAGAAGAGAGTGAAAAGGCTGGTTTGAAACTGAACATGAATAAAACTAAGATCATGGCATCCAGTCCCATCACTTCATGGCATCCAGTCCCATCACTTCATGGCATCCAGTCCCATCACTTCATGGCATCCAATCCCCATCACTTCACGGCAATAGAAGGGAAAAAGTGGAAGCAGTGACAGATTTTATTTTCTTGGGCTCCAAAGTCACTGCAGATGGTGACTGCAGCCATGAAATTAAAAAACACTTGCTCCTTGGAAGGAAAGCCATGACAAACCTAGACAGCGTATTAAAAAACAGAGACATCACTTTGCTGATAAAGGTCTGTACCGTCAAAGCTATGGTTTTCCCAGTAGTCATGTACAGATGTGAGAGCTGGACAATATAGAAGGCAGAGTGCTAAAGAATTTGTGCTTTTGAACTGTGGTGCTGGAGAAGACTATTGAGAATCCCTTGGACTGCAAGGAGATCAAATCAGTCAATCCTAAAGGAAATCAACCCTGAATATTTATTGGAAGGACTGTTGCTGAAGCTCCAATACGTTGGCCACTTGATGCAAACAGTCGATTCACTGGAAAAGACCCTGATCCTGGGAAAGACTGAAGGCAAAAGGAGAAGTGAGTGGCAGAAGATATGATTAATAGCATCACTGACTCAATGGACATGAATTTGAGCAAATTCTGGGAAATCGTGGAGGACAGAAGACCTTGGCATGCTACAGTTTATGGGTGGCAGAGTCAGGCACCCTTTAGCTAGTTACTTCCTGAACAACAAGGAAAACTGGTGGGATTGGAAATTTAAAGAACCTGCTTTGAATGGGATAGCCACAAGAGGGAGCTCTCCGGTCAGACTGGAATGTTGGAGACTGACGGCCGGAATAACGTTCTCACTTGGGACCACCAAAACATGTGACTTAGAGAGATAACTAAAACCCTAAGGCTGCGGCCTATTGGACCTATAAATCAGATGGCCTTCTTGAGCTGAGGTTTCTGTGGGAGGGCGGCTGGATTGATCACTGAATTGTCCCTCGTTTACAAGTTGCCGGAAGTTGCAGTTCACGACTCAATGGTGAAGTGTTTCAGACAGTGGTGATATCCTGAGACAGTTAAATATGAAGGACGTTGTGTAAGTGTATGTGTCTACTCTCAGAGAGGGAATACTCGAGGCATAGCTACCACTTTATAGTGTCAGCACAACTCTGCTCTGTGAGCACCACAGAAAAGGAGGGCATCTCTGGAAGCATGTAGGCTCACAGGGACTTCTCCTGTTGCGCTCTGGAAGTTCAGGACCCAGGGCTGGGGCCGCAGGAGCAGTGCCCATCTCCAAATGGCACAGCACCTCAGAAAAGCCAAGACTGCAGCCCGCGCAGGTTCAATTTAGGCAGAATATGTGTGGTCTCGAGGGTGAGGTGAGCTAGACACCCCGGGTCAAGACTGGAGGCGGTGTTCCCCATGGTCCTGGCCTGTGTCCTCCACCCCCCCTGCCATGGTCCATCCCCCAAACCCCTCTCAGGCACCGCCTCTGGTTTAGCAGTCTGTAGCCTCCCGTTCTCCAATCCCCCCAGTGCTGAGAAAGAGTCAGTCTTTACTCCTCAGCTTGACTTCAGGACATCACTAGTTCCTTCAGAAGCATCTGTGTTTTAACTCAGCTGTAATTTTTGACCTAAAACCCCTTCCTTCTCCTATCTTCCTTCTGTCCCAACTCCCAGCATCTTAAAGTAGTCTCAAGAGCTGCCCAAACCCGGAACAGCCCTCTCCATCAGATGAAAGGTTCCTCCCAGGCAAGGCGCCTGTTCGTTGCCTCTGTGGGTTTCCAAGGGCAAAACTCTGGGGTGTTTCTTCACTGAAGGCCATCCCTCTGATAGCCTGCTCTCCGCACATCCGGTCGCTGCCTTCCTGTCCTCAGCTGCTTTAATCCTGGTAGCAGGCACTTCTGAATCACGGGGTGGGGGCCAAGAGAGCTCCCAGGCTCCCAGTCAGGCTCCGGGAGCAGGCAGCAACCTCTGCCCACGTGCTGCCATCTTCCTCTGCCCGGGCCTTGCCATGGGGGTGAAGGGTCACCCTCAGGCTGAATGGGGTTTTTGTCCTCTTACCCCAGGGGAGACTTCCATTTTGTGGAGTGGCTGAATCATTTCCCTGCGGGAGCCATGTCCAGGCTCTTTGACTGTTGGGCGCAAACACTGCCTGGACGGCCACCAGGCTCCTCAACTTGGCCCAGGTCCTTTGGGCGATCCTCCTTGTGCGCCTCTCTCTCCTTTCCCATTCACCCCTGGCCTCAGACGCTGAGCGGCCCCCAGCGCCTCTTGCTGGACCCACAGGCCTATCCCAGCCTCTCTTCGCCTCAGAAAAATCAGTTTTTAAACAGCCCATTAACGTCCTGATGAGAATTTCCTCCAAGTCCCTGATTAGGGTGCCCATTTCCCAGTCACACAGCCCCCTCCCCATACCCCTCTGTGGGGATTTATAGTAGAAACGTGTGGAAGAGTGTGGAGGAGAAACACGTGGAGAAGGCAACCATTATCTTGCCCTCAGAAGTCCTGATGATCTGTCCTTAACGTTTCAAAAATACGGAACCTACAATTGCTGCTTGAGGTGGGGATGCTGTTGGTTGTTTTTCAACCAGTATCCTCAGAATATCATATTGCTCAGGCCCTGCTGTCTTGGGTATGTCCCCACTGCAGAGATCAGCCAGTCCTGGCTTTTACTTCATTTATCTGAAAACCCCTCCATTACCCACCCTCAAATCTGACCTCATTCCTGGCTCCGCTGGGATGTACACAGGGACACCAGGAGACCAGCAGGGTTTCACACTGGTTTAACTAACTTCGAAAAACAGAAAAACATAAACACCGAGAAAAGTGAAATTCTATCATTTTTGCTTCAAATAGTAGTTCATTGTCATGAATTTCAGGGCATCCAGAATATATAATTTTGTCAGCCTGTTAACCACAATTTTAGTCAAAGAGATAAAATCAAGCCTGTTTAAAAAAAAGAAAAAAGCATGCAATATTCTCCTGCTTCTGCTGCTGCTGCTAAGTCACATCAGTTGTGTCCAACTCTGTGCAACCCTGTAGACAGCAGCCCACCAGGCTGCCCCGTCCCTGGGATTCTCCAGGCAAGAACAGTGGAGTGGGCTGCCATTTCCTTCTCCAATGCATGAAAGTGAAAAGTGAAAGTGAAGTCGCTCAGTTGTGTCTGACTCTTAGCAACCCCGTGGACTGCAGCTGACCAGGCTCCTCTGCCCACGCGATTTTCCAAGCAAGAGTACTGGGATGGGTTGCCATTGCCTTCTCCGAGATATTCTCCTAAGCAGCCCTAACACCCAGTGTTCCCTCTTTTCTTCTCAGAAAAGCTACAGTGACTCAGGTCTATGCTCAAATAGATGCCATGTGTGTGGCATGGTCCATTTCTGGCCATGACATAGTGGAAGGGCCAAGAGCACAGGGGGTCATGGGGAACTGGGAAGGGCACATTCCACGTGGAATAGGGGTGCATGGGGGTAAGCCCAGCTGCAGGCAGTTCATCCTAACCCTGAGATACTTCATGACCGACTCCTTAAACCTTGGCCTGAAGCAACCTCGGAGAGTATATGGTTGAGTTCCTCCACCTTCCAGATGAATCGACAAGCAGAGGGTGGGGACTTAGCCTCTGGTGTTGGCTGCCTGGGCTCAAATTCAGCATATCCAATTCCTGGCTACTGTGCACCCTTGGCACAGAACTTAATCTGTGCTCAGTTTCCTCATTTATACAATGGGTTAATGATAGCATTGCCCTCTGAGGACTGTGGCAGTAAGTTGATACAGTTAAGGTAATGAGTTGTTAGTTAAGCAGCTAAAAACAGAGTCACCAAATGATCCAGCAATCTCACTACTGAGCACATTTCTGGAGAAAACCATAACTCAAAGAGATGCATGCACCCCAATGCTTATTGCAGCACTATTTACAATAGTCAAGATACAGAAGCAACTTAAATATCCATCTACAGAGAAATGAATGAAGATGTGGTACATATATACAATGGAATATTACTCAGTCATAAAAAAGCATGAAATAATGACATCTGCAGCAACATGGATGGACGCAGAGATTCTCACACTAAGTGAAGTAAGCCAGACAGACACAAATATTATATGATATTGCTTTTATGTAGAATCTAAAAACAATGATATAAACGAACTTATATACAAAACAGAAATAGACCCACAAACATAGAAAACAAATTTCTGACTACAAAAGGGGAAAGGGGGGAACGGATACATTAGGAGTTTGGGTTTAACGGTCACACACTACTATATTTAAAATAGATACCCAACAAGGATCTACTGTATAGCACAGGAAACTCAATGCTTTGTAATAACCTATAAGGAAAAGGATCTAAAAAGGAATGTGTACATGTGTGTGTGTAAGTATGTGTGCTAAGTCACTTCAGTCATGTCTGACTCTTTGCGACCCACCAAGTTCCTTTGCCCATGGGATTCTCCAGGTAAGAATACTGGAGTGGTTTGCCACGCCATCCTCCAGGGAATCCTCCTGACTCAGAGATCGAACTCGTGACTCTTAGTCTCCTGCATTGGCAGGTGGGGTCTTCACCACTAGCACCACCTGGGAAGCCTCGTGTATATGTACTCACATACATACATATAACTGAATCACTTTTCTGTATACCTGAAACTAACACAACATGATCGGAGAAGACAATGGCACCCCACTCCAGTACTCTTGCCTGGAAAATCCCATGGATGGAGGAGCCTGGTAGGCTGTAGTACATGGGGTCGCTAAGAGTCGGACACGACTGACTGACTTCACTTTGACTTTTCACTTTCATGCATTGGAGAAGGAAATGGCAACCCACTCCAGTGTTCTTGCCTGGAGAATCTCAGGGATGGCAGAGCCTGGTGGGCTGCCATCGGTGGGGTCACATAGAGTCGGACACGACTGAAGCGACTTAGCAGCAGCAGCAGCAACACAACATGAAAAATCAACTATACTTCAACAACAACAAAAATAAAGATAGAAGCTTCATGTAAAAATAAACAGAGTGCCTGATGCTGGAGGAACACTGCATACAGGAAAGGCCGATTCATTTTTCAGTCCTAGCATGGAGCAGAGTGATAGGCATTTGGCTGCTGCTCAATCTATCAGAAATGAACGAATGATTAAATGAGGAGTATACCCATTTTGAAGATAAAGAAATAAGACTAGAGACAACATTAGACACAAACAGGGTTACGAACCTAATGAGAGGTGAACTGGTCCCCCAAACCCAGATTCTGGCCAGATCCTGGCCACCTGCCTCCACACCACTGTCTCCCATTGACGATGATCACGGTAAACCTCAGCAAGCAGCCTCCTGAGATCACCTTGACCCTGTCCTGCCTCCCATCCCCACTCAGCCGAGCCAGTGACCCTTACTCCGCCATGTGGCACACTGTAGGCTCTCCTGCAAATCTGACCCAGCTTTAATCCAACTCCGTCAGGGACTCCCATAAGGTGAGTCACTAAAGAATCTTCCCTGTGACACTCTGGCTAGGAAACCCCCACCATTTGCTGTTGACCAGCTCCTTCTTTTGTAGACCAAACTGCCAACCCACTGCCTCTGCTCTCCTGCAAACTGCCACAGCGCTGTGGCTGTCACAGAAGCCTGAGTTCCTAAGATCTTTGCTCTTTTTTCTGAAGGTGACTGCTTCTGCTAGGCCCTCCTCCCGCCCTCTCCTCCTGCCCCCACCCCTACTTGCTATTCTGATGAAATCCTCCGCTCACCCGGGAGAGCACGGTGTGCTTCCCTGCCTGCCCTCCCACCGTGCTCCCCCTCTTAGGCCTCACTTCCCTCTTTCCTCTGCCTGCACTCCTTTGCCTGCTCCTCTGGATTTACCGCTCGGTGTATAAAAGGGAGGGGACATTTGTAGTGAGAAGTCATCAGCTCCCTGTTCCCCAGTGCCTCCTTGTCAAAACTGGACTCTCCCGACACATCATCAAGGGACGATTCAAATGTCGCCTCTGCTGTTTCTCTCCACAGCGGGCAGATTAAGGACACGGGCATCTGTTGGGAAGCATAATTGTCACTGTTTGGTTCTATTTTCCCAAGGAGCAGCCTCCTCTGACGTTACAGCCATGACCTTGCGATGCCCAAGGAAAATGCAGCGTCTGTTCTAACGTTCTTGTGACCAGAACTCCCCCAGGGGGGCGGTCAGTCAAGGAGAAGGAGGATCCAGAGCAGAAACACTGAGTCGTTCATCTAGTAGAGAAGAGAATTTCAGGCTCTGCTGTCTGTGGTTAGATTGCAAGTGTTTGTTTCTGAAAGATAAATTCTTTCTCAGGGAGGTAAAGGTTAGCCCCAAAAGTCTTTGTTCTGTGCTGACACCTGGCCCCCAGGAGAGAGGAGGGCTCTGGCACCCTCCATCCTGGTCTTCTGGTTTTTGATGATGAACGTGGATAAGCTGAACCCAGACAGCAGGACTCTTTCTGCAATGTGTCTCCGGCTTAATCACACTGTGTCTTTTAAGTACAGATTTTTATTTTCGTCTCTCTCTGTGCCCACCTGCCTCCCTCCTCTCTCTGTCCTCTCTCCTGTGCTCTTCTGCCTCCTCTACCCTTCATTTCCTTTGTGCCAGATGAGTTTCACTCTCTCCTTCCTTGGAACTGTCCCCTCTGCCGGCAGGGAAGGCCTGCAGTGGCGCTAACAGACGGCTTTGCCGGAGGAACAATGGAATCGACACTGCATGTTGAAGGACTCACCACCAGATGGCACTCTACTAAGCTCTCTGCCCTTTTCTTGGCTTTGATGAGAAATCAGATTGGTTAAAAAAAAAAATCACTGGAAAGCATATTGAGGGGTCATGCAGCCCAGTGGCCTCCAATACTTTTAAAAATTTCTCACCCATATATGTAATAACTGTTCGATAGTTCACACCGACATTTGTCTGTCGGTATAAATGTACTACTATCTATATTAAATACCAGTAAAACAATAAAAATTATATTTAGATAAAATTTAGTGTCCATTCTAGTATTTTCTTCTTGCAAAACAATGGATCATTTTATGCACTTCTCAGAAAGATCACTGATGTAGTTTATATTTCTTTCCTCCAAAAGAACCACATTTCAATTTAAAAAGTACTTTCTGAGCTTCTACTATGTACTGAGCATTACAGAAGGAACAAAGAATGATTCGGAAAAGGAATGAAGATGTCCCTGGCAGGCCAGTGGTAAGGAATCTGCCTGTCGATGCAGGCAACACAGGTTCAATCCCTGGTCCAGGAAGATTCCACATGCCTCAGAGCAACTAAGCCCGAGCACAACTACTGAACCGGTGCTCTAGAGGCTGTGAGCAGCAACTACTGAAGCCTGGGCACCCTAGAGCCTGTGCTCCACAACAAGAGAAGCCATCACAATGAGAAACTCAGGCCTCAAAACTAAAGAATAGCACCCTCCCCCTCCCCACTGCCCCAACTAGCAAAAGCCTGCACATAGCAACAAAGAACCCAGCACAGCCAAAACTGAAATTACAAAAAAAGAAAAGTGTGTATGTGGGGGGAATAAAACATGTTCTCTATCTAGAAGTGGCTTACGCTACAGCTGTGGAGGCAAGATAAAGCAATAGATATAAAAGAACTAAAGACAATGTAAAACAGCATGCAAGTAGCCACCAGCACACCTGGATTGTAAACAACTCACTCATACTATCTTAAACAAAAAAGAATTTATTAAGTGGCTTAAAGAGTCTCTTTTAGGACCAGTAAGACAAGATTAAAGGTGAAGCAGCAACCAGAGAAAATAATCAACCACCCCAGGACTGTTCTGGTGGAGATCCACGGTACACCTGTCTGCTTCTCCGCGCCAACAAGGGCCCAGAGAGCACAGACCCTCCCGAGAAGCCTGGGGAGCACACCTCGGCCACAGGATCACACCCTCCTTCCCAGCAGCCTGGGGCTGCTTCTGCTCAGCAGAACCAAGGCTGCACCCTTAACCAGGCTTCAAGGACACCTTAACTCTCCTGACTCTAATGTGGAGAAAGGATAAGAGGTTGGAAGAGCTGTTGACTGAGCCAGCCTTCAAGGGGCAGCAGGCCACCACAGTGTCCCCTGGAGGAGAAAGCCTCCCCGACGCCTTGTGCTCTCCCGTGAACAAGGCCAGGATGCCCGTCAGGACCTGTGGGCTGCTACCCCAGGCTCTCAGTGGACCTCAGCCTGAGTCAGCCCTGAGTTTCTGTTACAGCAGGCGAGTTCTAAGAGCCTTTTTATCTGAGGCAAGTTCACCTAACTTCCAAAGCCCTTGCATTATTTTTTTTAAGATGTGTCTATTTTTCTTCTCCCAAATGCACATAAGACTTTCATGCATGGCTGCATCCTTCAGCCACTCTGAATTCTTCTTTGTCCTCTGGTCTTACTCACCTGCCTGCCTTCTGAACTCATTTTGTACTGGCCTCCACTCCTTCCTATTCTCTGCCTCCTCCCCACAAGCAGATACTAGACTCACCGCCTCACTTGACAGTTGGCTTTCACTCTATCCCTTGTCTTGCTCTCAGCATGATACCCAGACTTTGCCCGAATCCCAGCTCACTCTTCATCTCCTAAATGCATGTGGCTTCAGTCTCAACATGAGATGTACAGAGAGTGGTGCTCTGAGCAGCAGACGAGATGGAGAACTGGAAGAAGACATTCACCATGGGGACGTGGGACATGAGTGCTCCCTGGGGACAGAAGCATGAAAGAGCCCCTGTAAGCAGAAAACAAAAGAGTTTCATAAGTAAGCGGAGGTAACTGCTGTGATTTACAGAAGCTGAATATATTCTGATGCTGTAGATGAGATGATTTAACAAGAAAACCAAAAGAAAAGTGGATTAAATGTTTCACAGTTTCTTTCTTTCCCATAAAAATCCAAGCTGATAGTAAAGCTCTGCTCCTCAAAGTGTCAGGAGTCCAGGCATCCATGCATGGCCTCCACTCACAGCCATCACCATCCTGCCCGAGAAGATGGAAATGAGAAGGGAGAGTGCACTCCTGCCTTCAGGAGGGTAGCCTAGGCGTTGTGTGCTTCACTTTCTCTCATATCCAGGGGGCCAGAAAGTAGTTACCTGGCCACATCAAGCTGCATGGGAGGGACTGCCCTGGTGGTTCAGTAGCTAAGACGCCATGCTCCCAATGCAGGGGGCCCAGGGTTGATCCCTGGTCAGAGAACTAGATCCCACACGCCACAGCTAAGAGTTCAAGATCCTGCATGCTGCAATGAAGACTGCAGGTCCCACCTGCCACAACCGGAACTCAGCACAGCAAAGTAAATATTTTTTAAAAAAGAAAAAGCCGCAAGGGAAGCTGGAAAGTATGGCCTTCACTGGCCACTGGCCCAGCTAGAACCTCTGTCTCTATCTAAGAAGGAAAGACAGAATATTGGAGGAGAGCCAGCTGTGTGTGCCCCTCTGTGATTAGACTGCTGGGGAAGTTCTCAGGGCAAGCCTGCTACTGTCTCACTGGATGAGGCTGACCAAGGGGATTTTCCCTGGAGTGTGGGTCAAGTGACAGCCAACACTGTCTTAGAAGACATCATGGTTACTGGTGTTCATGGACTCATCCTGTGGGATTAGGTAAAGGGAGATGGAAGAACGCAAGGTAATCTTACACACCACACTGCACCCACCCAACCGCCGCCCGGTCCACAGCCTGGCGTGACAGCCTATGGAGCCCTTCACAGCCCAGTGCAGCCAGCACTGGTCAGGGTTCCATCCCAGCTTCCCCTTCAGCCAATCTGCACCCAGCTGGGATTTCAGCCATCTGCTCTTCCTTCCTATGCCTCCATTTCCTCCTCTATAAAAGGGCTAATAGCAGTACCTACCTCACCTGGTTGTTCTGAGGAGTAAATGAACTAACACATTTTCATTGTACCAGGTATGCAGTAAAGACTCAAGGATCCTTGGGCATTATTACATAACAGACTATAAAGACACAAACTCACCTGCACCCCTACCTCATACATGTACAGAGGTCTTCCTGCCTCTAACCCAGCCAAGAAGAGAGTCCAGCTCCTTTCCTCACCTTTCATGTCCTAGGCTCCACTGTGGGAGAGCCATGCCACCAAAGGCTATGACTTAAAGGGGCCATGACTTAACAGGAAAGCACAAAGGTATAGAAACAACAGTGAGCATGGACTTTGGAAAGTAATGAAAATCCCAGACCAAGTACAATGAAGAGTTCACCTCAGGAGACAGTAGAAAATAAATGTGGAGTTTGATTCATGCATTCATCAATAAACATGGATTAAAATGTGAAAAACCATCTAACAATGAAACTCTCTAATTCCTGAAAACTCATCTCTGCACCAGCAATGGGAGTTGGAACACTTGCTAAATGGCTGCAATTAACATCATTAGGAGCGTTTTAAAATAAATCTATACCTAACACTTGAGCCTCTCTTCATAACCTGGCTTATATTGCCATACCCTGACCCAAGGACCTGGACGAAACTTGAAAAACCAGCATCCAACGTTCCTTATACCCCTCCTCCAAATCCCAGCAGCTTCCTGCGTTTATTGATTGCCTACAAATGTAACTCTGGGTGGTAGAAAAGGAGGGTAGAGTTCCCCTTAAAGGAACTTTTCAGAATCTTGTGGGGAGCCTTTCGATTGCATACTATATAGGTTCCCACATACACCCCAGAAATCCCTACTTACCCACTGACTAACGATGTGCTCGAGTCATCACACATCTGATCAGCTCAACGGAGCAGGTTTGCACATACCTCCTGCTGAATCTACACGCTGCAGCATCGCATTGGTAGCCTGAGATCAGACATGGTGGAAATACTTATAGTATGGAAATTGATAACCACCATAAATCAGGACTCTCCCTGTCTCTGACTCTAGAGAGTTTATTTAAAAATATTTATCAGTACACCCCTGTCTCCACCCACCTTGGAAGATCACTACAGTAACAGTTCATGTTACTAAGGATGATATATCTGTCTCCTGACATGTGGGAGTGGAAAAAAAGAATGCACTGTTCTATAGTATTTGGGGAAACCGTGCTGGGTTCTACAGAACCAAGCTTCTATTCTCCAGAAGAGTCAGATGTTTGGTGACTCCAAGCAGAGTAATGAGCTCAGCTGTGTTTCCATGAAGCAGCAGCTGGAAAGTCCTGCTGGGTGGAGATGCAAGGCTTGTCACATTCTTTGCCCTTGTGATACTTCTGACTTGGATGTTTGATGAGGCTAGATCACAAAACAGTGAGTGATACATAACACACACTAATATAAGGAAAGGGCCCAAATGACTCGGGTAGATACTAACTATGCAAAAAAGGCAGACTGATGGTTGTTTGAGTGACTACTATGTGTTAGACACAGGGTTTGGTTCTGGGGACTCAAGTGAGCAAGACAGACCTGATTGCTGACCTTGGAATGCTTATCATCTAATTCGGTGCCTCTCAAGCTGCGGTCTGATGACCATTTGCATCAGAATCATCACTAGTAACAACAGCTACCATGTATTAAGGGCATGGTACATGCCAGCCACTAAAGTGCTTCACACATGCTGTGATTTCGTTCTCATACCAACACTATATTTGACCTATTATTATTATCCCCATTTTGCAGATTAGACAACTAAGACAAAAAAACTGAACTGCCTTGTCCAAGGTCACATCATTAGGGAAAACAGGGCCATGATTTAAATCTTGAAGTCTGGGCTCAGTACTCACATGCTAAAGTGAAAGAAAGTGAAAGTCACTCAGTTGTCTCCAACTTCTTGGGATCCCATGGACTGCAACATGCCAGGCTTCCCTGCCCATCACCATTCTAGGAACTTGCTCAAACTCAAGTCCATCAAATTTTAGGAACTTTCTCAAACTCAAGTCGATCGAGACGGTGATGCCATCTAACTATCTCATCCTCTGGCATCACCTTCTCCTGCCTTCAATTTTTCCCAGCATCAGGTCTTTTCCAATGAGTCAGTTCTTTGCATCAGTTCAGTTCAGTTGTTCAGTCATGTCCGACTCTTTGCAACCCAAGAACTGCAGCACGCCAGGCCTCCCTGTCCATCATCAACTCCCAGAGTCCACCCAAATCCATATCCATTGAGTTGGTGATACCATCCAACCATCTCATCCTCTGTTAACCCCATCTCCACCTTCCCTCAAACTTTCCCAGCATCAGGGTCTTTTCCAATGAGTCAGCTCTTTGCATCAGGTGGCCAAAGTATNTATTTCTCCTGGCAATCTTGATTCCAGCTTGTGCTTCCTCCAGCCCAGCGTTTCTCATGATGTACTCTGCATGTAAGTTAAAGAAGCAGGGTGACAATATACAGCCTTGACGTACTCCTTTTCCTATTTGGCATCAGTCTGTTGTTCCATGTCCAGTTCTAACTGTTGCCTCCTGACGGGCATACAGGTTTCTCAAGAGGCAGGTCAGGGGGTCTGGTAGTCCCATCTCTTTCAGAATGCCCAAGGCTACAGAGCTGCAAAAGTCGAATTTGACACCAGGTACTTTTTGTTCCAAAAGCTTGTGCTCTTATCACTGTGGTCAACCACCTCCAAGTCTATAGAAACAGGGTACAGTCAGACTCTACTGAGTTCTTACACGATAAAACTCACATGGGAAATTCAGAAGGCCTCTATTTTCGCCTTAGCATTCCATGAGAGAGAGCTAAGAATGAATCCAGGCTACCTGTATCAGACTAATTCAGCTCACAGCAACAGAAACACAACCCAGCTAGGAAGTTCAATAGCTCAGGTAACAAACATCATTTACTTTGAGACTAGTGGGTCATAAGGCCTTAGTTACTCTCATTCCATCTCAGCTTTGCTTCTCTCTCTATGGCTTCATCCAAAGATAAGCTCTGCTGTGTTGACAAGGACAGACAAGAACAGCTCCAGCTTACGGCTTACCTCCTTCACCACCTTAGCTGGAAAAATGCCCTTTACATTGGATCCAGAGAAAGTTCTGGCCAGAGACCTCACTGGCCAGTCTCTAGAGAGGGGATGAGGTCAGCCGCACCTGATCACATGGTCTAAGAGTGGGAGAGGGATACCCGCTAAAGGAAAATGAGATACTGCTACAAAAGGAGGAATGGGATGGCAAACAGGTTTCTAGAGCCCACAGAATTTTCTAACCCTTTCTACCTGACTCAGTAAGATCACACTGGCTTCATTTTTTCCTACAGATTTCTAGGCCTCTCCAATGACAGTGATAATCTGAGATCCTTCTTAATGAGAACTCCCAGCAAAATGTCTGAAATCCTCTTTTCAGTGCACGTACTTTAACATAAGAAACAAACTGAAAAACGTCCGAAGGGCAGTGGAGTCACTGATGTCATGGGAACTATTAAATAATGCACTGAAATAGTTGGAAATTTAATAAGAAAGTAACAGGCATGAAAGACGAGAAGATGATTTCGTTTAATAAAAACCTTAGGCCAAAGAGAATGAGCAAGGTTGGAGGACAGAAAGGAAAGGAAGATTATTATGAAAATTGCAATGTCAGAGAAGGAAGAGCTAGTCCATGATGGATGCCTCAGGAAAGCAGAAGTCCATCAACTTAATCAAGATTGCTATGTTAAAACTGCTGTACTATCAATATGCTACTTTTCCCAACATGACAGATGACAAAATAATCCAAACAAGGAAGAAACAGATTTTTCTCTGCTAACTTGTTCCTCCATCACCATGACAATATCACAAGTGGAGAATGGGGATGCTGATGATGTCGTAATCTAACTGTTTTTCCCCCTCTATTTCGTTATTTGTCAGTGTTCAGGATGATAACAAAGTTTCTTCATTTACTTTATTCCACATGGATTATTTTAATTTAGCTAGAAACTACAGGTGCTAATCTGTGTAGGATTTTATTTAAAATGATAAATTATGCAGAGAAATTTTTAAATGGTATGAGAGAAAAATACTACCCAATGACAAATGAGAAGTGTCTCCTATGAACTCTGATCTGTCCACTGCTGTTTGCCATAGAAGACAACATTGAACACTCTAGGTTAGATATCATCTTAGGATCTGGTGGTCTGTATTTTTTCTTAGAATAATAAAATAAATGGTCATATTAATTTAATCACAATGCTCCTCATTATCTTTGAAACTATCAAAACAGTTTCTGTTTATTAGGTGCTTTCTGAGTGCCAGGCACCATGATAAATGTCATGTGTCCCATTTAATTATGTGAAAAATTGAAGCTTAGAGAGCTCAAGTTGCCTGCTCAAGGGGATAAATCTAGGAAGTCAAAGAATCAAGATTCCCACATTGGGCCTGTCCTGGTAGGCACCCCAGAGCAAAGCTGGCAAATCACAAATTCAACACATCTTAGCTTCCACTTAGCTTCACAATGTTCTATGCCAAAGAGTTCAAGCTTATCCTTCATGAGTGCTCCAAAAGAAAACTGAGCAAGTGTATGTTCTTCATCCACTAAAAATTCTCCTCATGACATACACAGTATTATCTTATATGTGAAGCCTAGCATATGGTTATTTTCTATTAACCCAATTATATTATCTGGCCATTTAATTTATTGACTGTCCACTATGTACAAGGTACTGAGGCCATGGCTTCAGGAAGGACAATTATGAGTTAAGATGTGGCCACTGTTTCAAAGAGCTTACAATATGGTGCAGGGTCTGGAGAGGTAGGAAAAGATCAGATGAGCACTCTGGAGTAAAGCAAATAATTCACAGAAGAATACCATGAAAGAGCTATATAGCAAGTACCACAGGAATTCAAAGACAGAGAAATCCCCTCTGTGGGATTTGTGGAAAGGCTTCACAAAGGATAGGGCATTTGATACGGTCCTTGTAGATTTGACGAGATGTCAGTATGCAGGGAGGAAAGGAAAAGAGGGCACGTCAGAGAGGAAGAACAGCCTTAGGACAGGCAAGTCACACACCTTCACAGGATGAGTGAGGCATCCTAGTTTGATGAGGGGGTGGAGTGGGGATAAGTAGACGTGAGGCTAGAAACACAGGTTGAAGATACTGCGCCCAGCCGTTATGGCCCACCCCTTGAAAATTTGGGCTCAGTTTGCCAGGTGACAGAAAGACTTACGGACCACTGAGCAAGGAGCAGCTGGACTGGATTAAAAATGAAACAATTCAACTGGAATGGAAGTGACCAGGTTGTCATGACAACAACCAACAAAGTATTTAGGCCAGTGCTTCTCCAATTTTAAAGTGCCTAAAAATCACCTGGGGAACTTGTGAAAATGCAGATTCGGGCTCAGCAGTTGTCTGCTGAAACCCCCGAGATTCTGCACTGTAAGAAGCTCCCACGTAACGTGATGACAGTGACTTTTAAACCAGAACTCAAAACCATGAGTCGATATAAAATGATTCATAAGACATCCTCAGGCATTTTGCCATCATTTGTTATTCCCAGTCGACTCTCTGCCCAGATACTTTTTCACTGTTTTGCATTTTCAACTGTAAATCTGAAATTTCCACCTGCATATCATCCTGTCCCTTTTTTTTTTCAAACTCTTTAAATACAACCTTGAAGAAGAGGAAGAAGAAAGTAGATTAAACGAGGTCATTTACGCAATGTGTGGTTTTGCTGCGCATTTTTGTTATCTTAAAGGGAAGCAGAAAACATGTGGATGTATAAATAGAGGTGTAGAACACAAGTTCACAGAAATGCATTCTCTCTCTCACTGTGTAAGGATGAGCTCACATTTAGAACAAGTGTTGCAAGCTGGTCGCCTTAGTAAGAGGTGGGCTACTGGTTACAATGAGAGCAACTTGAGCAATTTAGTGAGCAACTTTAGCAGTTTCGGTCACTTGCTGTGGACCAGATGCTGGGGTGCTGGCCTCTGGAGCAAACTGAAGGCACTTCATAGCAATCTGATCTTAACGGCTGAAATAGGAAACAGCAGAGAACTTGGAAACTAGGTCAAGGAGGAAACTGGTAAACCTCCTAAAACTTTTCAAACATTACACTTCCTCATATCAGTCATTTTCAAAAGGAAAGTATGTATTCCCAAGTGGTATCCTTTCCAGACCAAAACAAGACCTGTAAGCAGACAGGTATGGAGAAATAGAGAAACAAAATCCAAGCCAGCCGCGCACGCCTCACCTCTGCACTGCCCAGCCCTCCTTGTCTGCCTCTCCTGAGCTGCCCTGCCTCCTGGACATGGTGTCAGGGAAGTGGGAGCCACTTGACCTGAGATGAGAAATACCAGTAAGGAAACACATTCATTCACAGCTTGAGGTCATTATCTTTTAATCCATTTTAGGTGGATTGCTTGGCTGATCTGATGGACTGGCTAGACGGTGGCAGTGTCCAGGCAGGCATAAGCTCCAGCCAGTCTCCAGTTCAATATCCACTCACATACCAAGGAGCAAAATGCAACCAGAAATCAAAAGAAAGATTATCACCTACACTTTCTAAAATTTCATTGGTGTTCTCTTCCTGTAATGGTGTTCCTTTGTGAGTAAAGAAAAGATCTTATCTAGCCCACCTGAATGTTCCCTTCAGAGGACGATCACAAAATAAATGAACAATCATTTTTATGTCATATTAAAACATGCGGGACAAGACATAGGTGTTTCAGTGGAAAAGAGTGTTCATGGCAGTCATTGTGTGAGACCTTCCAGTCCTACACAATGTGGGAGACAAACTGCCCCACTGAGGAAAAAGGGCCCTCAGGCAGCAATTCCAGTGGGATTGGCAGTGTTCAAGTCATGTGACCTGTTCCAGCACAAAAGGTACCAGTTCGTAGGTGGGCCTGGGACCTGTAATGTGGCCTTGCACAAAGAGCTCTATGCAAAGAGAGATGACGATAATTGGGTGGTCAGCCAGACCTTTCCTCGGGACTGGGAGTGGAAAGTGTGGAGTGAATCAGCAGTGAGGAAGCGGTGAGAAGACACAAAGAAGCAGAAGCTGAGGCCAGCAGAGCTGCGGAAAGGCAGAGCACTGGGAGAAGAGACCTTGGGCCCCCACTGGGGGGCTTGGAGGCGTGTCTGAGGGGGTTACAGCCATCCCGACCTCTCCTGGGCTTTGTGAGGCCAGGCTTTCCAGCCCCTTGCTCTCTTTGTGGAGGCTGATGAGTCAGTTCTTCCTGAGTTTCCATAAGACCCAGCTATCAGCTGAAGTTCCCATTGGCGGCACATGAGTCACCATCCCAATCCATGGTAACCAAAGAGACCAAATGCTTAACCAATTAGAACTTAGAAAGACAGGGAAACTAGAGAGAGAGAAGATAGAAAACAAATAGGAATGTAGGCCTTGAAAGGAAAATTTGAGTAGTTCCAGTAATTTGTTCACGAGTAGAAGCCCTACCAACATCTCTGTCAGGCAAGAGACCTGACAGAGACCTCTTTCATTCCAGAGACCTCTCACTAAAAATGAACAGCAGCTACTAAAAACCAAGAGTAAAAAGATATGGGCATATTATTAGGTTTTAAATCATTGCAAAATATTTTTATCATATTTTAAATAATTTTCATCATTAGTTTCAAGGTATCCAAAATCATTCTTTGGCCTTCTCAGTTTCCCTTTTATAAACTCACAGATCAATTTTACTCATTTTGCTATGTTTTAATATTCAGAAAGAAGGAAGAATTTCTCAGATAAAAAACACCACCTTCATCTTTCCTTTCTTATCCTCTCTGGCTTTGAGAAACAGAAAAAGAAAGAAATATTCATTTAGTTTCATGCCTCAACCCTCTTCTCCACTCAAACCACCCCCAAAGAGGCAGATTTTTTTCAGAACCTCAGAGATATGACTACAGTGAAGACAGAAAAAAGGACAGAAAGCTCTCTCAAGCCCCAGGGTTATTGCTAGTTTAGAAAAAAAAGTTCTTTATAAAATTCCTTTTTTGCGGGGGTCACTCCATAATAGCTCCTCCTGTCATTCAAAGCCTTTAATGCCATCATCTGAATGCAGCCTACATCATGAGTGATCATTGTCAGTGAAATCTCTCTAGTGGTTTATCACAAGGAAAGGATCTAGGAGGAGATGAGTCTCAACACAATTGTCTCAGGCTGCTGTGAGTGGAGAGATCACCATAGCAACAAGAACAAGGTAAAGAAGAACAGGGTTATTGTTCTCACCTGGGATGATGCTACAGAAAGGACCTTGAGCTTTCAACCTTATCCTCTTCTACATCCTACTGGACCTCTCACCACCTCTTGCTATTGGAAATCGCCCTCTCCCTGCTAGTGTTTAGACTGCATTCAACAAACCAGAAAATTCTACATATAAAACAAATACAGACATCCCTTAGTCTGTGGGGTATGGTACCAAGTCCCCTGTAGATACCAAAATCCACAGATGCTCCAATCACTTATATAAATGGCATAGTATTTGCACATGACCTATGTTTATCCTCCTATATAGTTTAAATCACCTCTCGCTTAATACAATATAAATGCTGTGTAAATAGTTGTAAATACAACATAAATGCTATATAAAGAGTTCAGCCTCTGGTTGGTTGAATCTGTGAATGCAGAATTCATGGATACAGAGGACCAACTGTCTATTAGTGACTCACTGCTGCTGCTGCTGCTAAGTCACTTCAGTCATGTCCGACCCTGTGCAACTCCATAGACGGCAGCCCACCAGGTTCCACCGTCCCTGGGATTCTCCAGGCAGAATACTGGAGTGGGTTGCCATTTCCTCCTCCAATGCATGAAAGTGAAAAGAAGTCACTCAGTCGTGTCCGACTCTTAGTGATCCCATGGACTGCAACCTACCAGGCTCCTCCATCCATGGGATTTTCCAGGCGAGAGTACTGGAGTGAGGTGCCATTGCCTTCTCTGAGTGACTCACTGGCTACTCCTAAAACATTATATAGGCCTAAATTGGAGCCCTAGGGGAAAGAAGACTCTTAAGAACTTGAATATATCTCCCAATGCCAATATTTTAATTCCTCAAATAAAAAAAGGTAGCAAGGCCTTAATTTTGTGTGATATAACATCTTAAGACTCCTCAATATTTTTCTTTAGTCATTACCAAATTTCTTAAGACTGCAAGAATTTCTGGTTCTCAGTAACGAACGGACTGTGGTTAGGTGAAAGAGAAGAATGCCTACTTCCTCAGATAATGACCTGAAAAAATTAAAAGGGTCTGCTTCCTCTATAAGAGCTATTCTCTCCTCTGCCGCAGGGAAAGTAAAATATCCCTAAACTGGCTAATTTAACCAAAAAGGAGCATCAGTTCCTCTTACTCAACATGCTAGCCTGGTGTAAGAGAGTATAGTGTTGTGTTAACATCTAACTATGTAGTCATGGACAAATTAATAACTTACCAAGTCAGAAGAACTGGGAAACCCTGGTCAAGTTACTAATCTTTCTAGCCAGGCCAACTGGCTGGTAATTACACTATTATCAATAATTCACAATATGAGCATGAGCCAATCCTCACACTTCATTTTCTTCAAATGTCAAATTAAGATAATACTCTTGCTTCCTTATTTGCCTTTAAGCTGTTCCTTGAATTTTGTTCCTCAATGTCCTACTTGTAGACATCAGTCAAACCCTAGGTATAATATCATGGATCAAGATGGCTCACTACAGATTAAGCAAGTTAGACCTCATGTTATTGTCAACTCCCCCAGGTGCCACTAATGACTTCTCTTGCTGATACCAGATTTTCCAGTGTGGCAGGCAGCCAATAAGATGATCCCCAGTGATTTCCCCATCCATTACATAACTTTCCCCTTAGGTGTGGGTTGGGCCCAGTGACTCTTTTCTAACAAAGAGAATACAGCAAAAGTGGTCCCTGGTGGCCCAGACAGTAGAGAATCTGCCTGCGGTATGTGAGACTTGGGTTGGATCCCTGGGACAGGAAGATCCCCTGGAAAAGGGGATGGCTACCCACTCCAGTATTCTTGCCTGGGGAATTCCATGGACAGAGAAGCCTGGCGGGTTCCAGTCCATGGGGTCACACAGAGTTGGACATGACTGAGCCACTGACTCACTAATCACTTCTGAGACTGCATTACGAAAAGACTGTTACTGCGCCTTGCTCATTCCTTGTTGTTCCTGCTCTTATTCTGATAAAGCAGCTATCATGTTGCTAGGTACTCTATGGAGAGGTCCACATGGAAATGAATTGAGGGAGGCCTCCAGCTAACAAATAATCGAGACTCTGAAAGTCCACATGAGCCAGTCAATCCTCACACCTCATTTTCATCACATGTCAAATTAAGACATTCTAGCAAGCAAGTGAACAAGCATGGAAGTAAATCTTTTTGCTCTCCGGTAAGTCTTCAGATGAGACTACAGCTCTGACCAACACTATGACTGCAGCCTTGTGAGAGAACCTAGAGGCAAAGGTACCGGGCTGAACAATGCCTAGATTCCTGACCCTCAGAAACTCAGAGATACAAATGGGTACTGTTTTAACCCAAGAAGTTTGGGGATAATTTGTTACGTGCAGCAATAGATCAGAAACCATGATAGAGAGTATTTGTACTGAAGTGGTATTTTTCAAATAACTGTATCTTAATCCATGCTAGTGGTTACGATTTAATTTAGTGCTAGAGAGCCTCAACCAGCATTTGTTAATGGAATAGCATGGGATGAAATAGAACAGAATAGGATTTAAAAAAAATTAAAACTGGATGTGTGTTAAAAATAAATATTGTCCTACAAAACTTTTATTCATAAGTTCATTAAACTGTCATGATATCAAATATATTTCTTAATATGAGTTGGGCCAAAAATGTTTAAAAGACATAACCTTAAAGAGTGATTGTAAAAACCAAATGAGGAAATAAACTGAACTCTTGTTACGGTCTGAATGTTTATGTCTTCTCAAAATTCACATGTTAGAGTTCTAATGCCTAATGTAATGGTAAGAAGTTTATGAGGGTGGAGGCCTCATGAACAGGATCCCAGCTTTAACAAAGAGACTTCACAGGGCTCCCTAGCCCCCTCTACCATGTGAGGATATAATGAGAAGTCTGAAAGATAATCTCCACCCAACCATGCTGGTGCCATGACCCTGCACTTCCAAGACTCCAGAAGAGTGAGAAGGACATTTTTGTGTTTATAAGCCACCCAGTCTGTGGTATGTTGTCATACAGCCTGAAAGAATGAAGACAACTCTTTTCTCCTCTGCTTGGCCAAATTCGATAAAATGTCAAGGCCTGGTTCAAGTCTTACCTCTCTCTACAGTTTCCCTTCACCACTCCGTTTCACTGGCTTTTTCTCTTCTTGGTATATTAGCCCTGCAAAATTCAGTGTTAGTTGTAGTACATTACATTATTTTGAGCATGGGATGTGTGCATGTGTGCCCAGTCATTAAGTCGTGTCCCACTCTTTCCGACTTCATGGACTGTAGCCTACCAGACTCCTCTGTCCATGGGATTTCCCAGGCCAGGATACTAGAGTGGGTTGTGATACCCTCCACCAGGACATCTTTTCGACTCAGGGATCAAAACCACAACTCCTGCATCTCCTGCATTGGCAAGTGGATTCTTTACCACTGAGCCACCTGGGAAGCCCCTTATGATGGGATACTTCTCCTGAAATAGATGGCAAGAAATTTGACACCAAGGCTGTGACTTCACTTCTCTGTATCCTCCACAGTATATATCAGTTCAGTCAGTTCAGTTGCTAAGTTGTGTCCGACTCTTTGCTACCCCATGGACTGCAGCACACTAGGCTTCCCTGTCCATCACCAACTCCCAGAGCATGTTCAAATTCATGTCCATCGCATTGGTGATGCCATCCAACAGACTTTATTTTCTTGAGCTCCAAAATCACTGCATATGGTGACCGCAGCTATGAAATTAAAAGGTATTTGCTCCTTTGAAGGAAAGCTATGACAAACTTACGCAGCATATTAAAAAGCAGAGACATCATTTTGCCAACAAAGGGCTGTATAGTCAAAGCTATGGTTTTTGCAGTATTTGTGTACAGATGTGAGACTTGGACCATAAAGAAGGCTAAGTGCTAAAGAATTGATGCTTTCGAATTGGGGTGCTGGAGAAGACCCTTGAGACTGCAGTGAGATGACACCAGCCAATCCTTAAGTAAAGCAACCCTAAACATTCCGAAGGTCTGTTGCTGAAGCTCCACTATTCTGGCCTCCTGAAGCTGTCACCTCACTGGAAAAGACTCAGATGCTGGGAAAGATTGAAGGCAAAAGGAGAAGGAGGCGGTAGAGGATGAGATGGTTAGACAGCATCACTGACTCAGTGGATATGAATTTGAGCCAACTTCGGGAGATAGTGGAGGACAGAGGAGTCTAGCATGCTACAATCCATGATGTCACAAAGAGCTGGACACAACTTAGCAACTGAAGGACAACACATAAAACAAGTAAAGCAAACGCTTCGGGTTCCCCTCTGTTGATAGAAGCTAATTATGAAGGGACACAGGAATGCAGAGCAGCTCTGCAACTGTCTCTGTGCCTCAGGCAGAAAAATGGGCCCCGCAAAGATACCATATTCTAACTCCTAGAAGATACGAGGTACGTTTTTAAAAATTTATTGGAGTATAGTCGATTCACAATGTTGTATTAGTATCAGGTGTAAAGCAAATTGAATCATATACATATATCAACTCTTTTTTAAGATTTGATTCCCATATATACAGGCCATTACAGAGCACTGAGTATAACCTGTGCTATACAGCAGCTTCTTATAAGGTATCTATTTTATATAGTAGTGCGTATATGTCAGTCCCAGTCTCCCAATTTATCATTCCCCCAACCCCCTGTTAACTATAAGACTGTTTTCCACATTTGTGATTCTACTTCTGTTTTGTAATTAAGTTCATTTGTACCCTTTTTCTTAAAAAATTCACTTTGACTGCCAATCTTTTTTTAAAATGATTTATTTGGCTGCTTTGGCTCTTAGTTGCAGCATGCAGTATCTTTGCTGCATCATGTGGGACCTTTTCTTGCAGTGCACGGACTCTGGTTGTGGCTCCTGCTTGGGCTCAGCAGTTTGTGGTACATGCTTTAGTTGCTCGATGGCATGTGGGATCTTAGTTCCCCAATCAGGGATTGAACCCAAGTTTCTTGCATTGCAAGGCAGATTCTTAACCACTGGATCACCAGAGAAGTCCCTTTACCCCTCTTTTTAAAGATTCCATGTATAAGCGACATCATATAATATTTGTCTTCTTGTGTCTGACTTACTTCACTCAGTATGACAATCCCTAAGACAATCCATGTTGCTGCAGGCATTATTTTGTTCTCTTTTATAGAAGAGTAATATTTCATTGTATATATGGACCACATCTTCTTTATCCATTCCTCTTTATTAAAAGACATTTACCATATTTTAATACTTGGAACCTGTGAATGGTATTTTGGATGGAAATAAGATCATTCTAAATGAGATGAAGGTTAGGATCCTGAAATGAGGAAAGAATCCTGGTCTACAGGGTGGGCCCTAAAAGCAGTGTATTCTTATAAACAGAAGGCGGAAGGAGATACAGGACAGATGGAAGAGAAGGCACTGAACCCACAGAGGCAGAGACAAGAGTCATGCAGCTAGAGACCAAGACATGCTGGCTGTCACCAGAAGCTGGGAGAACTAAGGAACAGATTCTCCCCGGAGTCTCCAGACGGAGCGTGGCCCTACTGCTGATACACTTGATTTCAACCTACTGATACTGGTTTTGGACACCTGGACTTCAAAATTATGAGAGAATAAATTTATTTCATGCTACTAAGTTTGTGGGAGTTTGTTCCAGTAGCCACAAGACATTTATACACCCCTCAATACAATTTGCACCTTTGTGTCCCAGGCTCTCCAACATTGATGTATCATATGCTTTACCGAATACCAACAATGCTCCTCCTGTCTTTCAGGAAAATAACCTGAAATGCAGAGGCTAACTTTCTCCCCCACGAAAAGATGAGGCTAGTTTATTGCCACATATTCCAGACTATCCCTAGTGGGAAGTGCTCTTGACAAATTTTCTCAAAGAAAGCTGGACAGTTCCACATCTGTACCATTTGTAGCAACTCTGAAGTCATGCCAGTCTTGATCGAGTTCCCCAGAAGCAGAGCCTGAGACACAGCTTGTTCAAATAACTGTTTGGGGGATGCTGTTAGGATAACAGGGGGAGGTGACAGAAAGAAACAGAACGTGTGTGAATGCTCAGTTCCTTCAGTTGTGTCCAACTCTTTACAACCATATGGACTGACTGTAGGCTCCTCTCTCCATGGGATTCTCCAGGCAAGAATACTGGAGTGAGTTGCCATATCCTCCTTCAGAGAATCTTCCTGAACCAGAGATCAAACCCAAGTCTCCTGAATCTCCTGCATTGGCAGGAGGGTTCTTTACCCACTAAGTCACCTGAGAAGCCCAAAAGGCAGAACAGTCAGGGACAAAAAAAAAAAAAAAGAGTCAACTATGGTTTCAGCCAGAGACTGACTTCAGTCTGACCTCATACAGATTTTGCAATACAAAGTTAATCCCACCTTAAGGTAAGCAGGTCAGTCTTTTATCTTACACTATCACTCCAAGATTGGGACACAAGAAGATGGGAGAAGAGAGAGAAATTACAGTCTCCAAGGCAAAGAACAACTGATATTGTAGGCTTGTTTTATGGGCTTGTTAAAAGGAATGATTGACAAAAATATCTGTAAGGAAAACCACATATTTATAGAAGGTTTGAACATTCTTCGGCATTGCCCTTCTTTGGGATTGGAATGGCAACTGATCTTTTCCATTCCTGTGGCCACTGCTGAGTTTTCCAGATTTGCTGGTATATTGAATGCAGCACTTTAACAGCATCATCTTTTAGGATTTGAAATAGCTCAGCTGGAAGTCCATCACCTCCACTAGCTTTGTTCATAATAGTGTTTCCAAAGGCCCACTTGACTTCACACTCCAGGATGTCACACCATCCTGGTTATCTGGGTCATAAAGTCCTTTCTTGTACAGTTCTTCTGTGTATTCTTGCCACTTCTTCTTAATCTTTTCTGCTTCTGTTAAGTATTTGCCATTTCTGTCCTTTATTGTGCCCACCTTTGCATGAAACGTTCCCCTGGTATCTCCAATTTTCTCGGAGAGATCACTAGTCTTCCCATTCTATTGTTTTCCTCTATTTTTTTGCACTGTTCACTTAAGAAAGCTTTCTTGTCTCTCCTTGCTATTCTCTGGAACTTTGCATTCAGTTAGGTAGCTTTCCTTTTCTCCTTTGCTTTTCACTTCTCTTCTTTTCTCCACTATTTGCACAGCCTCCTGAGACAACAATTTTGCCTTCTTGCTTTTCTTTTTCTTTGAGATGGTTTTGGTTACTGCCTCATGTACAGAGTTAAAAATCTCCATCCATAGTTCTTCAGCCTTTGTCTATCAGATCTAATCCCTTGAATCTATCTGTCACTTTCACTGTATAATTATAAGGGATTTTATTTAGGTCACACCTGAATAGCCTACTAGTTTTCCCTAGTTTCTTTAAGTCTTAATTGTGCAATAAGGAGCTGATGATCTGAGCCAGTGTCAGCTCCAGGTCTTATTTTTGCTGACTGTATAGAGCTCCATTTATAGCAGCAAAGAATACAATCAGTTTTATTATGGTATTAACCATCTGGTGATGCCCACGTGTAGTCTTCTCTTGTGTTGTTGGAAGAGGGTGTTTGGTATAACAAGTTTGTTCTCTTGGCAAAACTTTGTTAGCCTTTGTCCTGCTTCATTTTGTTCTCCAAGGCCAAACTTTTGCATCTTATTTCAGTTATTTGTTGACCTCCTACTTTTACATTCCAATCCCCTATGATGTGAAAGACCTCTTTTTTTGGTGTTAGTTCTAGAAGGTCTTGTAGGTCTTCATAGAATCACTTGATGCAGCTTCTTTAGCATCAGTGGATGGGGCACAGACTTGGATTACTGTGATGTTGAATGGTTTGCCTTGGAAATGAACCAAGATCATTCTGTCGTTTTTGAGATTGCATCCAAGGACTGTATCTCAGACTCTTTTCTTAACTATGAGGCCTACCCCATTTATTCTAAGGGATTCTTGCCCACAGTAGTAGATATAATGATCATTTAAATTAAATTTACCCATTCCTGTCCATTTTAGTTCACTGATTCCCAAGGTGTCGATGCTGACTTTGTCATCTCTTGCTTGACCATGTCATTGGGTCATAGAAAAAGCAAGGGAATTCCAGAAAAAACATATACCTCTAATTCATTAACTACACTAAAGCCTTTGACTATGTGGATCACAACAAACTGGAAAATTCTTAAAGAGATGGGAATACCAGACCATCTTACCTGCCTCCTGAGAAACCTATATGCAGGCCAAGAAACAACAGTTAGAACCAAACATGGAACAACAGACTGGTTCCAAATAGGAAAAGGAGTACATCAAGGCTGTATATTGTCACCCTGCTTATTTAACTAGTATACAGCGTACATCATGCAAAATGCGGGGCCGGATGAATCACAAGCTGGATTCAAGATTGCCAGTAGAAATATCAACAACCACCGATAGGCAGATGATACCACCCTAATGGCAGAAAGCAAAGAGTAACTAAAGAGCCGCTTGATGAATATGAAATAAGAGAATGAAAGAGTTGGCTTAAAACTCAACATTTAAAAAACGAAAGTCATGGCATCTAGTACCATCACCTCATGGCAAACAGAAGGGGAAACAATGGAAACAGTGACAGACTTTATTTTCTTGGGCTCCAAAATCACTGCAGATGGTGACTACAGCTATGAAATTAAAAGACACTTGCTCCTTGGAAGAAAAGTTATGGCAAATCTAGAGAGCATATTATGAAACGGAAACATCACTTTGCAGACAAAAGTCTATACAGTCAAAGCTATGTTTTTTTCAGTAGTCAGGTACGGATGTGAGCTGGACCATATAGAAGATTGATCATTTGATGCTTTTGAATTGTGGTGCTAGAGAAGACTCTTGAGAGTCCCTTGGACTGCAAAGGAGATCAAACCAAATCCAGAACCCTGAATATTCACTGGATTACTGATGCTGAAGTTGAAGCTCCAATACTTTGGCCATCTGATATGAAGAGCCAGCTGATTGAAAAAAAAACTCTGATTCTGGGAAAGATTGATGGCAAGAGGAGAAGGGAGTGACAGAGGATGAGATGGCTGGATGGCATCACTGCCTCAATGGAGATGAGTCTGAACAAACTCTGGGAGATAATGAAGGACAGGGAAGCCTGGTGTGCTGCAGTCCATGGGGTCGCAAACAGTCAAGATATGACTGAACTGAACTGATCATTTGTCAAGACAAATTTAGATTTATCCTAAAGTGCTGGCCAACAGCAGGCAGTTTGGACTCTGAGCTCCCAGAGCCTGTTGCACATCATGGCAACCTAGTTTTTGTGTGGTTGCAAAATAAACATGGCTGTCAGCAGAGTCGTAGTGAAATCATACTCAGTTCAGAGAATGTCTTTAGAAGGCATGCTCTTACAGGCCTATGGAAGGACCTCTCCCTGGCAGGTGAAGCTACAGATGGAGCACCTGTGTGACTTTGTGGCCATGGTGGATCCTGTTTGAGTCCAGGGTGAAAGGCATGATCCAAACACAGCCAAGATGGAACAAGGGCTATTCTGTTTGTTCCCCAGGCACACAGGGTGAAACAGCAAAGCAACTGAAGAGGTATGAATTCCACCCTTCAGGGGGGTAAACATGTGACCTGCAAAGCCTAGGTTTCTATCATTTCAATCCAAAACTTCTGAGTAAGTCCTTGGAACTTAGAAAATGCCTCCTGAATTTTGAAAACATTTCTGAGATGCATTAGGCTGCTGCCTTTGCTGAGGTCAGCTGAGTGCAAAATCCTGGGCAGAGATGAAATGACGAAGAGTGGAAACCATGACCATGGGTGGGCTAGCCAGCACGGCCAAGTTTATGACCCTTTACACAGCACCCTCAGCTTGGATCTTAACTGGTTTAACCAGATGGATTCTTCATAAATAAAAGCCATTTTATAAATAGAATAAAATGGAGCCATTTAAGTCCCCCCAAAAGAAGAAAGTACATGATGTCAGAATAAAGGGCAGTCTGATAAGTTGAATAGACTTAGTTTTAGGGACCACGCATTACTTTCTGCTCACCTTTTTCATTTTACCTCACATCAGGACTCTCGAGTGTTCTGTCAGCCACAATTTGAGACTCAAGCCCCTTTAGACATCTTCCTTTCCATTCAAACTGAAGAGAGCCTGGCTCTCTCTGGCACTTAATAAATCAAGGGCAAATGAAATATCTGCCCCAAATTAAGGATGTACAAAGGTCATGGAAACTTTAAATCAACTATTCACAACTTAATTTTTCTAATACCCTCAGGGATTTATTATCTCAATAAGGCTGACAGAAAAAGTTTCAATAACTTAAATAAAAGTTTACTTTTTGTTTTAGGTATCTGTATCATTTAACCTTTTCTTAAAAATAGGTTGTGTTTAACATTTACTGAGTGCCTGATTATATGTCAGATGGTGTGTGGCTCAGTGGTAAAGAATCTGCCCGCCAAAGGAGCCACAGGAGATACGGGTTCAGTCCCTGGGTTGGGAAGATCCCCTGCAGGAGGAAATGGCAACCCCCTCCAGTATTCTTGCCTGGAGAATCCCATGGATGGAGGAGCCTGGTGGGCTACAGCCCCTGGGGTTGCAAAGAGTCAGACACAACTAAGTGATTGAGCATGCATGCACATGCCAAGGACACGTACATCCATTTCCCCCATTTTTATAAATTAAGATAATTTTGCATAATAAAATTTAGACTTTTTTTAACCATGTATTCTAGGAGTTTTGACAAATACATATACTGTGTAACTATTACCCCAGTGAAGATACAGTTTCTTCAGCCCTCAAATCCCCCCTCACCTCTTATTTAGTTATCCCCTATCCTTACCCTCAGAACCTGGAAACCACTGATCTATTTTCTGACTTTATCGTTCCGCCTCTTCCAGAATGCACACATGATAATGCTCTAGATTTCCATATAAGTGGAACCATACAGTATGTTGCCTCTTGAACCTGGCTTCTTGCACTTGTCACAGTGCATCTGTTTGGGATGTGTCAATCGTTCCTGCCTTGTTACTGCGCAGCACGACACAGTCTGTTCATCCATTCACCCACTAAGTACTCACTGTTTCCATTTAGGAGGCAGAGAGAGTTAAATAAAGCAGGTATCAACATTCACATACAGGTTTTTTTTAAATAAATTTATTTATTTTAATTGGAGGTTAATTACTTTACAATATTGTATTGGTTTTGCCATACATCAACATGTATCCGCCACAGGTATACACGTGTTCCCCATCCTGAACCCCCCTCCCTCCTCCCTCCCCGTACCATCCCTCTGGGTCGTCCCAGTGCACCAGCCCCAAGCATCCAGTATCATGCATGGAACCTGGGCTGGCGACTCGTTTCGTATATGATATTATACATGTTTCAATGCCATTCTCCCAAATCATCCCACCCTCTTCCTCTCCCACAGAGTCCTCACATACAGTTTTAATGTGAATGTCTGCATTTCTCCTCGGTAATTACCTAGGAGTGGAATACCTGAGTCTTAAGGTAAGTGTATAGTTAATTTTTTAAGAAACTAGCAAACATTTTTCAAAATGACTATATCATTTTTCATTTCCAACAAGCAATGAAGAAGAATTATACTTACTCTATATCTCTGCAAGCCCTTGTTACTGTAAATTCTTATGCATATATATATTTATATACATGTGTATCTCTCTCTCTATATATATATATATCGTGTGTGTGTGTATATATATATATACACACACAGTGGTATTCCTTGTGGTTTTAACTTTTTAAAATTGAGATTAAAATTACATAATAAAAATTCACAATTTTAACCAAATTTTAATGTGTACAACTCAGTGGTTTTTAGTATATTCAAAATATATGCAACCATCACCACTGTCTGATTCCACAGAGAGTGGAATGTATCAGACAATGATGATGATTAATTTTATGTGCCAACTTGATTGGTCCATGGATACTCAGGGAATCAAATATTGTTCAGAGTGTTCCTATGAGGCTGCTTTAAGATGAAAATTCATGGGAAGATAGCTCCTTAAAGATCTGAAAACTCTATTCAATAGTTTATTTCAATAATTTCCAAAAAAAGTTACACAAAACACTCAAAGCATAACTTAATTGATTAAAAGGTTACAGTCCTTGGAGCACTGCTAACAGATCAAGAAAGCATGATCAAGAAATCTGTAGAATTAAAATTCTACAAGAAAGCATTTCAAAGATGAAAGGAGAACCAGGAAAGGTAAGTTCACACTGAGACCAGGACTGAGCTACATTCTGTTCTGATGGGAGACTATCTCCCAGGAGGGATTACTTCACTCCAGCAGGAGAAACTGTACAAGATTTTTTTTAAAATAAGGGATGTTTCTGATAGTTTCAGAATGCCCATACAATGATTCTCTAGATTTCCATATAAATGGAATCTTACAAGGTGTCACCTTTAGAGCCTGGTTTAGCACAGAGAATAGCCTTCTGAGTCTGGTCAGGATGAGTCAACAGTTTCTTGGGCAAACTTTTGTTGGAGCCCTCTGAGCATCTCTGGTGGGTATGGGGTTTGATTCTAAACACAGTTTCACCCCTTTCTACCGTCTTGCTGGTACTTCTCTGTCATTGGACACGGGGTATCTCCTCACTGTCGCTCCAGCGCCTAACTCAATGAAACTATGAGCCATGCCGTGCAGGGCCACCCAAGACGTACAGGTCATGGTGGAGAGTTCTGGCAAAATGTGGTTTCACTGGAGAAGGCAATGACAAACCACATCAGTATTTGAGAATCCCATGAACAGTATGAAAAGGCAACAAGATAGGACACTGAAAGATGAACTCCCCAGGTTGGTAGGTGCCCAATATGCTACTGGAGAAGAGTGGACAAATCACTCCAGAANGTACCATCCCTCTGGGTCGTCCCAGTGCACCAGCCCCAAGCATCCAGTATCATGCATGGAACCTGGGCTGGCGACTCGTTTCGTATATGATATTATACATGTTTCAATGCCATTCTCCCAAATCATCCCACCCTCTTCCTCTCCCACAGAGTCCTCACATACAGTTTTAATGTGAATGTCTGCATTTCTCCTCGGTAATTACCTAGGAGTGGAATACCTGAGTCTTAAGGTAAGTGTATAGTTAATTTTTTAAGAAACTAGCAAACATTTTTCAAAATGACTATATCATTTTTCATTTCCAACAAGCAATGAAGAAGAATTATACTTACTCTATATCTCTGCAAGCCCTTGTTACTGTAAATTCTTATGCATATATATATTTATATACATGTGTATCTCTCTCTCTATATATATATATATCGTGTGTGTGTGTATATATATATATACACACACAGTGGTATTCCTTGTGGTTTTAACTTTTTAAAATTGAGATTAAAATTACATAATAAAAATTCACAATTTTAACCAAATTTTAATGTGTACAACTCAGTGGTTTTTAGTATATTCAAAATATATGCAACCATCACCACTGTCTGATTCCACAGAGAGTGGAATGTATCAGACAATGATGATGATTAATTTTATGTGCCAACTTGATTGGTCCATGGATACTCAGGGAATCAAATATTGTTCAGAGTGTTCCTATGAGGCTGCTTTAAGATGAAAATTCATGGGAAGATAGCTCCTTAAAGATCTGAAAACTCTATTCAATAGTTTATTTCAATAATTTCCAAAAAAAGTTACACAAAACACTCAAAGCATAACTTAATTGATTAAAAGGTTACAGTCCTTGGAGCACTGCTAACAGATCAAGAAAGCATGATCAAGAAATCTGTAGAATTAAAATTCTACAAGAAAGCATTTCAAAGATGAAAGGAGAACCAGGAAAGGTAAGTTCACACTGAGACCAGGACTGAGCTACATTCTGTTCTGATGGGAGACTATCTCCCAGGAGGGATTACTTCACTCCAGCAGGAGAAACTGTACAAGATTTTTTTTAAAATAAGGGATGTTTCTGATAGTTTCAGAATGCCCATACAATGATTCTCTAGATTTCCATATAAATGGAATCTTACAAGGTGTCACCTTTAGAGCCTGGTTTAGCACAGAGAATAGCCTTCTGAGTCTGGTCAGGATGAGTCAACAGTTTCTTGGGCAAACTTTTGTTGGAGCCCTCTGAGCATCTCTGGTGGGTATGGGGTTTGATTCTAAACACAGTTTCACCCCTTTCTACCGTCTTGCTGGTACTTCTCTGTCATTGGACACGGGGTATCTCCTCACTGTCGCTCCAGCGCCTAACTCAATGAAACTATGAGCCATGCCGTGCAGGGCCACCCAAGACGTACAGGTCATGGTGGAGAGTTCTGGCAAAATGTGGTTTCACTGGAGAAGGCAATGACAAACCACATCAGTATTTGAGAATCCCATGAACAGTATGAAAAGGCAACAAGATAGGACACTGAAAGATGAACTCCCCAGGTTGGTAGGTGCCCAATATGCTACTGGAGAAGAGTGGACAAATCACTCCAGAAAGAATGAAGAGACAGAGCCAAAGCAAAAACATGCCCAGTTGTGGATGTGACTGGTGATGGAAGTAAAGTCTGATGCTATAAAGAGCAATATTGCATAGGAACCTGGAATGTTAGGTCCATGAATCAAGCCAAATGAGAAGTGCTCAAACAGCAGATGACAAGAATAAACATCGACATTTTAGCAATCAGCAAACTAAAATGGACAGGAATGGGTGAATTTAACTCAGATGACCACTATATCTACTACTGTGGGCAAGAATCCCTTAGAAGAAATGGAGTAGCCATCATAGTCAACAAGAGTCTGAAATACAGTTCTTGGATGCAATATCAAAAATAACAGAATAATCTTTGTTCATTTCCAAGGCAAACCATTCACTATCACGGTAATTCAACTCTATTTCCCAACCAGTAATGCTGAAGAAACTGAAGTTGAACAGTTCTATGAAGACCTACAAGGCTTTCTAGAACTAACACAAAAAAAAGATGTCCTTTTCATTTTAGGGGACTGGAATGCAAAAGTAGGAAGTCAAGNTGTGAGAGATTAGGGGCAGGAGGAAAAGGGGACAACAGAGGATGAGATGGCTGGATGGCATCACTGACTCGATGGGCGTGAGTCTGAGTGAACTCCAGGAGTTGGTGATGGACAGGGAGGCCTGGCGTGCTGCAATTCATGGGGTCGCAAAGGGTTGGACACGACTGAGTGACTAACTGAACTGAACTGAAGATCACTATAGATGGTGACTGCAGCCATGAAATTAAGCTTGTTTCTCAGAAGGAAAGTTATGACCAACCTAGACAGAATACTAAAAAAGCAGACACATTACTTTGCCAACAAAGTTCCATCTAGTCAAAGCTTTGCTTTTTCCAGTAGTCGTGTATGAATGTGAGAGTTGGACTATAAAGAAAGCTGAGTGCCAAAGAATTGATGCTTTTGAGCTGTGATGTTGGAGAAGACTCTTGAGAGTCCCCTGGACTGCAAGGAGATCCAATCAGTCCATCCTAAAGGAGATCAGTGCTGGGTGTTCTTTGGAAGAACTGGTGCTGAAGCTGAAACTCTAATACCTTGCCACCTGATGCAAAAAACTGACTCATTTGAAAAGACCCTGATGCTGGGAAAGGTTGAAGGTGGGAGGAGAAGGGTACAACAGAGGATGCAATGGCTGGATGGCATCACTGACTCAATGGACATGAGTTTGAGTAAGCTCCCAGAGTTGGGTGATGGACAGGGAGGCCTGGAGTGCTGCAGTCCATGGGGTTGCAAAGAATCATACACGACTGAGTGACTGAACTGAACTCTTCCTTACTTGTTATTGCCGACCAGTTAAATGAATGTTTATCCATTCATCTGTTCATTTGATATTTTTCATTACGGGACATCCCACAACACCAGAGCAGGGCATTTGAGAACAAACGTCTGGGCCAGAAGTCAAAGAAAATGTGAAAGGAAGACAGGCTCTTAATTCCAGCAAACAACTTGGGAAAGCAGACCAGCTTGAGAAGCATAGTGATCTGTTAGAAGTCAGTGGAACCTTCCCCAAAAGAGAGGAGCGTCCGGGAAGGGGAAGCTAATACACTAGAGGCAAAGCCGGAGCCTCAGGAAAAGAAGCCACAAGAGAAAATGCTGCTTAAGGTTTGAATATCCAAAAGCAGAGGACTTCATCTGAAGGTGCCCTCAGCAGAGGCACTGCCGGTCTCTAAGCCCCGGGGACACACACTTCAGAAGCATCAACAGCAGCTTTGTTCGGGAATCTTGTTCGACATGATTCTCCAAAAACAAAAAGTATGAGGAAAAGGGAGTACCTCTGCCAGAAGGCAGGTTTTTAGATCTAAGCAATTTTCCAGTAAGAAGGCATGGACCAAGGATACAGTCTTCCCTCCATCTACAGGAGACTGGTTTCAGGAACCTAACATGGATACCAAAATTCCTGCATGTTCAAGTCATTTACTGGATCCTGTATCTGTGAGTTCAGACTCTGCAGATTCTGCCAAGTACAGATCTGACCTGTGGATGGTTGAATCTGCAGATGCAGAACCCATGGACAGGAACCACCAACTGCCCTGAGCAAAGAATAGAAAATGCCTTTTCTAGAAGAGATAGTAAAGGTCAGAAAACTAGAAAAAGTCCCACTTTCATTCACCACAGGGTGGCAGCTGGAGGATCAGAGTGGAAACAGGAACATGGGGCTCAAAGAAGAAATCAAAGTGAAGAGATTTTGCAGGATAGGGAAGAAGGGCAAGTCAAATGAGAAGTGGTGATTACAGCTGCTGCCACTGCATATTTCTAAACTCTGAAAGAAGACAGCAGCATCTCAAAAGCCACTTTCAGAGAGTGGAGTGTGTACACAAATTTTCTAACACAGAACAATGTCTAATGGTAAATATATATCTCCTGTGTGCATTTAAATTTGGAGGTCATGAGTTCTGGACAACTAGCATTGACTGACCAACAGCCTAATGAGACAAATCAAAATCTTTTCCTCTGTTTTTTCTCCATCACTTGGAAATCACTGGAGTTCTGACAAAACTGAAAAGGGTAAGAAACTTCGAAGTTGGTTTCTGGACATTGGCCTTTAGACTTTCAACTCATTAAAGGGAGATGTGTATTCAAATTTGGGCTATGTCCACATTGTCAGGGCCTTAGTGTCAGACCTGTTTTATGCTTTTGATATCAACGTTTCCATTTACTTTCTTAGCAGGTCATTTGAGGTCGTGATGGAGAAAGAAGACAGATTCAACAGAGTGGGAGATAGGAGAGCACGTGAATTCCAGCCTAGGTGGACAGTGACCTTGGATTTAATGAATGGACTGATCTATTTCAGAGCCTTCTATAGGTAAATACATTACAATACATTGGATCTGTAAATACAGCAGAGCCAGAGGGGAAATGGGATTGGATGGCAGAATGGGAACAAAATGGATAAAGACAACAGAAAAGGTGCTAAATATAGCAACAAAACAAAACCCTGTAGTCTGAGAATTCAAAATAATGTATCTCTTTGTGGGAGTGAAAATTGTTATCCTGTGACACATAATGTGGTGATGGCTGAAGATTTAAATTAAGTAGTCCTTATGGAACAACTATGCTTGCCTGTTACTAATGTCAGCTCTCTGGGGCTTATAGGATTGAACCTCTATGATCAGAGCAACTTGGCCCCAGTGATGAATACAGCCACATGACTAACTAGATAAAGTCTGATGAATGAATTGCTACAAGAAAAAGGATCAGACAAAATCCTACCCACATATTCAAAATTAATCAAATAAGATTAAAGAGCAAAATCAAATAAAGAAAAGAAGGCCAGTTTCTGACTTTAGAGTCTATATCAGAGGGCCATTAGCCCAGCATAGGAACCCCAAATGTGAAACAACCCATGGACTAGAGCCAGAGGTTCAGTGGCTTTTGCCAACTGCTGCTTCGGTGTGACCTCTAGAATTTCACCGAGATCTGCTCTTCATATGTCCCTTAACCTTGGAAATCCCCATTGCTCTCATAAAAGAGAGAATCCCTTTGCTGCTTTGCTCCTCTTCCCGTAAGAAAGGACTCCAATTAGACAGGGTCATCTAAGCACTTTGATTAGATAATATTCCTCTTAATAGATTATAAACCTGAAACACTTGCCATTCTGTCTACCCAACCAGAATTAGTTACTTCCATGGGTTACAGTAACAGATTTTAAAATAGGAGTTTGTCAGTGAAAATAAACAGAATAGGGTAATCTTACTCTCTCCTCTTTTATTTATCCATAGCCTGATCCCAGGTGATGTGAGTGGTAAAGAACCTGCCTGCCAATGCAGGACGTAAAAGACAAGGGTTCAATCCCTGAGTCAGGAAGATGCCCTGGAAGAGGGCAGGACAACCCACGCCAGTATTCTCGCCTGGAGAATCCCATGGACAGAAGAGCCTAGTGGGCTATAGTCCATGGGGTCACAAAGAGCCAGACACAACTTACCGAATGAACCACCACCACAACAGCCTGATTGCTTTGACTGCAAGGAGATCAAACAGGTCAATCCTAAAAGAAATCAACCCTGAATATTCACTGGAAGGATTGATGCTGAAGCTGAAACTCCCAGTCCTTTGGCGACCTGATTCGAACAGCTGACTTACTGGAAAAGACCCTGATGCTGGGAAGGATTGGGGGCAGGATGAGAAGGGAGCGACAGAGGATGAGATAGTTGGATGGCATCATCAACTCAACGGACATGAATTTGCACAAACTCTGGAAGGTAGTGAAGGACGGGGAAGCCTGACGTGCTGCATGCAGCCCATGGGGGCGCAGAGAGTTGGACACAACTTCTCCACTAAACAATAAAAACAACACAGCCTGACGGCTTGGGAGCCAGCTATATCCCATCTTAAACCATGCCCAGGTACATCTACAGCTAAGAGACTCTGAGGCAAAAAATCTCCTCTTCCTTTTATCTGAAGTCTTTCCTCTGTTAAGATAAACTTTCTTTATAAAGACTAGGTTGTCCACTCTCGATCCTCTGGAAAGGGTGACCATATAATTTACTGTGAAACTCGGACACTGGACTGAAAGGGGGAAATTGTGTAAACCATAAATTCCAGGAAAACCGGCTATCACATGTACTACACTTACTCCATGATCTTGCTATGTTTATGGCTTGTTTTATGAGTATCATGCATTACAAAACTGTTCTTTCAAGTATATTCTCTGAGTCATGTTTTTTTTTGCTTAAAAATAACTGAAACAGCTTAAACTAACTTAAGCCAAAAACAAAAGGAGAGGGGAGATTTATTTTAAAGGGGGGAGGAGATTGATTTTAAGGCTGTAGATGATCCTATGGAATCTAAGAGTGGAAAGTCCAGCAGGTCTTATGAAACGCTTATGGAGCCAGGGACTGGCACAGAGTCCAAGAACAAGGACACGCATCAGTCTCTGGTCTGAACATCTCATCTCCACCTCTCTCTGCTCATCTAATTGAGTTTCTTCTTTCTCTGAGGCCACAAATAAGATCACCTGTGGGAAACTACCCAGTACAAGTCTCTTAGGCTCAGAATAATGCTTCCTTAAAAGATGCCTCCATTCAGACTGGCCGCGTGGTGTCCAAACTCTTCTTCCTCAGCTAGGCAAGAGGCTTGGAATTTTAGTACTCACTTCTGCCTACAGAGTTTCTTAACCATGTTTCTCTTTCTCATGGGGACATTTGAAAACGTGTATTAGGAAACAGATTTTCTGGCACTGACTGTAGGGGAGGGGAGCAGAAAGGCTACACATTCCTCATTGCAAGAGGCAGCCCTATACTTACTATAAAGCGCCCAGGCCCAACCCCAGCATGCCTCTCCTCCACCTTTTTGCTCTCCCAAAATGTCAACAGTGGTGCCACTGAGAGATGCTGAAACACGAAATGCCACCTATCGGAACCTGGACCCCTGAGGGTGCTCTACGTAGGTCACTGGTTTGAGGTGAAGTCCAGCGCTCGTCCAGATCCTGTCACCAGGGTGTGACGTAAGAGAGGTACCTTCAGTGGTCCTGGACAGGAAAATAAAAACTATAGTACAGAGATTTTTCTTGTTATATGCCTTTATACAGCAGCTAAGTGTCATTAAGAAACAGCTGTGGTTCTGGCTATGCTAAACATGGGCCAGTAACAAAACCTCATATAACTGTCCTGATACAGACATCACCCACACACCCTCTGGACACTCTGACCTTCTTCAGAAAGAAAATGTTAAAATTCCTCCATCTCCGATTAAGGTGAGTATCCTGTGTATGCTGACAAGGTGCCGGGTGTTAAAAATAGCCTATTTTGGTCACTGGGATATTTCAGGATATTCCTTGATAATCTTATCAAAGAATTTTTAAATGCCAGAGGCTTTTACCCTCTGGTTTTCACTGACTGCCCAATCTGCCGTTTCCTACACTGACTTTAAGGGACACTTGCTCTATAAATCACAAGGTTTTGAACCCCAGCATCTAGACTAGTTGAACTGATGTGGTAAGGAGGTCTGCAAGGACTTCCAAGATGGGTTTGGCTTTTTTTTTTTGGTGTTTTGTGTCACAGGCCTGTGAGCTGGGGAGCTACTCAGCTCGAGCCCTAATGGGAAGTTGGAGCTTCAGCTCCCAACATGCCCTCCCGGCAGCAGGCACACAGCCCCCTTCCTCTCCTCTGTGCTGTCACGGTCACCACATGGTGATGGCTGGAAACTTGGCTCCCTGCTCTGAGCTGATCCCTTGAAGCCTACTTCAAACTGCCCATATCTCGTGTCAGGAGACAGACAGGAGGTCTGCACTGACATCATTCAGTTATCTAACAGATTTCCTGAATGACGAAGGAAAGAGAAATCCTGAGGTGTAAAAATAAAATTCATCAGCATCAACCACCTTCACGACAGCAGAGCCTCTCTTTTCCTCTTCATTATTAATAAGGCTGAAAGAGAGTCTGAAGTTCTGATCCAGGAAGCATCAAGGGTACACGCAGGAAACCGTCATGTTTTTGCCTCTCGGGCTCGGGTTGACACCTTCCATGCAGGCAGCTCTGGTCCACAATCCAGATGCAGGCTGGCTGTGGTTTAGGCAGAGGCCCTGGGCCAGGCCTGATGTGGACAGATGGCACCTCCCTGGCACATTTTCTTAGGCGGAGTTCAGTGAAGAATCATGGATATTTTCCTGAAGATTAGCAATGTTGACCATCTTTTCATATGACTACTGGCCATCTGTTATGTCTTCTTTGAGGGGAAAAAAAGCCGTCTCCTCAGTTCTTCTGCCCATTTTTTTTTTAAACTTTCTGATAGTGAAGTACAGCTGATTAACAATGTTGTATTACTTTCAAGTGTACAACAAAGTGATTCAATTATACATATACATCGATCTATTCTTTCTCAAATTCTTTTCCCAGTTAGATTGTTACAGAATACTGAGTAGAGTTTCCTGTGTTATACAGTAGGTCCTTGTCACTTATCCATTTGTTGCAATTAACGCTGGTGGAGACAAATAAATATTACAAATAAATACAGAGATAAATGTAGCAGTGTGTACACGTCATCCCAAACTCCCTAACTATCCCTCCCCACCGCCACAGTCTTTCCTGTCTGGTAACCATAAGTTTGTTCTCTAAGTCCGTGAGTTTCTGTTTCGTAAATAAGTTCATTAGTATCCTTTTTTTTAGATTCCACAAATAAGGGATATCACATGATATTTTTCGTTCTCTGTTATAGTTCACTCAATATGACAATCTCTAGTTTCATCCATGGCATTACTTTGCTCCTTTTAATGCCTGAGTAATGTTCCATTGTACATATGTACCACATCTTCTTCATCCATTCCTCTGTCGATGGACATTTACGTTGTTTCCATGTCTTGGCTATTGTAAACAGTGCTGCAATGAACACTGGGTGCATGTAACCTTTCAGACAGTGTTTTTCTCCAGGTATATACCCAGGAGTGAGATTGCAGGATCATATGGTAGCTTGATGCTGAGTTGTGTAAGTTGTTCATATATACTGAATTTAATGCCTTATCAGTCATTTTGCAAATACCTTCTCCCATTCAGTCAGTTGTCTTTTCACTTTGTTGATGGTTTCCTTTGCTGTGCAAAAAATTACAAGTTTAATTAGGTACCTTTATTTTTTGCTTTGCTTTAAGAGATGGATCCCATAAAATATTGCTGGAATTTATGTCAAAGAGTTTTCTCTTCATGTTTTCCTTTAGGTGTTTTACAATATCTGGTCTTATGTTCAGGTCTTTAATCCATTTTGAGTTTATTTTTGTAACGATATTAGAAAATGTTCTAATTTCATTCTTGTACATGGAGCTGTCCAGTTTTTCCAGCACAACTTACTGACAGGACTCTCTTTTCTCTATTGTATATTCTTGCCTCCTCTGTCATAGATTAACCGACCAAAAGTGTGAATTTGTCTCTGGGCTGTCTATTCTGTTCCACTGATCTTTGTATCTGTTTTTGTGTCAGTCCATACTCTTCTGATTACTGTAGCTTTGTAGTACAGCGTGAAGTCAGGGAGAGTGATTCCTCCTGTTCTTTCTCAAAATAGCTTTGGCTATTCTGAGTCTTGTGTTTTACATACAAATTTTAAACTTATTTGTTCTACTGATGTGAAAAACGCCACTAACATTTTGACAAGAATTACACTGAGTCTGTAGGTTGCCTTGGGCAGCATGGTCATTATCAACAGTGATTCTCTAATCCAAATACATGACGGTTTATCTTTTTCGTGTGTTTGTGTCATTTTCAATTTTTTCATCAGCATCTTATAGTTTTCCAAGTACAGGGTTTTCCTACTCAGGTAGGTTTATTCCTAAGTATTTTATTCTTGTTGATGTGATGCTAAGTGAGATTGTTTCCTGAATTTCTCTTCCTGATAGTTCCTTGTTAATATACAGAAATGCAACTGATTTCTACATGTTAATTCAGTATCCAGCAACTTTACCAAATTAATTGATGAGCTCTAGTAGTTTTCTGGTGGCATCTTAGGATTTTCTATTTACAGTATCAGGTCATCTACAAATAGTGACAGCTTTACTTCTTTCATTTCAATTTAGATTCCTTTAATTTCTTTTTCTTCTCTGATTGTTATAGCTAGGAGTTCCAAACTATCTTGAATAAAGTGGTGAGAATGGACATCATTGTCTTCTTTCTGATCTTAGAGGAAATGCTTTCAGCTTTTCACCTTTGAGTATGCCGTTAGCTGTGGGTTTGTTATATATGGCCCTTATTATGTTGAGGCAAGTTCCCTGTAGGCCCACTTTCTGGATAGTTTTTATCATAAATAAATGTTCAATTTCATCAAAAGGTTTTTTTGCATCTACTGAGATGACCATATGGTTTTACTCTTCAACTTGTGAATGTGGTATGTTACACTGATTGATTTGAAAATATTGAAAAATCCTTCTATCTTTGGAATAAATTCCAATCGATTATAGTTAATGATCCTTTTAAAATATTTTTGGATTTGATTGCTAATATTTGCTGACTTTTGAATCTATATTTATCAGTGATAATGGTCTGTCATTTTCTTTTGTGTGTGATGTATCTGTTTGGTTTCAGTAACAGGGTGATCCTGATCTCACTGAATGAGTTTGGGAGTGTTTCTTCTTCCTCAATTTTTTGAATAGCTTCAGAGGGCTAGATGCCAACAGTTGCTAGCTCAGTTCACTCGCTCAGTCGTGTATGACTCTTTGCAACCCCATGGACTGCAGCATGCCAGGCCCTCCCTGTTCATCACCAATTCCAAGAGTCTATTCAAACTCATGTCCATTGAGTCAGTGATGCTATCCTACCATCTCATCCTCTGTCATCCCCCTAAGTGCTTCCTAAGGCCCACTTGACTTTGCATTCCAGGATGTCTGGCTCTAGGTGAGGGATTACACCATTATGATTATCTTGGTCATGAAGATCTTTTTTGTATTATTCTTCTTTATATTCTTTCCACCTCTTCTTAATATCTTCTGCTTCTCTTAGGTCCATACCATTTCTATCCTTTATTGTGGGCATCTTTGCCTGAAATATTCCCTTGGTATCTCTAATTTTCTTGAAGAGATCTCTAGTCTTTCCCATTCTGTTGTTTTCCTCTATTTCTTTGCATTGATCATTGAGGAAGGCTTTCTTATCTCTCCTTGTTCTTCTTTGGAACTCTGCATTCAAATGGGTATATCTTTCCTTTTCTTCTTTGCTTTTCACTTCTCTTCTTTTCATAGCTATTTGTAAGGCCTCCTCAGATAGCCATTTTGCTTTTTTGCATTTATTTTTCTTGGGGATGGTCTTGATCCCTGTCTACTGTACAATATCACAAACCTCCGTCCATAGTTCTTCAGGCAGTCTGTCTATCAGATCTAATCCCTTCAATCTATTTGTCATTTCCACTGTATAATCGTAAGGGATTTGATTTAGGTCATACCTGAATGGTCTAGTGGTTTTCCCTACTTTCTTCCAATTGAAGTCTGAATTTGGCAATAAGGAGTTCATGACCTGGGAGCCATAGTCAGCTCCCAGTCTTATTTTTGCTGACTGTATAGAGCTTCTCCATCTTTGGCTGCAAAGAATATAATCAATCTGATTTTGGTATTGACTATCTGGTGATGTCCATGAATAGAGTCTTTTCTTGTGTTGTTGGAAGAACTGCTAACTCTTCTCTAAATGTTTGATAGAATTCACCTGTGAAGCCATCGTGTCCTCAACTTTCATTCATCGGGAGTTCTTAAATTACTGATTAAATTTCATTCTTAGTAATTAGTCTGTTCATATTTTCTATTTCTTCCTGGCTCAGTCTAGGGAGATTGTATCTTTTGAAGAATTTGTCCATTTCTTCTAGGTTTTCATTTATTGGCATATAGTTGTTTGTAGTAGTCCCTTATAATCCTTTGTATTTCTGTGGTGTCAGTTGTAGCTTCTTTTTCATCTCCAGATATCACCTCACACTAGTCAGAATGGCTATCATCAAAAAGAACACAAATAACAGGAGGCAAGGATGTGGAGTAAAGGGAATCCACATATACTGCTGGTGGAAATGTAAATTTGTGCAGCCACTATGGAAAACAGTATGTGCTGTGCTGCTCTTAGTCAAGCAGTTGTCCGATTCTTTGCAACCACATGGACTGCAGCCCACCAGGCTCCTCTGTCCATGGGGATTCTCCAGGCAAGAATACTGGAATGGGTTGCCATGCTCTCCTCCAGGGGATCTTCCCAACCCAGGGATTGAATCCAGGTCTCCCACATTGCAGGCGGATTCTTTACCGTCTGGGCCACCAGAAGAGCAATATGGAGTTTTATCAAAAAACTAAAAATAGGATTATCATATGACCCAGCAATTCCACTCCTGGGTATGTATCCAAAAAACCCAAAGATAAATGCTTCCCAATGTTCAGAATTACTTTATTGATAATTGTCAATGTACAGAAGCAATCCAAATGTACATCAACAGGTGAATGGATTAAAAAGATGTCATACATGCACACACACAAACACATCCTCCCCCACAAGTATATAGCTAGTACTCAGCCATAAAAAAGAATGAAATTCTGCCTTCTGAAGCAACAGAGATGAACTTGGGGGCATTATACTATGTGAAATAAATTGAACAGAGAAAGACAAATACTGTATGACATTACATATATGTGAAATTGAAAAATTATAACAAATTAGTAAATAAAACATAAAATAAACAAACTCATAGATATAGGGAACAAATTAGCAGTTGTCAGTAGGGAGAGGGAAGGAGGGAGAGACAATATAACAGTATAGGGAAAAAGGAGGGTTATTATGGTATTATATGAAATCATCTGCATGAAACGTCTGAAAACTTTAGAACACTATAAAAATTTTAAAAATCCTTCACCAAATTAAACAAGTTTTTAAAAAATCACAGACAGATGCTAATGGCCATAGAATTTTCTAGAATGTAATTGTTAGTGTCTTCCCCTCTCAACCAAATGAGGAACATTAAATTAAATGTTTTTATCTTTATCCTTGAACTCATGTCATCTGGACAGCAATTGCAGTCATTGGTATTACTTGGTTCACTGAACAATTGAGAGCTTTCAGTCTCTTTTAAGATATGAGGATTGAGAATGAAGGATATTGTTGAGTATTCAAATTTATTTCAGTTGGAATCACGTCTTGTTAACTTTCCATTCTTTTTCTCTGAGTCAGACATCAGCAAAGTTTTTTTCTTCCTAAGCGTCTTATGTTAAATGAATGGTGTGTGAAGTGCCACGCCCATGAGAGAAAATCGGGTGATGGCTCCTCAACCGGCTCATAACGTACTAGTTAAAGCTGAAACTGACTTAACTATGTATGTGAAACATAAACACATATTTTATATGCCCAAATGCACTGTTGCAGACATGCCACTGCCATTCAGAGATGACTCTGCCAGTCCTTCGTCAGCTGATCCTGGCTAAACGGTCATGAGAATGTGCTGGTTGAACTTCCCACATTTTGTTGTTTGCACCCTTTCTGACCAGAAGTTAGTGGGATAACTTGCTGACACTGGGGTACAATCTAGCTACAGAATAGAGTGAAGTTGGGAAGTCTAAGGGAGATTTTGCTTGCAAGCCTGGCATAATTAGACAGTGACCTAACTGATGCAGAGGTTTTCTCCTATCTGGCCATCTCGTCTTACTTTTAGAGCTGACCACACAAACACCATGCTTCAGCTTCTCTTCTTTCATAGTATATGAAATTGACCAGCTAGATTATTTTGAACCAAGGTAGCGCGATTTTATAGAAGCATGTTGTCTGCATTCCCTTAAATCTTTTTAGAAGAAGAAGATTTTAGATATGCTGCAAAAGGAACCATATGGGCAGTCTTAGCAGTTACAAAAAGTACAATGTAAGAAAGGTACATTTGGAGCAGAAGGTTTTTGTTTTCAATCATACTCTGTTCTCTGTCTTCAAAGTTACTGGTATTCCAAGTGTGGGTCAGGAGTATATCCAATGAGGGTTACACCTACACTGATTGGTCTTAAGACTAGTAGACCCACCACAGCACTCTTAGAAAGCCGATGATGTGGGTGGACACATTGTATGAGTCACTGGGAAGCCAGGCAGTATAGCCGGGGTAGCTTTGTTGTGTGTCTGGAGGACTGCCCAGGAGATGTCATCTGTGGTTCCAGCAACCTGGAGAGATCTGTACCTGTGGCTGCTTCTGAACTCCAGGAACTGCTTTCCCAGACCTTCCGTTGCTTACCAGCCCACATGGGTATAAAAAGTCTTTTAACAAGTTACTAGCCAGCTCTTCTCAACATCAACATCTTCTTTCAATTAAGTCTTAGATAAATGAAGGAGGCTAGAGGTTATGGGTGCTAATACATATCAATTATCAGTAATTTAGGATAAGATCTTCCTTAGGTGTCTCATCACTGAGAAAGGAACAAGATTTACTGAGTTACGATAAAAGGAAAATGGCCCCAAATAGAAATAACTTCGACAAATAGAAAAAAAAACCCAGCAAAACGCATGCTTTGCCCCAATTTACAACCCCATACCCCCACCCTACACTCTCACTGGAGGACCTAGCTTCGCTTCTCAAACTTGCTAGTCAAGTATGAACTCATAAGACTGTCTCAGAGAAAAGTCTCAGTACTGTAGGTGTGAGCACTTTCAGTTCTGTGCTGAGACTCCACAGTGTTGAGGTGAGTTTGAGGGCTGGTGACACAGTGTGCTCATGACTACAATCTTCTCCCATCATCTCCACCCACTCAAGCCCTGCCCCATCTCTCCCACTTCCCCCTCACCACTCCCCTGGGGCCCATCCCATTATCTTTTAAATAAGTTGAGGATTTACAACTTACAACTTTACAGGATGTGTAGGAGTGAGACAGTGTTGAACTCTGAGGTAAATTTGGCTTGGGTATGGAAGAAAAAAAATTCACTTTAGGGGATTTACCTCTTTGGGGCTGTAAGAAAGAGCTAGAAGCATAACTTTTCAATGAGTCATTTGCATTGCCTGAAGACAAAACTAAATACAATTAAAATGGGCTATTTTGGGGGAGATGATGATCCATGGTTACAGCTCAGCCTGGTAGCATCATGCCTGCAACTATAGGCACACCAATTTGGATCTTTTGAGGCATATAAGCAGCCGGAAACTGGCTGCTTTGAATCAGTCCTGTGCCCAACATGTAGAGGAGTAAGGAGTTAGGGCTTTGACCAGAAACTTCCAGAGAGTGGAGCCATCATGAGGCACCAGAGCTATCCTAGGAGGAGACAGGTACACTCTTCACCAATCCTTCCATTTGTTCCCCTCCTCCTCCCAACACTTCCCTCCAACCTACTTAGTACCTAGAATGCCAATTAAAGAGTCTCTTTTAGCATATTAAGGAATAAAAGATTTTCAAGTTTTGGGGAGAGTGTAATATGGATCAAAATCCTTACTGGTTCAGTATTTCCCCCACTGAATTTCTAGGGGAAGATCTTTTGATCACAATGCTTTGTTGTCTTTACTTAGATGATTTAAAAAAGGCAAAAGGTGCAGAAGCAGAATTATAAAAGGCAGAGCCAAAAAAAAAAAAGGCAGAGCCAAAAAGATGACTCGACATGTGAGGAAACACTGGACTAGAAAGCTGGAGGTGGAGAGAGAGAAGAGAAAGCACGGGGCAATCATGTGGGAGGGAAATCTTTACGATCAGATTTTCAATATTGTATTGTTTTATGCCAAAATATTTCCTGCTACCCGTTTTGCTACCTTACTTAAGATTTCAGTGCTGAAGAGACAGTGTTTTTCAAGGCTTTCTTGCTAGACAGTTATTTCTTTTGAAACAGATGTTAAAGATGGAGCAAAAAGGTCTAGATTGATTTTGGGTCTGTCTACATCTTAGCATAAAGGGCATGGTCCAGTCAAGTGAGACCCGAACTTTGCTGAGATGGGCTGCTACTGCTGCTAAGTCACTTCAGTCGTGTCCGACTCTGCGCGACCCCATAGACAGCAGCCCACCAGGCTCCACCGTCCCTGGGATTCTCCAGGCAAGAACACTGGAGTGGGTTGCCATTTCCTTCTCCAATGCATGAAAGTGAAAAGTGAAAGGGAAGTCGCTCAGTTGTGTCTGACCCTTAGCATGGACTGCAGCCTACCAGGCTCCTCTATCCATGGGATTTTCCAGGCAAGAGTACTGGAGTGGGGTGCCACTTCCTTCTTCGCTGAGATGGGCAGAGGCATGGAATGGGCTGAGGTGCTGGAAGGGAGCTCAAGTGGCAAGACACCCCTGATAGGCTTTGCCTCTCACAGCTCTGCCCTGGGATAGCCCCATGTCTTGGGCCTTCCATGCGCCCTTGCTGTGTCAAAGGAGTACCCAGGCAGCTGCCACCGGGAAATGGAGCAGCGGCAGCTGGGGGTCTCGGCAGGAGTCCAACTGCTCCAGGCTGCTAACGTTCTCTCCTGCCCACCCTCTCAGCCCACTAGCTGCTCATTAGGAGGCCTAAGGCCTCCATCGAGTCCTCCACTTCCTCCCCATCCCCCATCAGTGCCCCAAGGATGACCTTGCCTGCGGTTCCCAGGCAGAGGCACACTCCCAGCTTCTCCCTTAAGGCCAGCAACAGGCTAGGACAGAGGAAACGGACAGGGGAAGTTGGCACTTGGTCCAGCTCCCTACAAAGAGATATACAACTAGGAAACTCACTGCCCCTGCAGTGCTATCAGAAAACAGTTTCCGGCTTGACTGAGGAAGAGGAACTGTTGTGGAAGGTGCTGTTATTCATGTTCCTGGCAGATCTGTGAGCATTTTCACAGCGCAGATGTAGCTCTGACTGCTCAGTCTACAGATGCAGACGAAACCTTGATCAGAGCACTGGTGACAGTGTGTGCCAACTGGCAGACAGACACAGAGGGACTCAGAAGCGGGGCAAAGGGTGGCTTCTCCCTTCTGAGCACTGGAGAGGTGAAGGTGTGTGCTTTCTCCGACCCTCATCCTAACTGTGCACTCTCCATCTGACGGATGACTTCCTGCGTTAAGTCAAACTGATTCCAAATGTTACAGGTTAAATCATGTCTCCTCAAAAGATACACCAAAGTCCTAACCTCTAGTTCTACAGAATGTGACCTTTTATTCAGGAATACGTCATTGCAGGTGTAATTACTGCAGTTAAGATAAAGTTGTATTAGAGTGGACCCTTAGTCTAGTCTGACTGGTGTCCTTAGAAGACTACAATGTGAAGAGACTGATGCACACAGGAAGAAGATGACTGCGCAATGGACAACGGTGGAGACTGGAGGGATGCGTCTGGAAACCAAGGAATGCCACAGCTTGCTGAGAATCACCAGAAGCTAGAAAGAGGCTAGGAAGAATTCTCTGAAGCCCCAGAGAGCCCTGCCAACACTTAATGTCAGATTTCTAGACTCTAGAACTCTGTGAGAATAGATGTGTGTCCTTTGAAGCCACCTAGTTTGGGGTACTTAGATACAGCAACCCTATAAAATGAGCACACCAAACAAAACTGGCTTGATAATCATGCCAGTGTGAGGAGATAAACTAGTAAAGATCCTGGGGAACTTCCCACCAGGAGCACCAGCTGAAGAACCTGTACTACAGAGAAATGCTTTTGTTGTTTTCTAGCTGAAGACGCTTCTCCTTCATTGGTACTTGGGGGAGTCTGTGATCCTCGTTTCATGTCAAACAGACCAGAAGCATCAAAACTTGGCACCCTGTCCAATAATAAACATGTTAACTCCTCGAGCCTTTGCCCTGGGATTCAGACTTGTGGGACAAGAAAATAATCCTTAAGAGTAGAAACTCCATTATCTCTATTTGATCTCAAGAGGAGAAATCCTAATCCTTCCAGAAGAAAACAATTTAGTTGCCTGGTCAAGCACAAGGGTCTGAGAAGCTGATCACACTGTCCTTGACCCTTAGACACTCACTGACAAAGTTTGGGGCTAGATGAACATAACCTTAGCTTTTAGCCACAGCCTGAGCTGTCTATAAAGGAGGCTGACTTGGCATCACTTTGGGGATTAAACAGAGGGGAAAACTGGCTGGAGAGGGTGGCAGAGTGGAGACTGTGTAATCTAGGCATGATAAACCTGCTTTTGAGCCAGGACAGGAAGGTGAAGGTTAAGGGGACAGAATAGTTTACAAAGAAAGAAGAAACTTGAACACAAGGAGAACAAGAGCGCTTCTGAAGACTGTGGCGGATTCTCAATCTGGCAAGGGAATATTTAAGGGAATTTACCTCCTTCCATTCATGGAAAGGAGGGTTTATTCAACTGATTTTAAAAACATCTAGGTTTCCAGAAATCTCATTTAAAAATCTCAAATTCCAAGCATCTCATAAAATTAAACACTATGTAAAATAGGACAATTAGGGATTTAAGAACAAAACAGAGATTCTAGAAAAGAGATTAAGGAGTAGATGCTACAAGGCACCTCCAAAAAGGAACTGCTGCAATTAAAAGCTAAGGTGAAAAGAGAAATAATCTAGTATAATTTCATTGCATATACATATAAACTAGCCTAAAGATATACTGTTTTCTGGAAGTGAGCTAGAAAGAAGTTTTTATCCCATTAATCTACAAAGATACTTCTTGAGAAATATGATAGACATATATGATGACTATATATATCCTCCTTTAGGGGTGCAATTGTGCACCTGCATGTGTGTTTGTGTGTATATGTGTACACGTGTGGTGGGGGTCATGTATAATTTCTTCCAACTTATTGGGCTGAAATGAGGTTCAAAGTCTGCAAATGGATTCTCTGATTTCTACAATTATTATGCTACCCTTAAGAAATACAATGTATGTGATAGCAAGCCATGATTTTACACACAGATATATTCTCCCTTACCTACTGTCAAGTTTTGGAGCCAGAGACACAGCAGTGGGTGGTAACTAAAAGACAATCAGATCCATTGTCTTATACAGCAAGAAACAAAGATGATACCTTTAGTCCTCCATGGGTATAATTATCTCATGAAAACCCCAGTTAGTGGAGGAGTCTCCTTGCTATTATTAGATTTCTTTAGTTTAGGATATAAGTATATGCTGAAAGGCATTCACTGAAAATTACTTATTTCTCCATCAGTGTGCTTGAAAGCCAAGCTCTGTGGTGATTAATCTGGTCCTTAAGCAGGTGAGGCTCAATTCTGGCTCTCCCTTACTGCAAAGCTGGATGCTGAAGGAATTGGCATGCGGCCCTTGATTCTACTTTTGTGTGTTCCCAGAAAACAGCAGGACTGTTCTCTTGGACAGCTAAGGTTTCTCTAAGTTTAAGACTTTGTTCCACTGACTGTTTTTCCTTCAGCAGTTTCAAAAGTTCTTCGTGGCATTTCTTTTTTTAATGTCATTACCGAAGATGTGAATGTTGCCCAATTTCTGGTCAAAAGAAAACTCTCTTATCATGTCACTTGGTCTCATGTGTCCCTACCATGGTTTCTGTGGAATATCTGTCTCAGAATCAAGTGTTTCAACAACAGGGGAAAATCTCTGATCTGTAGATCCAAAAGGATTAACAACATTAAAGATGATAATTTTATGCAAATCAAAACTACAATGAGGTAACATCTCATACGGGTCAGAATGGCCATCATTAAAAAGTCTACAAATAACAAATGCTGGAGAAGGTGTGGAGAAAACAGAACCCTCCTATACAGTTGGTAAGAATTTAAGTTGGTACAGCCACTATGGAAACACTAAAAAGAGAGTTGCCATATGATCCAGCAATCTCACTTCTGGGTGTATATCTAGACTAAACTATAATTTTAAAAGATATATGCACCTCTATTTTCATAGCAGAACTATTTACAACACCCAAGACATGGAAACAACGTAAACGTCCAATGACAAATGATTAGATAATGATGTGGTACATGTATACAATGGAATGCTGCTCAGTTATAAAAAAAGAATGAAGTCATGCTATTTGCAGCAAACGGATGAACCCAGAGATTATTATACCAAGAGGCAAATCGGAAGGAGAAAGACAAATACCATGTGGTATCACTTATATGTGGAATCTAAACTATGACACAAGCCATGGTGGCCCAGGTGGTAAAGAATCTGCTGGCAATGCGGGAAACCTGGGCTTCATCCTCAGGTTGGGAAGATCCCCTGGAGGAGGGCATGGCAACCCACTCCAGTATTCTTGCCTGGGGAATCCCATGGACAGAGGAGCCTGGTGGGCTGCAGTCCATGGGGTCACAAAGAGTCAGACACAACTGAGCAACTAAGCATAGCAGAGCACAGAACTTATCTATAAAACACAAACAGACTCACAGAGAGATGAGACTTTTGGTTGCCAAGGGAGTGAGGGGTCGTGGCAGGAAGGACTGGGAGTTTGAGGTTAGGAGATGCAAGCTATTATATACAGAATAGATAGACAACAACTCCTCTGTATAGCGGTGGTGGTTTATCGAACCCACATCTCCTGCACTGCAAGCAGTCTACTGCATTGTGGGCAGATTCTTTACCGCTGACCCACCAGGGAAGCCCTCCTCTGTATAGCACAGGGAACTATATTATGTCTTGTGACAAATCATAATGGAAAAGAACATGAAAAGGAATGTACTTATATGTATAGCTGAGCCACTTTGCTGTACAACAGAAATTCAGTTCAGTTCAGTTTAGTCGCTCAGTCATGTCTGACTCTGCGACCCCATGAATCGCAGCACGCCAGGCCTCCCTGTCCATCACCAACTCCCAGAGTTCACTCAAACTCACATCTCTCAAGTCGGTGATGCCATCCAGCCATCTCATTCTCTGTCGTCCCCTTCTCCTCCTGCCCCCAATCCCTCCCAGCATCAGGGATTTTGCCAATGAGTCAGCTCTTCACATGAGGTGCCCAAAGTATTGGAGTTTCAGCTTTAGCATCAGTCCTTCCTATGAACACCCAGGACGGATCTTTAGTCACTTCAGTCATGTTCAATTCTTTGTGACCCCATGGACTGTAACTCGCCAGGCTCCTCTGTCCATGGAATTCTCCAGGCAAGAATACTAGAGTGGGTTGCCATGCCCTTCTCCAGGGATCTTCCCGACCCAGGGATTGGACCAAAATTTCCTGCAGATCTTGCATCGAAGGCAGATTTTTTACCACTGAGCCACAGGGAAACCCAAATACAAAAGATGAGAATTTTATATGTAAATGAAATATGTGAGTCTGTGTTAATGCTCTCATTTTCCCTTCACATGCACTTATTAGCTAGAAATATTGTGAACTTCTACATTAGCCAAAGAAGCAACTAAAAATAATATGGGATTGATGTATGGCGAAACCAATACAATATTGTAAAGTAATCAGCCTCCAATTAAAATGAATAAATTTAGATTAACAAATAATAATATGGGAAAAGATCTATTCTGATATTTAGTGGCTACGGCTAACATTTGCTGGACACCTTTGTAACAGGCACTGCCGACACTTCATGCTTTCTGTAACATTCTGAGTGACTCTGCTAGGTACAATTACTGCTCTGTTCACTTCCTTCCTTCCTTCTTTCCTTCCTTTCATGAACCTCAGGTACAGAAGAGTGCCGTAACCACAGGCCCCAGTTTATGATACGCTCTCATCATCAATCCATGCAAGGACTCTCTCTCTTATTCTGTATAGATGTCTTTCTTCCCTTTTCCTTCTGATCCCCATCCCTTCCTCCTCAGGTCCTACCCTAATGTGTTAATTTGTGTCATTTGCACATATGCACTGCTTGTTGTCCTCCTAACATCCTAACAGAATTCATAGCTGGTTGCTAGGCATGACTACACCATTTAATGTTAGCCAATGGGATAAGAGCAAAAGTGATGTGTGAACTTCTAGGTTGCCCTATAAGCAGAAATGTATCTTTTCTTTTCCTTTTCCTTTCCCTCTTCCCACGAGCCAGAGTCTGACTGTGTGCTAGGAGATCAAGTAGCCACACAGGACTCTGAGATAAGAGCCATGAGCTGAAGGTGTCAAAGTAAAACGACAGAAACAGGTTCCTGATGATGTCAGACCCCCTCTGGATTGCCTACCTGAATTTTAACAGGAGAAAAAAAAATCTATCGGGCTTAATCCATTATTATTTTGAGTGCTTCTGTTACAGCCATTGATCCAATTTCCTGAATAAATACCGTACCTTTGCAAAGTGTATAGGGCATTTAATATGTCTGCATGTGGTTCCCATTTTAAATGGTATTATTCTGCTTCTTAGGTTTTTCACTTGGCACTATTTAAAAAAAATCTATCCCTGCTACCTGGAGAAAAGAATGGCTACCCGCTCCAGTATTCTTGCCTGGAGAATTCCATGGACAGAGGAGTACATCTAGTTCTTGGTTCTAAGTGCTGCAGAGAGGACCACCGTGTCCTGTACTTCTCCTATGTACTCCCCTAGTGGTAAACAGATTACTTCCAATTCTCACCCCCACAGAACCACCTTGATAGCCCTGTGGCATTCCTCAAGAACCTCTGAAAGAATTTCTGTTGGGTATAAGTAGACAAGAAAGATGGCTGGTCACAGAGTATTCTCATGTTTAGTTCCATTCAGTGCTGCCAAATCACTTTCCAGAATGGCTCTAACAGTCTGCATCTCCATCAGCAATGCCTGAGGACTCCTATTTCTCTACAACTTTGCCAATACTTCATTATTCAAGTTTCCTTTTTTTTTTCCCAATCTCAAGTGCCTCGTTTTTAAAAATCGGAATACAATTGGTTTACAACATTGTGTTAGTTTCTGCTATACAACAACATGAATCAGCTCTAAGTATACACATATCCCCTCCCTCTTGAGCCTCCCTCCTACCTCCCCCTCCCATTCTACCCCTCAAAGTCATCACAGAGCACTGAGCTGAACTCCCTGTGCATACAGCAGCTTCCCACTAGCCAGCTATTTTACACATGAGAGCGCATATACGTCAATGCCACTCTCCCAATCCTTTCCACCCTCTCCTTCCCCATCATGCCCACATGTTCCTTCTCTACGTCTATGTCTCTATTCCTGCCCTGAAAATAGGTTCATCATTACCATCTCCTAGATTCCACACAGATGCCTTAATATACTTTATTTGCTTTTCTTTTTCTGACTTCACTCTGTATGACAGGATATGATACATATACACAACGGAATATAACTCAGCCATAAAAAGAAATGAAACTGGGTCATTTATAGTGATGTGGATGAACCTTCGGTCTGTTAGACACAGTGAAGTGCCCCATTTTGACTTGCAGTTCTATGATTATTAGTGTTTATACAATTGTTCATATACTTGTTAGCCATTTGGATTTTCCCTTCATCATACCCTTTTCTTTCTTTCTATACATTCTTGATATGAATTTGTGTTGGTTTTAGTCATTTCTATTCATGATCTTTCAAGGAAGATATTCTCAGCACCTTATTCGTTGAGACCTCATAGCATTTTATATCCATTTCTCCATTAGGTCTGCAATCCATATCCCATTCCCATATGAGTGTGCACGCCTGCTCCAAGCCCAGTCATGCCCTTGAGATTCCCAGTGTCTTGGAGCTGCCAAATGTGCTCAGCCCCCAGCAACTCCACAGGTGAACCAGCTCACTCCTCCCTCCCTTTCTCTCTGTACTTTAGTCCCCAGATCTGAATGCGGCCATCAGACCGTGACTCTCTTCTTCTCCTGGTGCCTCCTTGCTTCCACTTCAGTTAAGAAGAGAGGAGCAGGATGAGGTCTGGATTGCAGTCAGAAGCTACCACTCAAGATTCCAACAATCAAAATGGAAACTTGGACAGAAATTTAGATGAGGAATTTGTAAGGTCGTGCCTGACTCTTCAGGAGAAATGTGGGAATTTACAGAGCTTTTCTTTTAAGCCAAGAGGCTTCCACTGGCTAAACCTCTTATTTTCAGCTTAGTGTGTACTGACTTTCTCCTTTAAAAGCCCTGCCTCCCTCAGGATTTGGGAACACTCACCTTCACCTTAGCAAAATTCGCCTCCATTACATCAAGAGGCCCAGAAGCTGCACTTTTTCTTTTATAGAGTCCTGGGAGAATGTCAGCCCTTGTAAGTCAGTGCAGCAAAATAGAGGAAAATCTTTTAATGGAACATCACCAACTAATATACCAGGTAGGGAATAAAGCTGGCTGCATTCTTGAAATAGAAAGAGGAAGAATGTACAATCATTGTGGGCCCCTGGGGTTGACCAGGGGCCTTTATAATGTAACAGTCTCCTAGGTGTCACTTCTGGCCCTAATCATAGTTCACTGCTAAGCTGCTGAGTCTGGTAGTCAGTGTTCTTCATGACCTGACCTTCTACTCTTCTGCTACTCCTGCTTAGGGAAACTCCAACCCTGGATGAATCCAGCTAGCCCTCCCTGCTCCCTGGGAGAAGCACTCCTGTTGAGCTCTTCTGGCAAAGACCACACTTGTGCTGAATGAGGCTCTTGACAAATTTAAGTTCTCCAACCTCAACTGGGCTTTTAACACTGCCTAGCCATCTTCCCTGGAGAAGGCAATAGGAACCCACTCCAGTACTCTTGCCTGGAAAATCCCATGGACGGAGGAGCCTGGTGGGCTGCAGTCCATGGGGTCGCTAAGAGTCGGACACGACTGAGCAACTTCACTTTCACTTTTCACTTTGACGCATTGGAGAAGGAAATGGCAACTCACTCCAGTGTTCTTGCCTGGAGAATCCCAGGGACGGGGGAGCCTGGTGGGCTGCCGTCTACAGGGTCGCACAGAGTCAGACACAACTGAAGCGACTTAGCAGCAGCAGCAATCTTCCCATAGTCTCAGACAACACTCATCCACAACTGACTTTCCCCTTTCTCTTTTTTATTTCACCTTCAATTTCACTCCCTCCTGCACTCTAAACACATCTTAAACTCTTACTTGACAGAGGATAAAGGACAGGATGATTTCCTCAACTCCATGCCCCCCTTCCTTGGACTTCTGTGTGCCTCATCCATCCTTACTGCCTTCTCTAGCACAGTGTTTAAAGCTTCTCCCGCTAAGTGTTTCTATTTTTGCTGATGATTTTAGCTGAATCAGATCCAATGTCTTTTTATAAAAAATTATTTTGTAACTCCCTTCCCCTTTAACATTGAGAAACAAATATAACCTACCTAAATATATAATTACATTTTAATTGATTTAATGACATAATCACAAAATAAAAGGAAAGTAATACGCTTTTCAATTACGTAAAGGCTCAGGTATTATTATACTGAATACACAGTAAGGTAGAAAAATCCTTATACCTCAATGTAGAATCACTCTGTGGTAATTATGAATGTGTAGACAGATTCAGGTACTTAATCTTAGAAATCATGGGCTTCCCTGGTGGCTCAGATGGTAAATAATCTTCCTGCAATGCCCGAGACTCAGGTTCCATCCCTGGGTTGGGAAGATCCCCTGGAGAAAGAAATGGCTACCCACTCCAGTATTCTTGCCTGGAGAATTTTTTATGGACAGAGGAAGCTGGCGGGCTACAGTCCATGGGGTCACAAAGAGCAGATGAGACTGAGTGGGACTAACACTTTCACTTTCAGTAGGAATAAAAATGCCATTTCAAAATGATAAGTAACACTTTATAAAGCATTTTCTATATATCAAGATTTCCCAGTGAAACCTTCCCTTGATTTACACTGTGGCTGAATCTTTGGGAAATGTAATCCATATTAAAACTATGTAAAAATTAATGTCACTGAAAAACTGTGCTAGGTTCCAGGCTCAGATAATTCTAAATAGAGTTTTCACCTTCCTGACTAGTAGCTCATTTGAAAGCTGCTTGGAATGTGGAAACTTTCTTCACTCTATCACCCACTGCAGGACACACCACATCTCTGGACTCTGCCCATTCGATGCCTTAACAGCCCCAAATCACCTGATAACCCACACCATTCCAAGGTGCCTCCTGGCAGTGCCACCACCCTTGTACGGATGGGCCAGTTTGTATTCTGGATCTGTCTTCAGTATGTCTGTTTCATCACTCAGCCCTTTGTTTTCGATCTTCAACCTTTCCTTCTCTACTTTATTTTTCCTCAGTCCTGTATCGTAATAAAGTCATCCCCACCCAGCACTGAGTTCTGCTCTGGCCTGTGTACTGCCTCCCCCACCTCCCGCCCCCTCCCAGATCAACAGCACAGCAATCTGCCAGTGCTATTCCTTCCCCCCTCACCTCCATACCCTCCCTAACTCACTGTCATTTCTATCAAGGAAACCATTCTTTCAAAATTTATTTTTAATTGGAGGATAATTGCCTTACAATGTTGTTAGTTTCTGCCATACATCAACATGAATCAGCCACAGGTATACATATGTTCCTTCCCTCATGAACCTGTCTCCCACCCCATTTCACCCCTTTAGGTTGTCAGAGAGCATGTGAGCTCCCTACGTCATACAGCAAATTTCCACTGGCTATCTATTTTACATATGGTAATGTGTATGTTTCCATGTTAGTTTCTAAATCTGTCCCACCCCTCAGCTTCACCCATGGTGTCCACAAAATCTGTTCTCTATGTCTTTGTCTCCACCGCTGCCCTGCAAATACGCTCATCAGTATTTCTAGATCATCTTTCTAGATTCCACATATATGTGTTGCTATGCCATATTTTTCTCTTTCTGACTTACTTCGCTCTATATAGTAGGCTGTAGGTTCATCCACCTCATTAGAATTAACTCAAATGTGTTCCTTTTTATGCTGAATAATATTTCATTGTATATATGTACCACAGCTTCTTTACCCATTCATCTGTTGATGGACAGCTAGGTTGCTCCCATGTCCTAGCCGTTGTAAATAGTACTTCAGTGAGCACTGGGGCACATGTGTCTTTTTCAGTTCTGGTTGCCTCAGAGTATATGCCCAGTAGAGGAACTATTGGGTCATATCGTTGCCACTTGGACACTCTAACTTCGTGAGTTCACAGACAGCGGCTGTGTGCCTGGCGATGGCTATGAAAACGGGCAGGATATCATTCTTGTGTAAAGACAGGAGAGGGATCAGCTAACCCAGACTACAGATGCCCTAGGAAGTGAGCCTTTTATGACCGCAGAAATACATCGTGCAGGAGACAAAAGGTCAGGAAACATGTCAGACAGGACCTGCATTAACACAGGCACATTTTCACACGAGTAAGGATCTCATCATTTGCCTCGTGTTTGCCTCTGTATGTAGCTAGCATAATGCCTGGTAGAGCAGAAGTACTCAATAAATATATAATAAATCCTTAAACAAATTCTTGATTTGTTATACCACAAAGTTTTGAGTAGCTGGCTCTGGGAGTGGTATTCTGAGGTTTATTTCTTTGTTATTCTGCCCTTGTATGCTTTTTGACTCCATCCAAGTTTTCAACAATGAGCACAAACTCCTTTTATAAGTCTTTTCATAGTCAGAAGTGTTTCATGGGAACAAAAGGAAGCGACTTCGTAATGTAGTCATGAGGCCATGTGGGTGGTGGGGGTGGTGACACCAGCGTAGAATAAAGCTCCCGCCCACTCACTGTTTCTGCATGCTGCCTAGTGAAGGAATATACCTTACCCAGAACAGCGAAGAAGGAAAGGTCATCGCTGAGCCCTGAGCGTCATCCGTGACCTCTCTCCTTCTCCCTCCCACTATCCCTCTCTCTCTTGTAAAGCAAAAAACTGTGTGGGCTGCATGTTAAGAGGGTGTTGAGACAGGAAAATTATAGGGGTTTTCCATGCATTCCAAAAACTGTGTGGGAATCTTCTTTCCAACCAAATGAAAAGCTTTTTAAAAGTCAAACCCTATTGTGAATGGTGCACTGGGGTGGATCTCTTGGGACATCCCTAGTGTGTAAAAATGAAATACTTCCACAAGGGCCAGAGAATCCCCCAGTGTACTGGCACCAAACTGGATTTAAAGGCCATGGAGTTCTGATGATAGCATTTCCCTCACTCCCCCAGCTTCCCCCAAACAACAATATCACCAACACTTCATACAATTGCCAATGAGGAAACAATCTCCAAGGGTTACTAATACTAAGCAAAAGCCAGTGACGCTGCAAATTAAGGGGTAGGGGTAACAGAGAACAATAAATGCCTTCAGATGGCATTTGAAGGAACTGGAGCTGGTGGAGTGACAGCAATGGTGGGGGGGGCGGGTATCAGGCTCAAAATCTGAGGGGAAATGATCAGGTAAATAAGCTCTCTGCAGTAGCTGTCTCTTATACACATCTCACCTTCCTGACTAGTAGCTCATTTGAAAGCTGCTTGGAATGTGGAAACTTTCTTCACTCTATCACCCACTGCAGGACACACCACATCTCTGGACTCTGCCCATTCGATGCCTTAACAGCCCCAAATCACCTGATAACCCACACCATTCCAAGGTGCCTCCTGGCAGTGCCACCACCCTTGTACGGATGGGNTCCGGATACAAGTTCAAGGTCATTATAACCGAAAGGAATCTTTTGGTTTTGCCGTCCAAAAAGGCATCAATGATGCCATCATTTTCCAAGATGAAGTCTCTTAGGAGAATGAAAAAGGAGAATCCTTCCTCTTACAACTATCTGGTGCTTCTCCCAACACAGCCTGTTTGCCCAGCTATCCAGGAAACCCAGTTCATTTGTGACCCTCACGTCACCACTGCTGTCACTTTGTGCCATTAGCTTTTTAAGTATGCTTGTTGTTAATCATGTGTTTGTAAATTTCCCAACAGCTGGATTTGGGGGGGGGCATCTTCCCCACCTGATTACATTGCAAAATCACTGAATTTACCCATATCTCCGACCATGATCAGATTCACATCCCATATCCCCACTGTTGTTGTTCTTGGTTTCTGCCCAGACTTGTAATGTATAAAATACAACCTCATTAACCAACTGACGTAGGATTCCAAGGTGATGCCCTCTTTTTGTCTTTCTTCCTAGTCTCTCTGACCACTTCTTTAGAATCCTGATAACAAAGTATGCTCAAGAAATGTTCTGGGTTGATTAACTGAAATCCCTTTGCTGATTCTTTTCTCTTTCACTATCGGTATTTTCCCCTTAATTCTTTACTTTCAGTGCAGCAGCTCCTAGATGTCACAGAACTTTCATAGTTTCAATTATCGACTCTGACGAATGTGAATAGCAAACTGATTTGTCTAGCTCTAACCCAGTGCCTTCACACTCCTGCAGTGCCTTCTCTGAGTGTCCTTTCAGCAAGTTATAGGTAAATATTCAAACTCTTTCTCTAGCCTTCACTGAGGGTAACTCCCCTCTCACACCCTGTATATTCCATCTCTAAAGCTGGATTTTAAAGACAGTATAGACATATTAATAACACCTTTAATTACATGCCTCCTTCATGTCTCTGATGCTGTTACACTGATAACATTTGTAACTACATCATCATTGATGCATGGATGCCAGAAATAATGAAGTGCGCTTTCTGAAGGCTGAAAGCAGAATAGCAGGTGATGGCCAAATACTGAACTAAAACCAAAGCCTGCTGCATTTCTTTTTAGACCCTTTTTCTCTATCAAGGGCATAGGCATGAATCCATGAGGCTGAGAAAGGCAGAGTTAAGCAACAAAAAATACCATCCTATGTTCAAAAGTACTTCTCTCTCTGACTGTAGGTTTACTCAGACAAGTCAGAAGTCTTTTTTTTTTTTAAAAAAAAAAAAGATGTTTGTAAGTCTTCACAGGGGCTTCCCTGGTGGCTCGGTGGTAAAGAATCTGCCTGCCAATGCAGAAATCGTGGGTTTGATCCCTGGGCTGGGAAGATCCTTTGGAGAAAAAAATGGTAACCCACTCCAGTATTCTTGCCTGGGATATACCATGGACAGAGGAGCCTGGAGAGCTACAGTCCAGGGGTCTCTAGAGTGGGACACAACTTTGCAACTAAACAACAAAGTCTTCATGCAAAGATTGTTTCCAGGCCATCATATGACCCTCAGAGTGTTTAAGTCCCTGTTAGCCCCATGCTACACACATATACACACAAATATGATATTTTCAGTGCCTGCTATGTAACAGGTTCTATAGATAAGTGGTTATATATATATATAAATATATATGGATATATATATATATACACACACACAAAATTTTGAACTTTATGATAATTCTATGAGGAACTTTCACTTAAAAGTGGGGAGGGGGAGTTGAATATTCATATTTGTATGTGCAGTGCTGTGCTTAGTTGCTCAGTCATGTCCAACTCTTTGCAACCCTATGGACTGTAAGCCACCAGGCTCCTCTGTCCATGGGGATTCTCCAAGCAAGAATACTGGAGTATTCTTGCCCTCCTTCAGGGGATCTTCCCAACCCAGGGAAGGAACCCAGGTCTCTCACATTGCAGGTGGATTCTTTACCATCTGAGCCACCAGGGATGCCCAAGAATACTGGAGTGGGTAGCCTATCCCTTCTCTAGAGAAACTTCCTGACCCAGGAATTGAACCAGGGTCTCCTGCACTGCAGGTGGATTCTTTACCAGGTGAGTTATCAAGGAAGCCCTAATATTTGTATATTTCTCCACAAAGATGGCAGTAAAAGGATTTTCCTTAAAAGCATAAACACACAAGGACTAAGAGAATGGAACTGTGACTCAGAATGTGAGTGTATTTTGAATATTTACCTACACCTATACAACCACACGGCAGACGCTGGAAGCAGATGGGAAGGTAACAGGAGCAGAATTAGCAAAACCCCCAGCACAGAGCAAGGGAAGACCATCAGTGAGCAGTCTGCTCTCAGAATCCCAGAAAGGCTCAGAAACGGAAGAATCCAGGGATCTGTGGACATGGGAGGGCAGGTGGGTTCTGAAACAGTAACACTGATTGGAAATGGGAAAAAGAAAAGATCTTAGAAACATCAAGAAAATAAAGAAAAACAACAGCAAGGGAAAAACTGGTGATGTACAAAAATTAAGGATCAGAAAGTCAGTAGATTCTTCAATGCCAGCTCAGGAAAGTAATGTCTGCAAAGATCTGAGAAGAAGTGTATTTCCAAGCCAAAATTCTCCATTTGACTATCATGCAAATAACAGAGTGAAATAAAGGACTCTCATATTCAAAATCTTCTCACATTTACCTTCTAGGCGTTCTTTATCAGGAAGCTACTAGTGCATGAGCTACACCAAAGTAAGCAAAATACGAGGTAAGCTAAGACAACTAAAAGCACTGAGATCCAAGAAACAGAAGATCCAGTACAGCAAGAAGGGAGGGGACTCTCTAGGAGGATGCTGAACAGAAATCCAAGAACAGTAGTAAAGACAAGATCTCAAAGCCACAATCTGGGAAAATGGCTGTCTCAGATGGAGCAGGTGAACCAATGAAAGCCAGGACTCCTGGATGTGTTCACAATAATGAAAGGAGATTTCCTTCAGTGGAGAATATGGGATGGACAGTGATAAGGATGTTGAAAATTAATAAAAATGGAAATAATTATCCTCTCCAGGAAAGACCCTGCCAGAAAATACAAATGTAATTATAACAAACTACATGGATTGGCAGTAAATATTTTTTATATAAATATAACAATGCAAACTTTTAATAATAATCTAACCAAAAAATACAATTCTAGAAGACTTCAAAAAAGCATGTGGGAATGGGAACTGATGGTATATCCTCATTCTGATAACAGAAGTCAGAGATTATAGCTAAAATCAGAAAAGCAAGAAACTGAAGTACAAATAAGTCATTTATAAATATGGCAGTAAATATAGAAAGGAAAAGGAGGGTTAGGCTCTCAGGAAATGGAACCAGGGCATGCAAGGGTAAGTACAGGATTTCTCTTTGTTGGTTGTTATGGGCTGAACAGTGTCCCTCTCAACTCTATGAGTTAAAGCCCTAACCCTCCAGCACCTCAGAATGTGACTGTATTTGGAGGCAAGGCATTTAAAGAAGTGATTACGATCAAAGAAGGTCATACAGCTGGACCTAATCCAATCTGACTGGTGTCCTCATGGGAAGAGATTTGGATCCCCAGGGACACCAGGATGTGCACACAGAGGGAAGACCATGTGAGAATGCAGGGAAAAGGAGGCTGTCTGCAAGCCAAGGAGAGAGGCCTCAGCAGACGTCAAAGCTGCTGACACACTGATCTAGGGCTTATGCCCTCCAGAACTGTGAAAAAATGAAGTTCTGTTTTTTAAGCCACCCAGTCTGTAAACTGTGTTACGGCAGCCCAAAGAGACTAATGTATGTTAATGAGTCAGGTAAATATTGGACTTATTAAATAATGTACCAATATTACTTCTATCAAATTATGAAAAATAGTTAATATAATACCCATGTTGAAATAGCTCCCATAAGAATGAAAAGTAGAGGTCAGATTAGTTGAAAAATGTGTATAGGGTGATGCCTCTAAAACCAGGTGTGTCTCACCCTAGGTCCAGAGAGGCCCATGTATTTTCTGGGGTCCTAGAGGCCCACAGAGGCCTCAGCCCCCTTGAGTTGGCAGCACTGGACCCTGACTGCTCACAGCAATATCATAGACTGCCCTGGAGGAAAACACCCTTTGCATCCTTTTTTCTTAGGCTACTATCGCCATGTGGCTATCATTTTGGTTATAAAGCTCTGCAGATTGGTGATGGACAGTAAAGAATGCCAGCTCTTCAGTTCTTTGAATCTTCTCATCAGTGTCCTTTTGAATACCACTGCCCAACTCAACAGTAGGTCTGGGACTAATTCTGGCAGAAGGACGTGGTCCTTGTACCAGGGGACCTGAACCCAGAAGCTCTCTTGAGGTCTGCATTACAAGAACACTTTAATTTCTTTAATTAAAGAAAGAGTTCACATAGGTTGCAATGCTATGAATCTGTGTCAAAACCAGAGAAGGGATGAAATTACTAAACACTCTTGGAGAATTTCCCCTCTCTCCCCAAGGATATGCAGGATGAAAAGGAGGTCCCAGCAGCAGGGCTGGGTCTCGGAGGACCTTCCTGGCAAGGTGAGTCTGCGTTTTGAGCCCAGTTGCTTGTTAGCATATGTGTAAATCAGAGAAAAATGGAGGATGTTGGCAGGAACCAAAACTTGTGATCTTCTTCCTTTTCTAGGTTCTAGAGTTGGCAAACATGGTGGTATATTCCACCACACCACAATTCAACTCTTGGTGAAAAAAAAAAATACTCGTCATTGTCAGAATTGTTGCACAAGCACTGAATACAGTGACCTTCATCAACTTAAAGAAAATGGATAAGGCTGGCTGCTACAAAGAGGCATCTGTAGAGCATTTGGGAAAGGCTGGGAATACAAAGAATGAATTGCTAGGATTTTCTGTGTTCACACTTATCTGACTGGCTTCAAACATGAGAATAAAAATGTTTTAAACACATACATATATGTATACATATCAGTGAAGTGAAAGTCACTCAATCGTGTCCGACTCTTTGTGACCCCATGGTCTATACAGTCCATGAAATTCTCCCAGGCCAGAATACTGGAGTGGGTAGCCTTTCCCTTCTCCAGGAGATCTTCCCACCGCAGGGATTGAACCCAGGTCTCCTGCATCGTAGGTAGATTCTTCACCAGCTGAGCCACAAGGGAAGCCCCATGTACATGTTAGTGAAGTCACTCAGTTGTGTCCGGCTCTTTGAGACCCCATGGACTGTAGCCCACCAGGCTCCTCTGTACATGTTAGAGGTTTAATCAAAAGTCAGTGGGCACAGGTTAGAAACCCTGCTCTGCCATGTAGTGAGGACACAGGGTAGTCAGTTTGTTTTTGACTTTTCTGTATTTCTCTTGTATTTCTAATTTCTAAAATGTGAAGAGCGAGAGGGGGGAAGAAGGTGACCACCAACTTTTGCAGTGAGATCTGGTAATAATGTATGTTAAGTATCTGCTCAGTGTAGAGCAAAATATCCACATTCCCAACAAGTCAACTACTTTCACAATAGTAACTATTGAAGAAAACGGAGATTTGAGATAAAAAATAAATCCCCTAGATAATAACTTGAATACTCATAGCTGACAAGGTAAGGGACTCAAGCAAAAGAAGTAAAAAAAACTTAAGCAACAATCAGGGTAAAGATTCTCCTCTCCAGGGAATACAGATGACTTGAGAGACAAATGGGCTTATGTTTAAATATCAACTCTGACATTCTGAATGAGTGACCTCCTCTTTTTCAGCCTCCTTTGACTTCTCTGTAAATCAGAGGGAATATTTGGTTTATGTCAACTTGAAATGAGAAAGCTCAAGCGTGACGAAGTCTCAGTGCTCATTATGCGTGTACGTGTGCTAAGTCGCTTCAGTTGCGTCTGACTCAGTGGCCCTATGAACTGTAGCCTGCCAGGCTCCTCTGTCCATGGGATTCTCCAGGCAAGAATACTGGAGTGCGCTGCCATCCCCTCCTCCAGGGATCTTTCCGACCCTCGGATCAAACCCCTGTTTCTTATGTCTCCTATATTGGCAGACAGGATCTTTACCACTAGTGCCACCTAGGCAGCCCCAGTGCTCACTATACTCCTCTCTGATTCCTACCTTTTACCCCATCCTTTTCTGACCAAACTGAAAGCTCCTCAAAAGCAAGCAGCAAGCGCCACTCCTTTAAAGCAACTAAGACAGCGGTCCATAGACAGGGGCAATTATCACTCAGTTGATTTTGAATTTGCCTTTCTCCCTGCATGGCTGAAGGCACTAGACCTCTCCCAGACATGTGTGAATGATCTAAATAATTTTTTCTAATCTTCTCCCCTCGCTCATTAAAAGGAGAAAAACAATCCAGGGCAAAGCCTGCATTTTGAAAGGATTTGATGTTCTTCTTTCCTTTGTACTGGAGTGATTCTTGCTTTTCTTGCCTTGTGCACATATTTGAACTCCACGGTGACTAAAGGTGATGGTAGACAAGCCACGCCTCCACGCAGATGTCTCCTGTTTGTGTCTAGGCTATAAGAAGAATTGCTAAATTCACTCTTCTCTTTTCTCTAGCCATGGCTCTCTAAGATGTATGTTGGTGAAAAGGGAGTATAAAATTAAGCAGGTACTCTGTATTTACAAAACACAGCAAAGCTACCTGTCCCCCAAAGCAGTCAACTTTCCCATAAGGTGTTGGGTACCCTATGGGATCTGGGTATATATATTCCATTGTTCTCCATCTTTTCCCAGGACATACGGCACATCACCACAATTCACCTGAAGACCATTTTCTGTGTTCACTCTTGTTTGACTGGCAGGTATTCATTTTATTCTAAATCCAAACATTTTTGTGTATGACCTAAAGCAAGAAATATATTTAACCTGACAGCTATGCACATATACATAAGCATGCATGTACAACTACACATACGAATGAAATAATAATTTTAGAAGACTAAACTTACTATGTGTGGTAACAGCAGTATTTTCTGTTCCTTTTTAGTTCTTTTAATTTTTAGTCCTCAATGCAACTCTCTTTCACAATCCATTAATGGTTCACAAGCTGCAGCTGAAAAGTACTGTCTAATGTTTATTGTGAGATTAGCATTTATTAATTCATTTACTTTCATAACACTGTGAAAAAATTAGAGGAGATTCTTATATCACAATTCCCATATTTAAAATAAGAAAAAGTAGGATTCAGAGATTAATTAACATGCCTATAGTCATTCAGCTGCTGCTGCTAAGTCGTGTCAGTTGTGTCCGACTCTGTTGTGACCCCACAGACGGAAGCCCACCAGGCTCCTCTTTCCCTGGGATTCTCCAGGCAAGAACACTGGAGTGGGTTGCCATTTCCTTCTCCAATGCATGAAAGTGAAAAGTGAAAGTGAAGTCGCTCAGTCGTGTCTGACTTTTAGCGACCCCATGGACTGTAGCCTACAAGGCTCCTCTGTCCCTGGGATTTCCCAGGCAAGAGTACTGGAATGGGGTGCCATTGCCTTCTCCGAGTCATTCAGGTAACTGGGGCCAAAGTCCCAACCTTTTCACCATGCCAGGCACGCCACCCCCCACCCAGACTCCCCGGCACATTGTTGGAACAGATCATGGAGGTGTCAGTCAGGATTCTTTCAGGGGCAAGTAACAGAAGGTCCGATTGAAATGGGGACCATTCTAAAAACTGGTCCTTATCTTTAAGTAGTTTAGAAGTCAAGCTGATTATATTAGCAGCTTGAAAAACATCTTCAAAGACTCACGCTGTCTTCAGCTCTGTCGTCCTTAGTATGTTCTGTTTTCAGATAATTCCTCTCATGGTCTTAAGATAACAGTCCAACCGTGGCAGCCTCCGAAACCATTTCCAAAGCTCAGCCCATTCTTTTCTCCTTCTGTAAGAGCGAGGGAGACTTTCCCAGGAGTTACCTATGTTTCACTGTTCAGAAAGGCAGCCCTGCAAGCCAGTCCTAATCTAAACACTGGAAAGGATGGAGGGATTCCATAAAAGGCTCAGAATCAGCCCACAGGACTGAGAAGAGATCAAATCCCCCAGAATTCCTTGCCTTCCCAAGAGTCAAACAGATTCCAACTTCCATTCCCCAGGATGCACATACAGGGGAGGGTGGTAATGACAGAGTAGGCAAGCGAGAGTGTCCTTTCACAGTGGGTGCAGATAAAACTTCCCAGAAGGTGACGGGTGCCACAGCATCTCTCTTACTCTGCCTGACTAGATGAACCAATCCCTTCAGCTTCTACTTGGGGTGCTTCCTCTGGCTACCTCTGGTCCCTTAACTGTGTCACTCCTGTTTCCCCAATCTCTAACCCACTCTAGGCCAGTTCATACTCTCCCTGTCCCTGCTTCATCATTAACCTCATTCTTTCAGGCAATTATCCACCTGTCATTCTTTTCCTGTTTAACAAGTACCTGCTATATGACAGGCAGACGCTGAACTAAGCTATAGGAAAACAAAGATGAAGGGGCAGTCTCTGCCTATAATATCCAGGGGCCTTATTTAAACACAGTGGCACATACACATATATACGCATAACAGTAATAGTGTTAGTCACTCAGTTGTGTCTGATTCTTTGGGATCCCACAAACTGTATATAGCCTGCCAGGCTCCTCTGTCAATGGAATTATCCAGGCAAGAATACCTGAGTGGGCTGCCATTTCCTTCTCCAATATATACAAATATACATATTCAAATTTGGCATCTGAATGTAAAGGATGGCGTGGAGCTCAAAGTCTCTAGGAAACAGAGCTGGAGGCAGAGATCAAAGTGATGGGAGTTTACTTGGGAGGTGGAAACCCTTGGGCAGTGGGGTGAGAAAAAAAGGATTTAGGCTAAAATAAGCAAGGAAGGAAGAAAAGGGGAAGAAAGGGAAGCAGACAAAATGGGAAGCGGTGTGTTGTGATGTTTTGGCACTGGCTACTGCCTCACAAGATGCGTCCAAAAGACAGTGTAGACAGCTTGGGAGGTGCTTTCACTGATAAGAATACAGGGGTTGTCTCAATGGCTTCAAGAGGAAGCTATGCCTCAGAGCAGCCCACGGACAGAGAAGAAGTTAACCAGCCTGGTTCCCTTTCATCGCTGGATTCCCAATGGTCAGAGTTAAGCCCCTGACTTTCTGAGTGTGTCATTTGGTCCCTTTGGTGGTTCCAAGCCTTGTATTGTGCAGTTTCACCCAATTACAAAAGCAGAGGGGCACACACTGCGTGACTGAGAGCTGAAGTGGGACAACTGAAGCTGGAATACGGGTGCTCAGTTCAGTTCAGTTGCTCAGTCGTGTCCGACTCCTTGCGACCCCATGAATCACAGCACGCCAGGCCTCNTATTGTGCAGTTTCACCCAATTACAAAAGCAGAGGGGCACACACTGCGTGACTGAGAGCTGAAGTGGGACAACTGAAGCTGGAATACGGGTGCTCAGTTCAGTTCAGTTGCTCAGTCGTGTCCGACTCCTTGCGACCCCATGAATCACAGCACGCCAGGCCTCCCTGTCCATCACCAACTCCCGGAGTTCACCCAAATTCTTGTCCATCGAGTCGGTGATGCCATCCAGCCATCTCATCCTCTGTCATCCCCTTCTCCTCCTGCCCCTAATCCCTCCCAGAATCAGAGTCTTTTCCAATGAGTCAACTCTTCGCATGAGGTGGCCAAAGTACTGGAGCTTCAGCTTTAGCATCAGTCCTTCCAAAGAACACCCAGGGCTGATCTCCTTCAGAATGGACTGGTTGGATCTCCTTGCAGTCCAAGGGACTCTCAAGAGTCTTCTCCAACACCACAGTTCAAAAGCATCAATTCTTCGGCACTCAGCTTTCTTCACAGTCCAACTCTCACATCCACACATGACCACTGGAAAAACCATAGCCTTGACTAGACGGACCTTTGTTGGCAAAGTAATGTCTCCACTTTCAATTCTCATCTATTACACTAATGGTCCTGCAGGGTGAATGTGGATGGTATCTTCTCTCCTTTGAATGTCATATTAATCGTACATCCTTCAGCCCATCCCAACTTGTGATATGTAATACTGTAATTTACCATAAAAATATATATTTGGTCTTCTTCCCAGTTTCGGGTATAAAGCTCCTCACACTCTTGGAATTTCCTAAGTGTTAAAGAGTAATTAAGTTGTCTTTTACTATGTTAATAGTGGCTTGTAAAACACTTAAGGATGGGTTGGGGTGGGACCAATTTCAATTCCACCCATGACTTCCAGGGAGAGGAGATGGATATCGATTTGATCTCCTATGGCCAATGATTTACTTCCTCATACTTACGCAATGAAACCTCCATTAAGAAAAAAAATGGGGTTTGAAGAGATTCCAGGTTGATGAACACTGTAGACTTGTAAGAGTGGTGTGCTTGGAGAGGGCATGGAAACTTCTGCCCTTTCCCCATACCTTGCTGAATGTATCTCTTCCATCTGGCTTTCCTGAGTGATCTTTCTTTCTCATAAACCAGTGACTTCGTAAGTAAAATGCTTCTCTGAGCCACTCAAGCAAAATGGACTTCAAGACAGGGATGTCTCTGCAACTCCAATCTATAACTTGTAGGTGCAGGTGACAACCTGAGCTTGCCACAGGCCTCCAAAATGGAGGAGGCAGGGATGGAGGGGTGAAGGTATGTGTCTCTCCATTAATAATACTGAGTCTTGTGGATGGAAACTGGCTTGTTAAACACGTTTCTACTGTTTCTCCAATTGCCATTAGCTATACCAGTCACCTGCTGAAACTCCTGTAGTAACATGTATCCCTTTGACTAAATGCAATGAATTAGAAAGAGGGTTGAGATTATTACTTCTCCTTTTTTGCAAAGCCAAAAAAGGGGAAAAAACAACTCCAAGAGGTCTTGAACAGTGTTTCTCAAACTTTATGGTGCAGAAGAGTAACAGGATGACTTGTTAAAAGACAGATTTTGGGACCCACCCCTAGAGATTCTTATTCTAGAAATCTCAGTTGGGACTTGATAATCGGCATTTCTAACAAGAACCTAGTTGGTTCTGATCAGTTAAAGGACCACATTTTGAGGAGTGCTGGTATTAGCCAAGATAGAATAGGCAAATATTAACATCTTGACTTAAATCTTTACTATTTTTGTTCAGTCACGTCCAACTCTTTGCAACCCCATGGACTGAAGCACGCCTACTAGCTGAGCCAAAAGAAGTAAGTTTTTTTCAAAAGATACCACCTAGGGTGGCCATGTACATATTTAATCTAGGGATATGTACAAAATATTGATGAAATACATTTCTAGGCCCAAGATGGAGTGGCTTCTGCCTGAGATGCTGCATCAACAAGCTGAAATATTACAACTTTCATGTTCCTATAAATGCTTCTCCTGAGCAGATATGCAGCATATCCCATCAGCCAATCCCCCAAAACCAACCCACCTCTGGCTTCTCACCCAAAACGAGGTTGACTACTTGTCCCCAGCCAAGCAGATATTTGGGCGGAGGAGCCTGGTAGGCTGCAGTCCATGGGGTTGTGAAGAGTAGGACACGGCTGAGCGACTTCACTTTCACTTTCATGCATTGGAGAAGGAAATGGCAACCCACTCCAGTGTTCTTGCCTGGAGAATCCCAGGGACGGCGGAGCCTGGTGGGCTGCCGTCTCTGGGGTCGCAGAGTCAGACATGACTGAAGCGACTTAGCAGCAGTGGCAGCAAGCAGATATTTTCTATTTGTCTCTTCCTTGCTCTTTACTCTTTATCCTAGAAAAGCTTCTTGCTTTCTGTCCTCTTTGGCAGTTCTCCAAAAGGAGATTTTCCATTTCATTAAAGTTTGTTAGTACCACCCAAATTGACTTCTTTTATCATTTGTAAACAGTTTTTCGGTGACTGTTTCGTAAAAGTTTTTGTAAAACACCACAAAAGCCCCAACCCAGCAGCACATCAACCTTAGGTATTAATCTGCTCAGCTAAAGTAACAAGACCCAGTTTCAAAGAACTGAGTGCCACCTTTGGTACACCTGCTTATTTTATGTCTAGGAACCGTGGCCCAGAAGGTGCAAATATCTACAAAAATGGCAAAATCCTACTAAGACAAACTAGAATTACCATGACCACCATGGGGAACTTTTCAAAGAGACAATTATCGTTCATTTAAGAAGTGCACCTCAGAGTGTTTCTCAAATCAACAAAGATTATGGGATATCTATTTTAATTGACATGCCAAGGCCTCCAAAAAGCAAGGCTGCCCCAAAGCTTCATTGAACATTTCATTATAAAAGGCGAATGAAAAATTAAAGACCTGTCGAAAACAAAACATTGAAACACTAAGGTGACTCCTACCCCCGCCTCTATCCTCTATTATCATTAAGCTTCCAATGAATTGCTTTTCCACTCTGAAGAGACAAGACCATAAATAAAGACCATAAATAAAGTCTTTAAATAGTTTTAAAGCCAGAAACCTAGAACGGTCCCTCTTGCTGCACCCTCCTGGGGTCCATGGTCAAAACTCTTCATGCTCCCTCACACAGTAGTGTCTGACTCTTCGTGACCACGTGGACTGCAGCTCGCCAGGCTCCTCTGTCCATCGAAGTCTCCATACAAACATACTGGAGTGGGTGGCCATTCCCTTCTCTAGGGAATCTTCCCAGATCAGGGACTGAACTCTGGTCTCCTGCACTGCAGGCGAATGCTTTATCACTGAGTCACTGGGAAAGGCCCCATCAAAACACAGGCCCAAAGTTCTCTCATTTGCATTCACTCAGTGTACGGGGCGGGGGCAGGGGCGAGGGCGGGG